>CM069458.1:40004679-40210232 GCA_035610835.1 Ophiura sarsii | reverse complement strand
GTTATAACTGGGCGACTACTGTGAGAAGCATCGTGTCCCGGCTGCGATTTTTTTTTACTAATCAACATTTGAATCATGATTTGTAAAATCAGTTGACTTTTTAATTATTTTTGTTTAAATCATTTTATTCAGTGAATTTTGCTTTATTCCGTATTAAAACGAAATAAATAAATAAATTTTACAAATGTTGATTAGTAAAAAAAAATCGCGTCCCGGCTAAGGGTCGGGACTGTATTTGGGACGTAAACAAAATGGTGCCCCGCCCTAAATCCCTCGTTAGTCCCGGGTCCCTCGGCTCGGGGCCGGGGTTGCAATTTATAAGTTGGTTGGTTGGTTGGTACGTTTTTCTGCCATGACTAACAGCTCGTGACTTTGGTGATGACACGCCACTTCCGTCGGTCAGCAGCCAATCGATAAATGACTGAAGTAGGATGCCAAACCAGAGTTTTTATTCTGTCAAACCATCTTGACCTTGGCCGGCCTGCTCTGCGTGCACCCTCAATCTTGCCCTGCATGATCACCTTCTCGGTTGATAACGTAACCTCGCACGCATATTTCACGACCTTGAATATTCGCGAACGAGCCCATGTTCGGCATCGTCTGCAACTTACCGTCCGAAGAACTGACAGACGAACATATGACGCCAAGATCTCCGAAATGGGTGAAAGTGGTGGTATTCCCCCAACCGGCATGGCTACAAGCATCTAACCTGAGCTCATCTCCTGAACACGTGACACCTTCACCATCCAACCAAATTGGGTACTGACTTGAGCTACCTGAGTGAGAAAACAATGTGTGATATAGAAGATTATGTCAATGTAACATATAAATAAAAAAACATTTGTACAGCTCTTTCAACAGAATTTTCAAATAGGCTTGGACGAGCAAGAGTTTCAAAATATTTTTCGGTAAATATTAATCATGTATTAATCTCATTAATCAAAAAAGAGGTCAAGTCCAAAATATTAATATAATACTAATATCGGGAAATGAGGTTTTGTTTTGGGTTTCTTTATTTTGTGATTTACAATTTCAACCAATTGAACATAAACTATATATTAAACTGTTGTGTTTAGAAACTAATAGAGTGGTGAAATCTTGATATTGTTGAAAAAGGAGTGATGTTGACTTTTTGTTCACCAATCCGCCATTTAAAAGAGTGACTTAAGAGATACTTTTGCCCAAAAATGTCTATTTTTGATGGTTTCCATGGTTACAAGTATTAAACAAAGTACAACTGGCACAACCAACTCATCTTAAAGTATGCACCATGTTATAAAGAACATATTGGTGAAATAGCAGGGTATAAATCTCAAAGATAGTTGATTAAGAGCAATTTAGAGGTATTTTCCCTTGAAAATGTCTGTTTTCGATGGTTTCCATGGTAACAAGTAATAACCAAAGTACAAATGGCACAACCAATCCATCTAAAATTAGGCAGCATGTTTTAGAGAACATATTGGTCAAATATTGGGGTATCTCAAAAATAGTTGATTTAGAGCAATTTTACTAAATCTACTACTATATTTGAATGGCGGCCATTTTGAAATCCAAGATGGCCGCCGCGCCATTGCTCAAAAAATGTGTTTCCGTGGTTTTTTGAAATCAGCGCATCAAAACACCCCTCTGTGCTAATTTTCATGCTTCCTGCCAAAAGTGAACATCATTTTCACATATCCGCTCCACTACTAGTATTATTGAAATTATATATTCACTATCGATATTTTGCACTTTAGTTCGTCACTATTAAACTATATTTTATCCGTGTAAGACAGTCATAAGTTAGATAACCATGCTAAATATTATAATATTAAATGTCAATATATGTCACAAGTATACATTGAACCGTCAATATCGAGTGAAATAATTTGATATATCATATACGTTAATCGGTATGTATTTTTTGTAAATTTCACTTCATTTGGTATTTTACTGTACGTGGCATTATTATTTGTATTATACATCTTTATACTCCTTGTGACCGACAGAGTAGCTTATAATTATTATCCTTTAAGAATCGCACAAGTTTAAAATGTTGGCATCTGATGACCTCTCACGTGACCAATTATTGTGGGGGCCAACTCAATTAACGTTTCCAGAGCAAATATCCTGACCCCTACTATTTCAAAGCTGCCGATACTCAATTCGACCAAAATGGTGCTTGAATGCTTTTACCGCTTAGGAATGGCGTCTCTTGGGCGTTTTTCTAAATTTGGATTCAAAAGTTGATACAGATACGATCATAATACTCCACATTCCGCACAAAGCAAAGCTCTATATGACAAGTGCGATACCACAAGTCCCTTTTTCGAAATATTACCCCTATGCCCACTAGTGAGAGAGAAAGAAAATCACTTTTGACCCTAGTTTAGCCTCTTCCGTTGATTGTCAACATGTCAATGTGCTAAATTCACTACTATCTTGTGCTCAAAAGTATATAGTAACGCTGCTTCTTGTTCAATTGACATGATTAAAGGCATATTATGTGATCTTTTCCAGAGAGCGCCCTCAATTCATGAATTTGTATCCCCCTGATTTGTAAAACCAGAAGGGGATTTTGTCATCATGTCGGGGGTGTATGTGGGTGGGGTGGGGGGGGGGGGGGGGGGGGGGGGGGGTGCGTGGGGTGTGTGTGTGCCTTTTGGTTAGCCTTTTTGGTTAGCCTTTTTCCCGAATGCTGTATCTTTTGAACGGATGGACGGATTGACTTCAAACCTTCTGCGATAGGTAGGCCATGGTCAAAAGCTGTGGTTGATTTTTGGGGGTCTAATTTGCATAGGTCATCTGAGGTCAAAGGTCATCCAGGGACCGGGTCAAATCGTAAAAGTTGCCCGATTGACTTCAAACTTGAAGAAAAGAAAGATGAACACCGGGTGAACATGCCTAAAATTAATTTGCACAGGTCATCTGAGGTCAAAGGTCATCCAGGGGTCAAATCCTAAAAGTTGCCCGATTGCCTTCAAACTTGTAGAAAAGAAACATGAACATCGGGTGAACATGTCTAAAATTATTTAGAGGTCATCCGAGGTCAACGGTCATTAGAGGTCATCCAAGGTCAAAGGTCAACAAGGGGTTAAACCGTGCAATGAACACCGGGGGAACATGTCAAACAATAAGTAGAGGTAAGTCTGAGGTCAAAGGTCATCCAGAGGTCAAATCGAAAAGTTGTCCGATTGACGTCACACTTGGAGAAATGAAACATGAAAACCGGGTGAACATGTCTAAAATTAATTAGAGGTCATCCGAGGTCAATGGCCATTAGAGGTCAAAGGTCAACAGTCATTAGAGGCCAAATGTCAACAAGGTGTTAAATCGTGCAATGAACACGGGGGATCATGTCAAAAAATAGTCAGAGGTCATATTAGGTCAAAGTTCATCCAGAGGTCAAATCGTAAAAGTTGCCCGATTGACGTCAAACTTGGAGAAAAGAAACATGAACAATGGGGGAACATGACCCCTATGTGACCTTCGACCTCATTTAGTTGATCTCCGTGCCAGGGGATTCGCAAGTCGTGACTTGCAGTATTCTTTTAGAAAGTAGATTTTCTTGCAGATTTACATTTCTGATCATAAATCGTACATACATTCCAAGTTACAGAGCGGTACGATTCCTAATTACCTCAAAATCATGGTTTTAGAGTGAATTTAGAGTGAAAATATAAACTGTCGTGTTATCCCGACAGTTTATTTTCAATCTAAAACTATGATTTTGAAGTAATTAAGAATCGTATCGCCCTGTAACTTGGAATGTATGAACAATTTATGATCAGAAATGTAAATCTGCAAGAAAATCTGCTTTCAATTTTTTTTTCGATGTTGAGGGCGTTCCCTGGAAAGATCACATAATATACCTTTAAGTGTGACATTGACAACAAAGAGATGCTGTATTGCCGCAGATGTTCTTTTAAGCACAAATACACATCAGCTTTTTGTTGATATGCAGCATAATATCAACATATCCCGAAATATACGAAATAACTATAGGTGATTGAAGGGTTTATTTAGTCCTCAACAACTCCCCCATACCTTAAGTACGGTAGCAAATCGTTGTCAATTTGAGTTGAACAACGCTGCTATGGGCAACCAGCACGCCGATCGAACCGAACCACGCAGATGAGTGTGTTTACGCGCTGCCATTTTACGGTTTTTAAACGTTAACAACACGTTTCAAGTTGGTGAAAAAAACATTTTAATATTACGTATTAAAAACGTATATGTGTGAGGTTTTTTATGGGTTTTAATAACGTTTCCATGTAACGTTTTGAAAACGTTAATTTAACGTGAAAATAACCATATTTAAATTATTTAGTCTTGCAAGATGTATCAAATTTTAAAAACATGTTTTAAACGATGTTTAACACGTTTTAAAAACGTTTCACAAACACGAAACCTAATTAAACCCAATTCAAAACGTTTTGAAAACCTATTTTAGGTAATTGATAATTAATTGATAATTAACTGGTAATTTAAAGAACAATTCAATCATCTGGCTTTTTATTAACATTCTCCAACAAAATTCTTCATGTGTTTGTGAATTAATGTTCTTATGTGCCATTTAATTATGAAATGATGCATGTTGCAGATCGAATATCTTTATGAAAGAAAATAAATATACAATCCATAGTGTTACCAAACCAATATAACCCAGGTAAGTGCGCATGCGTGGAATTGCCCACGTTTAAAAAAAAAAAGGTTTTAAAACGTTTCGTAAAAAACGAAAACTTATGGTCCAGGACCATAATATATGGTTTAATTTAGGTTGTAATATAACGTTCTATACGCGTTTTGATTTCGTTTCAATCGTGTGTTCGTTTATAAGTATTGTGACAACATTAATTTAACGTTTTTATAACGTTTTGATAAAACGATTTGCAATAAAAAAAAACATGCTTTGAAACTGTAACGTTTTTAAGACGTTTTAAAAACGTTTCACAAAAACAAAACCTATTTAAACCCAATTCAAAACGTTTTTAAAACGTTTTGTGTTTACTGGGCGTTTTGTGTTTACTAGGTGTTTTTGGAATGGTCATGTCGACTGTTTACATCGACTTTTGAAACAATAAAGGAACATGATTATTATTTTAATTTGGTCATTTAAGTTTATGTGTTTTTAGAAAATGTAATGAAATTGCTAATAATGAAGTACTAATTAAACTATGTTCTTATTTTCATTGTCTATTTATGGAATGGCGTTCAAATCAAATCCATGGTCGTTGTTGAAAGGGATTAAATCATGTTTCTGCGTATGCATATTACCAATCGACAACTTGCGTTCTGCGCGTGCTGCGTGTTTATTTAACTCCTTTGTTGCCCTCGTGAAGTAAACCACGCAGACGAGCGAACACCATTGTCGATTAGTGATGCACATACCCTGAAACATAATGTAATCCCTAAATAGTATATTAAAATACATACCCATGCCGAAGATACCGTAAGCTGAGAGGTGTCGCACAGCGAACTGAAAGCCAAGCTGCCTACATACCACTTCGGTATCGCTTGAAGTGAAGTTAGTGAACGCGATCGAACCCCATTGCTCATCGTGGTAGATTTCCAGTCGACCTTCACGTGAGCTGATCCCGTCAACCAGTCTAAGCGTGCCCTCTGAAACCTCTAGATGTACGAGTAAAAACGGATCGACATACAGTTAATTTCAACCACAAGCAGACAGTGGGCCAAACAATTCCTAAACCAGAACCTCCATTCCCCTAATACGCCCATCATCGTGCCTAATTGTTCGTTCCCTTAGTTCGCATCATTTGGAATGAAAATGTGTAGATCTTAATGAAAAAGTACTCCGAGTGGTACTAATTCAGAATCTAGTTGTAAACATCGATTGTAAATACTATTTTAGTACACATTCCTATGGGCGTCTGACTCCGGGGTCTAAATCAAAATTTCTAGTGAGGGTATTGTACTTGTAGTCGTTTTAAATATCATGCACGATACCTTAGCTGCAATTTTCTTCACTTTTTGCAATGAAAAAGTGTATACTAGTATCTTAAAAAGAGAGCATCACACCTGGTACTAGTTTTTATTAATTGGTGGTGTGCACCCTTGCCACGAAAGAACACTAATTTCATTTAAGCTTGTCGACGATGAAACCTGTTTATTGATCTTGATCCCTTTGGTTGTACTAATATTTGTTCCCAGCCGGCCATCTATAATATGGACGCTATCTTTAAAAATGAGATAGTTCCTTTGCAAAACATGGATACACGCCAAATATGTCAAATTGGACCGAAGATATCATGCTGCTTATGTTTTTAAGTTAATGTTCAAACATTTGTTGGCAAAACACCCGACAATATATGTCATAAATACCTTCTACCAATCACACCCCATGGCAAATACGAGAGCAGCATGTCATTCAATTTAATTTAGACAGATGGCGTTTATCTGTTTCTGCAAACGAGCTCTCCAGATGGACCAAATCATTGGGTCATGAGTAAAATATTGAATATCATGAAGACGGAAACTTACCCGTGGGTGAACACATGAGCGCCACATCTTCCCCATGTCCACAATTATGTCCACCCCAGCCATTGTGATCGCAATCTGCCAGTTCGGTTTCATTTCCAACGCATATAACATTGTCCATCCATATCGGTGTTTCAGTTGAACCAACTTCGTGGGTTTCACGTGCATTAAAAACGTTCACCACGGATTTATAACCGAGTTGACGACACACAACGATGCTATCTTTTTGATCCCAGAAGTCATTGCAAACGGTTCCCCATTGACCATCGTGGTATATTTCCAGACGGCCATCATGATCTCCTTCACCACCAACTAAACGGACGTCACTTTCTATTGGAATCACGTCTCTTCTCTGCAAGTTGCAGTTACCTGAGTGGAAGAAATGATACACAATATTTATTAAAAAATGTGTCATAAGCTGAAATATTGGGAAAAGTGTACTTTAGGTCCCATATTCTGGATTGTACTAGTAACGTCCGATACTGTAACACCCAGTATCATTCGATACTGGTACAAAGTCAGTGTTCGACCGATACGCACATATCAAATGTTCCAGTATCGGACGACACTGGAACACAATTATGTACCAGTCAAGGGTCGCGTTCTTGCGCGTCCTCGCGTCCTAGGACCCCTCATTTTCTTGTTGGACGCGTAAATTTACATATTGAACTTCACTAACGGGTCCCACTCGAAAATAAAGGGACCCCTTAAATCTGACGATGTATGTGTGACGCGATCTAGTATTAGATTTATATACGTAAATAAAGAGACACTCTTGAGGTCGTGGTTTATCTTAGATCGACATGTTATTAGACTCAATGTATTACTACTGCGCATGCGTGATATAGGCGCTAGATCTGGCAATCTATTAATACATTATAATATAGGATATGAATCCTGTAACATCTCCCTTCCTTTATGGAAGTAGATTTATAAATGCATTTATATAATATGATTATGATGTAATCAAGTAGATATCAACTGTCAAGTTATTTGAAATAAACAGTATGCTTTTATGTGAGCATATTATTTGAACAGTCTGATTGTTGAATCTAAAGTTCAGATATTAATCATATTGTTGTCCATCTTCCTCTGTTGTGGAAATGAGAGGTGGCTTAATATTATTGTAGCCTTTTTTTGTGTTTTTTTGTTGTTAAATTGAAATAATCTTTATGTTGCAATCCATCCGTTTAATCATTATCAATCTTGCCAAGGCATCCTATGGCCTATATTCAAGTTCAAAACTAGATGTTGCAATCTATCATTTATTATAATCTTTGTCAATGGCAGCTCTCATATTGCATCATCAGAGTTGAATCATCAGTCACAGCTAGATAGGACATCTCGAACATTGTCATTTCATGTGGCTTTCTGTCAGCGAAGCGAAACATCATCGACAAGTTCTTTTCTTATATCATTTCTCTCCGTCAAGGCTCTGTTTATATATCGTTTTCATCGTAGACTTTTTTACTGTTCGTAGAATTTATCTCACCATACCAGTCTTTATATCAAGCGTCGTTGCTGGCGTTTCATTATAAACTGCAACTATCATCGTTGTACAGCTTACCATACCAATCTATCGCTTATTTCTTATCTCAGCCACGTTGCATTCTATCGTTGAATGGCTTATATATGTAGCAAAGTTTCTCTTTTCTGGAATTACATCCTGAACATTCTTCATCGTGTTGGATGGCTTACCAGATCCTGGGCTTACATTCTAAACTCATTTTGGCTGAATGGCTTACCAAGAACTCATGCTGGTAATCGCAATTCTTTTATAAAACAGTTATTTCTTCACAGTCTAACAATCAGCCTTTATTTTATTTAGTCCTTCTCTTGCTGGATCATAATTCTCTCTGTTATTCTCTGCGTGTATATATTAAGCTTTAAGTATTTCTCACGAGTCACGACGAACTATCATAAGTGTCTTCTGTTGTCTTTCATCATCGCCGGTCTCGTCTTTCAATTCAAGCAATGCTGCTTTCTCTACTCGCCAAGTTTTATTTACATTCGCTAAAGTGTTATTTACAGCCTGTAGCCCATGCGTGAAATCCAATGCGCAGTGGCTCGTGTAATATTTTCTCGTCTGTCACTTGCGAAACTTTTCTTCTGTTTAACGCCCACACGATGTTGCTAAAATCATTTTTTTTCTCGATGAATTCAGGAATCCTTGGCATCAAAACCTGGTTCAACATGGGCGGGAGCAATAAACAATGTCAAATCCCACATCTGACACCATGTTACGCGATCTAGTATTAGATTTATATACGTAAATAAAGAGACACTCTTGAGGTCGTGGTTTATCTTAGATCGACATGTTATTAGACTCAATGTATTACTACTGCGCATGCGTGATATAGGCGCTAGATCTGGCAATCTATTAATACATTATAATATAGGATATGAATCCTGTAACAGTATGGACGTGGAAACCTTAAGACATTCTGAAAATTGTCAATTTCCATCCTGTACCTACATTGTAAATTTGTTAATGTCCGTAAAAGATAAATACAATGCAAATCCTGTATTTTTAAAAGTTTTAAAACACATTAAATCGCTTCCGAATTGCTTCCGCAAAAGTTTTAAGCGATTTCCAAAACATTCTATAAGTATCTTCTACTGATTAACATGGACACGACATAGGTATATGAGTTACACGTCCTTACGCTAGTGTGCGTATCTGTGTTAGCGACTGTTTGCAAATTCATCGATCTTTGTACAAGACCGAGCGTGAACATGTGAACAATGTGTAAGCTATCAGCCTACTGAACCATAAATTAGTTTGTGACCTCTAATTTTTCTAAATCGTTTTAAACCATTTTCAAAGGCTCAAACTTCAGGACCCCTTATAATTCTGGGGGCCCCTTAAATTTAGTTTTTGCAGTCCTTAAAGGGTCCTGAAAAATGTAATGGGACTCCTCACATTTTTGAGCCAGAGATACCCCTGGTACCAGTATCGTTCAATACTGGGATAAATCACTGGTACCAAGTGTACCAGTATCGCTCGACACTGGAACACAATTTGGTATTTCCAGAATCGACCGATACTGGAACAGTAACATCGTACCGGTATCCAACGATACTGACAACTTTTATGTTCCAGTATTTTTCCAAGTATTGTTTGTATAACACAGTCATGGCAGTAATAATACATCGTGGCTAAAAATATTAATTTCCTCCTCTCGTAATGTAGAGACTCGGTGAACTGACGTGATTGAAACCTTAAAATGGTCATGCGCCATGAAATGGGATCCCCACATTTGAGGAGGTGGGACATTTTTACACTATCAGTGATATTTAAAATGACAAAGTGACTATATTTGAAGATTGCTTTGGGGAATTTTTCTTTTTTTAATATTGACATTTTGGATTGGTTGATTTGCCAGGTTAACATTGCATATAGTTTTAAGGTATGCCCATAAACGTAACTAAAATAACGCATTTTGTTGAAATTCTGAACCTTTGTTATTTTGTTACTCTTTTGTTTCCGAAATACAATTTTAATGACTTTTTAACACTAAACAAATTGATTCACTTTCTAGAAACTCTCTTTTTAACCACTATGGCTTAAAGATATTTTGATATCAGAAGAATCCCCATATTTGTCTCATTATGTCTGTAAAATCATAGGGGTCAGAAATGTTCCATTTAGAAATTATAGGCTAAAATGTGGTGAATTACTGCCAAAGGTGGTTAACCACCAACCAGTTTGTGTACGACTCAACGAGTAAATGTGTTGTGACCTTGTCCTTCTAAAAATAGAACCATTGGAGTTATGCAACTCAAACTTTGGAATGCGACACTTGAATTTTAAAGATGACCTTTCATGTAAAATAGAAAACATTAAGTTGAAATCGGGCCAGCAATCGGAACATCTACCTTTAAGTTCAGCATTTGATTTTAAAGAGGATATCAAATGACTTAGAAATCTAAAAAAAACGATTTCAAACTTCTTTCGTGCTTGATCAACAACAAAAATACTGGAAATGAAGAGGTGACTTTTCGATAAAATGTTGGTAAAAAGTATACACCAGATCGCACCAAATTCGAGATAGCACCAGCACAATTACTTATTTTTGCATGTAATTTATAGTTTCATACAGTGCAATGAGTTTGCTACATTTTGGTGGCAATCTCATTTGATTCGGTTGAGCAGTGTTAAAAATATGAGTGATATATAAAGCCAGTCATAATACACTACCATCCAAGTATGCCCATGCGCATAATGGAATGTTTAGAGTGAAAAGAAGCGAAATTATTTATATAATTTTGAAGAAAAATAATATAATGTAAATATTTTTATTTTCAAGTATAGTCAAATTAAACATAAATAAAAAATGTATTGAGATATATTCTAGTTTAAAATTTGGTGTCGATTTAATAGGTCTAACGCTTTAAGAAGAAAAAAATATACCAAATATTACATTGAGTTATGCCAAATAGCACAGATGCAAAGTAAAATTCAATGATATCAATGAAAGAAGTATTGATTATTTTCTTTCTTTAGCAACTTATCATAACAAACGTTAACAGAACAGTTGAATTTAAAAAATGCAAACACCTAGCCTGGCCACCACATGACAATCACGTGCTTCTTTATATATAATTGTTGATGACGGTATAAGCTATGATACAGCGGCGTAATGAAAATAATTTTAGATGTGCCTTAAAAAAGATGAATATCTGCCAAAAACATTATCCGACGACACAAAAAATAATTATGCTGGAATAGTTTATCTCAGTTGAAAATTCCCATAGCGTTACACTGGCGATAATGAGCTAATTGATATTCGTGAGGTGATTTACTACGGCGCTTTTACATAGGAATTCTGACTTGCTCGATAAAACCATGAATTGTATTATGCTTTTGAATCACGAATATTAATAGGAAAAATGAATTTATTGGTATAAAATGTACAATGAACACAATGAAATGGTGAAGGGGTCTGATGGCTTAATACTTTGTTGACAATACAGTGATAACTGGCAAGCTTCCAGAGGGGAAATACTTTTGTATAAGATTACATCCTTATTATAGTCTAGAGGCTAGATTTCATACGAGGCCTACATGTAGTCGAATCGTTCAACCGGTGTACCTTCTCAAGTCTGATCACATAGGTAGGTAGTTAGTATAGAATAGACCCTAGATAAGCGCCAGGTAGTGAGTACACTCAAATTGAGATGTCACATTTCGTACAGTCCTTTTTTTTTAAAAAGTGACCCATTCGCATAGTGAAATAGCACGAGCTCAGGGTAGGGGAAACATAAATCATCATATCCATGCTTTGTAACCAATTTGCGTCATTTTTGCATTAAAATATGCCAAATGATTACCGCTCTCTTGTTAATATTTCACTGAAGCTGTGTATCACGCAAATAATTCGAAATACTAATATATATGTCTATTTGAGCAAAAATATTAACATGTTTATCGCATACTATTTTTAACTTTCAGCAAAGTTTATTCAGACATAATTCTAATAAGTTATTCATCATTAAATGTTGTCGTATTGGCAGTCAAACATGTTGCAGTCATATTAAAAATGAAATGGACAGATAATAACTTCACATGTTTACATACTGTTTTTACAAAGTGTCCCATAGAACGTTTTAGGTGAGAGGAAATATTAATTGTTACATCAAAAAGCATTGCCATGTCATTGGTCTGAAAAGCTAGTCGAGGAGAACTATTTCGGACCAAGAGGAGAAAGGTTCATACCATATCAATCATGTCCATGGGTACCAAGATAACCTATTTTCGTTGATTAAACGCAATGATGTTACAATTAATATTTCCTCTCGCCTAAAACGATCAAATTCAACTGTTCTATGGGACAATTTATTAAAAACAGCACTTTGTAAATATGTGAAATTATTATCCGTCCATTTCATTTCCAATATGACAACAATATATTTGACTGCCAAAACGACAACATTTAATGATAAATAACTTATTTCGAAATAAACTTTGCTGAATGTTGAAAATAGTATGCAATAAACATGTCAAATAGATATGTTATATTACTATTTCGAATTATTGGTGTTATACACAGCTTCAGTGAAATATTACCGTGAAAGCGGTAATAACTTGAATGAAAAATAATGCAATTCGGTTACAATTAAGCACAGATAAGATGATTTATGTTTCCCCCACCCTGAAATCGTGCTATTTTACTATCGAATGGGACACTTTTTTAAAAAGGCCTGTACAAAAAATGGGGCACCACAATTTCAGTGTTCTCACTAACTATACTAACTACCTATGTGATCAGACTTGAGAAGGTACACCGGTTCAACAATCACCTGTTTGTAGGGGTCCCAGCATCTAGACTATTATCAATTATGGAAGCATCTATATAAATAGCTGATTGATTTGAAAGTTGATGCCAATGTAACATACTTGGAGATGTGTTTTGGTAACCATGAGCACAAACACTCATTGTTTTTGTATTATTGCTGGCTAAAAGGTATATTTATAAATGCAGAGTGCAAGAACGTAAGCCAATTGTTCTTGATTTTAAAGGTTACATCATACACACTGAGAAAGTAGAAAATAATATTGCAGTTACGAATGGCAAACTGAATTTCCATGAAAAAGTGGGAATCATTATTACGTGTTTAGTTTAATATTATGACTATATTTCATTTTTAATGATATGGCATAACATTATTTAATATATATATATATTCCAAATTCTAATGCTGTGTCTATATTTTTGGGGGTTTTTTTGTAGTGATTTTTTAATATTTTTATTATTGTTATCTTATTGTTGTATGTTATGAAATTTTAAATGGAATGTATGGGGGGGGGGGGGTACATTTTAGGAATGGAACGTGTCCCCCACGTTCCACGCCTGCTTCAGCCATATTTGGTCTAGACACTGACTTCTTTACAGGCAAGGTATTGCGGAGCTTGAGACTACCGTTTTTGTGATCTCATTTTAAGTATACTATACGGTGTCATGTGATTCATTTCGAAACTAACAGGAACAGGAACTGTCGCATATTATTAAGCCGTTGTTGAAATCAAAATGAAATTCCCCTGCATTAGTGACTCGGGAGTTCTCGCAAGCACTGGATTGATAGCCATCCAATTTGGCATCGTTATGCAAATTTCACAATACACATGTATAGTCGGTTTTCAAACATTTTTGTCAGCTTAAAAATATCTGTAGCAATAATACTTCTTTTGAGAAACGGGAGTGTGTAAACTCACTTTATTTATGAACTAATTCGACCGAGTGCATCAAACTAGCGTAATTTGATAGGGAGGTAAGCTACCTCCCTAGTAGTTATGCTCTAACTGTAGCGTAACTTACTAACGATGTAATTCTTAGAGCATAATTGGCGAGTAACACCAGCATAGTAACTAGCGAGGTAAATATCCACATTAAACAGCATCGTCCCCTTACAAAAATAATTGTCGCATGCGTCAAATGTGTGTACATGTATCAAACAGCAATCATATTGACACGAATGGTGTTCCGTAGAATTATAAAAATGTGTCGTCAGTCGCTACGTCAAGCGTTGATTTAAGTAACATGAATAATGCAACACGTCGAAAATTTTAAAAGTTTATTACCATTCTTTCAAAAATAAGGACCATAATTACATTATAAACACATTCTGTGCGAGAGTAACATACAAAATGACATAAAATGGCAAACATTTCACGATCAAAATCCGTATTTTTTTAAATAAATGGATCAATGGTTAAATAATAAAACTATCACAATTCGAGCATCAAATCTCTGTGGCGTGCTACTGTGATCCTGGCTTTTATAAACGTAAATCACGGGTTCGATTCGATTTTCTCTCTTTTTTTTCTTCAAAAAGTGATGGTGACTTTAATGAAATCATTTATTTCAATTTCTATGAACTACAGTATGGTATTGACATTAATCAATGGATTTATTAAATGTGTAGGCCTATGTATTATTATTTTGTAATCATCTTGTTATTTACTTTATTTATAATATTCATTCAATAGGCATATTTGTTTATGAATTCGTTTATTTATTTGATTTCATGTTATTTAATTAATTTATTTATTAAATAATTAAATAATCATTGGTTGATTGATTGATTGATTGATTAGATTGCTTGATTGCTTGATTGTTTGCACTAATTTTTACAACTGTGTATGCATGATTGTGGATAGTTTTAAAAAATGTTATAATACATTGGTCATAAATGTATCATTGAGTATAATTATTATACATAGGTTGATAATAAATTGCATGATAAAATTCTCCCACTGATCATCATATCTATGTAATCGTTCATCAGGCAAATGAGAAATTGTCATTTAATTTACAGCATAAACTGTTATGCTACAACTTACTCTTGGGTCCGGTGAGGTAAAAGAGTTAGCGTAAATTACCCGCCAGTAACTAGACTAGTAGCTTACCCCGGTTTGGTGCTCTCACAATTTTGGATTACGCCTCAGTTACTAGCGAGGTAGCGCTATTCTTCAGCTACTCGCCATTGGTGCACTCGGACGTATATGTATTAAATAGGCTTACATCTAAATTATCACATATTATTCGAAAGTAGGCAGTGCGCGTTTTACTTAACTATCGTCCTACTGAGCCTTTTTTGTTACACGGTTTACTAACGGAGATGCAGAATATGTTGATACCATGGTATATCAAGAGGTCTCCTCTCTCCATACATACCAAACAAGTGCAGACATCCCATGCATGTCGTCACAATGACGTCATATACATGGCAGACCTCAAAATGCCATAGTATTCTATTGTGCAGTGAAACAGAGGCCAACATTCAAATTTTCGCAAAAAATGTCACAAATATCCGAATTTCACTTATAAGAGTTTGCTTATAAGTGAAGGAAATGATCACGAAATAGTGGCAATTGTATACATGTGTCTTATTTATTATTATGCTTCTTACTTATTTTGTGGAGAAATACTATCGTCTCATAAAATGTTACTAATTATTTTCATGAGATGTAGTTCTTTAATTTCCTCAATATTATTTCACCAAATCTCCACTCAAAATTGTTTTAATCGAATTCATTTTCCAAAAATAATTCACAAATTGGTGTTGAATTTCTTTTGGCTATCATTGCCTTCCGAGATACTATTTTTGTACACAGTTCCACTGAAATGCATCTATTATTATACTTAAATGGTATATATCATCCGATTTAATGCCTGTTCTTTTTCCACGAAGTAGGTATCGCATGCTTTGTACAGCTAGGTATTGTACACTGTAAATTTACGGTAAAAAGCTGGCAGCAAGGATGCCAACTTCTTACCGTCAAATTTACAGTATACTGTAAAAATTAATTAAATAAAAACACTTAGTAAGCCTGTCCACCAATGTAGACATTGTTATTTACGATGCGTAACTGTAAAACTTACAGTTTATTGTAAAATATACAGGAAAAACCTGTACAAGTTGTATTTTTACGGTAAAAAGTTAGCATACTTACTGCAAAAATGTACAGTATTTGTTCACTGTAAAATTCAGTACTTAATCGTATAATTGACCATTCGTAATAGTGTATTAATGATGTTGATATGCTTTAAAACTTGAATAAGAGTTGCAGTTTTAAATTTAGTCATAATAGGCTTGGAAATTTGAACATTTTTGAATTGAAGTATTTTGCTGTATTTCCGAATTACACACAAATACTGTCACTCTTTTTCTTCTTTTTTACAGTATGTTACTGTAAATTTAACAGTATTTCTAACAGTGTATGCAAGCATTAGCTGGATGAACAAATCTGTTTTTTATTTCATCAAATGTAAACATGTCACCATTATCTTTGAATAAGTCTGATACATAAATAAGACCCATTCTTATCCATAATGTATTACCTTTGCTCAAAAAACACTCATTATTCAATATTAGTTTACCAGTTTTTTATTTCGTTAATAGCTTCTCTATTTTTGGTTTCAGCAGGCGTGGAAATAACACCGCCCGCATGCCCATAGCGGATACCGTTTGCTTCAGGCGGGTGGAGATACATAAGTATCCGCCAGACTGGCGGGGTAATATTTTTCGAACTCCCAGTGTAAGTGTATTACACTGGCTGGTAGAATTTCTGCTATGCATGTATTTTTTATTAGTTACCTGCATGATTGGTTGGTTGAAAAAAATCTTGAAGTTCCAGCTCTGGTTTTAGATAAACTGTTATCAAGTTCTGATAAAATGACGGTATATCTTTTATCACATCCTTTACGGTAGTATTCATATTCTCAAAACTGTAATTGCATTTGAAAATATTTAAGTCTAAGCATATTTTTCCATGTGCTATATTCTGAATCTGCGAGCTTTTTTGTCCATATAAACTTTTGCGAATCCAACATTTGTGATATGTGATGCATTTTTAGTCCACCTTTTTCATAATCAAATATCAATGTAGTTCGTTTTACTTTTTCTTAACCTCCCCAAACAAATTAAAATTCATCCTATTTACACGATTTACAAATTCTGAGGGTAAATCAGCTTTGATGCCAAAATACTATATCTTGGCATAGTATCTTTCCATCCATTGTAAGATTGCTCATATATAGTCCAAGGTCTAATATATCTCTCTATCAATTCCATCTTCGATTCCCAGTTCACAAATTGCTCTTCTATACTAGTACATGGGTTAACTACTACCCCTAGAATTGTTACATTATTATTTGGTATACATTTCCAATGTATCCCTCGATTGTTTTTCGTTGATTCTCTACAGGTACTAATCCAGACCGCGTCACTCTTAAAAGGTAGATGTTCTGATTGCTGGCCCGATTTTCAACTTGATGTTTTCTATTTTACATGAAAGGTCATCCTTAAAATTGTCACATTCCAAAGTTTGAGTTGCATAACTCCAATGGTTCTAATTTTAGAATCACACGGTCCCAAAAATGTTGCCCATTGAGTAGTACACAGACTGGCTGGTGGTTAACCACCTTTGGCAGTAACTCACCACAGTGTAGCCTATAATTTCTTAATGGAACATTTCTGGCCCCTAAGATTTTACAGACGTAATGAGAAAAATATTGAGATTCTTCTGATATCAAAATATCATGATGTGAAAAAAAAATCATAGCTAAAAAAAGTTATCGGAACGTACACCTTTAATTTTTAAATATGTAAACTTGAAACTTTTGAAAATAGCTCGAATTGTCAAGCTATTACGACCGATCGTGTCAACCATCGTCTGGTACTTTTAATTTTCGACTCTACAAATGACGTTTTTTTCTTCTTCAATATTTATTGATATGATTATTCATTGCATATTCATTAACGATGTTCTAACAATAGAGTGTCAGGGCCCTGATGTAATCCTATGGTTTGAAGTCTGACAATTTTGACTTTCTGTTAAAAAAAACACCCTTCTCAATTGTTTTTCAATGGATTCACTGAAGTAAAACTAATCCCAATAGTGTCACTAGTCTTTAATCTCTCACATCATATTGACACCTGATCTCTTTATTCATCTTCAAAATATAGTTTCATTTTGACACCTTTACTTTCATATGTTAAATGGAAACCAACCACATTCGTTCTCATAGTACCCACATGACCTGAGCACACTACATAGGGCTATAATTTCATCATGACTTAATACAAAAATCATAATCACTGAAATATCGTTACAAATGTTTCCCTTTTAAATAATGATTTAAGTAGGAATATCATCCAAAATGTATTGTAGAAAACTTGTAAGAACTTTTTAATTTTATAACCCTATGCCTAGAATACTTAAAAGCTCACACAGAAGTTAAATATATTCCCAGTGTTTTCTCTATATATCGTCAGCCTGCTTCGATAATTGCCTAACTCATTTTTTCTAGATCTTAGAAAACAACAAAAGTATGAAACATGTTACCTGTGTACCTGTTACTCATTTTGCATTATTGATGGATGAATATTCATTATGTGGAATGTGACTTGTATTGTTGATGCCTCAATTGGCGTGCATGGATGCACTAATCCAAGTCATATAGAAACAGATGAACACAGCCATACAATAATTTGATTAATTCCATGGATTTGTCAATGCAAATTCAATAATGCAAAATGAGTAACATGTTGGAGTGATCTGGTGGCACTTTGCAACAAAGCTCTTCATTTATCAACACTTTCGATTGGTCAATGACTTAGGTATTATAACAGCATGTGCATAATGTAATGAAGTCATGATTTATGCAAAAAACTCAATTTTGCTGAAAAGTGAGTTAGGCAATTATCGAAGCAGGCTGACGATATGCAGCTTGCAAGGTGTCTTTCTACTTTTGGTTGCTACATGTACACTGCCGCGCAAGAGTATTTCTCCCCCTGGAAGCTTGCAAGTTATCACTGTGTTGTCGACAAAGCATTAAACCATCAGACCAAATTACCTTTTCATTGTGTTCATTGTACATTTTATACCAATAAATTCAGGTTTCCTATTCAGATTCATGATTTAAAAGCATTACAATTCATGATTTTATCGAGCAAGTCAAAATTCCAATGTAAAATCGCTGTAGTAAATCATCTCATGAATATCAATTAGCTCATTATCGGCAGTGTAACGCTATGGGAATTTTCAACTGAGATGAACTGGTGATGGAAAAGTCCATGTGCAGAAATGTATAAATGATAATTGGCATACGCAGTTTATTGGAATACCTTTAGAAGGAACCATTCCAGCTATATCATGTCGGTGTTTTTCTGACGTCGAACTATGTTTTGGCAGAAATTCATCTTTTAAAAACCAAATCATATCGGGCCGTAATAACGCAAATTTGGCAAGTTAAAAATCACGGGGACTCATTGACTGTAAATAAGTAATGTTAGAGGATGGACACAATAAGTATTCTATTCATCTGATTTGAATAGGATAGTCTAGCTCCCTATTGTTTGGGATTGCGAAGAGACGATGGCATCTAGTCGAAAAAAGAATTTATCATGTATTGGTATGTTGTTAATTGAGGGGTCCTTTGTGAAGATGAAATAGTGGAAACTCTAGGCTTTGAATCAATCTATTGATAACGTGGTTTGTTTGGTCACTGGGGAAAATAGGTCAATGAACTACGTGCATGCACACTTTGTAATTTTGCTGGTTCTCCATGTTATTTCAGTCCGATTGTGTTAAAAATAATCTAAGATGTGCCTTAAATAAATTGAATATCAGCCAAAAACATAAACCATCGTCTTAAAACTTTTTAAAGCTGAAATGGTTCCTTCTGAAGGCATTCCAATAAACTGCGCATGCTAATTATCATTTATAAAATTCTGCACATGGAGTTTTCCATCACCAGTTGATCTCAGTTAAAAATTCCCATAGCGTTACACTGCCGATAATGAGCTAATTGATATTCATGAGGTGATTTACCTCGGAGATTATACATTGGAATTTTGACTTGCCCGATAAAATCATGAATTGTAATGCGTTTAGATCATGAATCTTAATAGGAAACATGAATTTATTGGTATAAAATGTACAATGAACACAATGAAACGGCAATTTGGTCTGATGGTTTAATACTTTGTCGACAACACAGTGATAACTTGAAAGCTTCCCGAGGGGGAGAAATACTTTTGCGCGGCAGTGTAGTTTAGAAATTCTCGACGTCTTGTTGTACAATGTACATGTATGGTGTTACATCTTTAAGACCCCAAACAGATCAATGTTTCACTTCTTTTATCCATGTAGCCATGCACAACGGACTACAAAGGGGGTTCGTACCCGGCCTATTCTTAATTAAATTCAATCGGTGAATGATGTTGACCTCATCTGATAGTGTTATTTCCCCGTGTTTTGTTTGTTTGTTATTGTTTCTTTACATATTAATCTATTTTAATTTTATTGCATGTCGTTTTTGTTTCGTTTCCTTTGTTGGTTCCTTATTCCGTAATAATTATAATTGAATTGAATTAAATTGAATTGAACTTAATTAAGTTAAGTTAAATTGAATTTAATTGAATTGAATTGGAGTGAATGGGAGTGAATTGGATTGAAATGAAATGAATTGAATTAGATATAATTGAATTATCAGGTTAATGATTAAACATGGTGTCATTTCGACGGACTTATTCACCAATAAGTGTCATTAAGAAGAAAGATGGTTATCAGAAGATGACGAAATGATTGAGCGAATGAGAATATGAGCATCCAATAAATATCATAAATTATATACGTATAGCCACAATTTAAATATTTGAATCCAAATGCTTTAACTCTGGTCCTATTAAAGGGGGTTTAGGGGTAGGGTTAAGTGAATGGGTTTGCCACTTCACAGAATACACAAATGTACTGTACCGGGTGTCTCAAAACAAGTGCACGTGTTTACTTAAACTTATTATCCATGAACTTCTAGAATTTGGTGTAACAATTGTATACATATTGATAGACTAAACGTTTAGCTTTCAACCATCCCCCTCCTAAGGATTTTCGCCGTCCGGTGATCGAGAGGCTGGCGGCTCTATTCCCCGCAACAGTTAGTTCTTTTGGAGGATATGCTATTCATTTGATCTGGTCAACTTCCTTCATTTATATAATCATCTAACATATCAAATCACGACAGACAGTGACCTAGGTAATCTCTTATACATCCTTTGCACTCATTTTGACGTAACATAATTGAGGGTACAACCTCACCGGCTCACCCGGAAGTAGGGTAAGCCGTCACAGTTCATTTTCTGAGGGTGAGGGGGTGTGCCACTTTACAATATTTAAAAATCGCCCTTTTAAAAAAAATATCGTAATAGTATACTATAGTCTTATAGCATGTAGTATATGTTAGAAACATCATTTTCCACAATTATATGCCAAAACCTGGTGAAATTCCAATATTTTAGTAAATGGAAATTTGACCCACAAAATAAATACATGGTTTTTTTTCTCGTTTTCTCTCCGTAGTGTATGATTAGATAAAAGAGCACGTTTTAATACTGCAAATGGAAACCAATTATAATATATGATAATGAGGTATTATCATGTGTACTCTCTAAATTCGAGAGATTAAAAATAATAATCTATGGAGCGATTACAATTTTTTTAAATCTATTTTGATTATTTATTGTCGTTGTCAATCCGAAATGGTTTACAAATCGACAAATTCGCGCGCATTTAAGTAATCGAAATATCCATTTGAAAGTATACAAAGTTTCAACCAATGAAAATACTTAAAATGTGTAGACTGATTTTTTTTAATCGAAATCTTTCTTTCGGTAAGCGACGCGACGGAGCATAGCGAAGCGACACAGATCATGGAGATGGCAGACACTTATCTACAATCAGATTTGATTAAAGACTATTTGGAAAACATGTCTCACAATGCCGGCGTCTAAATTAGGCAAAAATCATCTCACAACTAACATGAATAACACCATGGAAAGTCGATTCGTAGGATAGTATAGGTACATATCTAACCAAAAGAATTCAAGACGTCACTGCTTGATGGCAGGCAGTGATTGTATATTAGAAGCACATTATTTGTTTTTATGAAGTAATAAACACGATGTTTAAAGCCGTTATACAGGTTTTCTTGACCTCGTGTTTCCCGACTTACAAATTAGAATAACCAATCTAATACAAAATCTAAAAGAGATTTAAAGTTAATCCATAACTGATTAGTTTTTAATCCAATTTGATTATAACGGATTTTTTTTTATATAGTGCTGTCAAAGTGTGAGGTAATCTAAAAGAGATTTAAAGTTAATCCATAACTGATTAGTTTTTAATCCAATTTGATTATAATTGATGTAATCTTTTTAAAGATTAAAAAAAAGTAATCCAAGAAAAGATTACTTTTTAATCCTAATAGATTTGTCCTTCAGGACAATCCGAAATAGATTAAAAAGTTACTCTTTTAGATTTAAATTTTAATCTTTCAAATTTAGAGAGTAACTAAGATTGCTAATAATATAAGATCAACTCAAAGGCATTGCTATAACTTGTAGCATAGGCCTATCTAGAATACTGCTATCGGTCAAATTCGTTGTTGCAATTCATGCCACAGTGTGCCTCGTATGATACATTTGTGGCATGATAAGAACTGTATAAGTTGTGTTTTTTTGCAAATTCAGAAAATGTAATTCAATTATATAAACTCCTCACAAATAGTATCGAGACACCTTACACATGTTCCAATAATAATCGGCCCGAAATGGTATGGATTAATCGAAGCAAATAACCCAGTGCATACTTTTGTTCTGCGTATTTTGACACCTCAATTGTTGAGATATGATGTACAGTACTTTGTGTGTCCGCAACATCGTATCTTAACAATCGAAGTGTCAAAATACGCAGAACAAAAGTATGCACTGGATCATTGGCTTTAAATAATTCATACCCTTTCGGACCGTTAATTATTGGATCATGTGTAAGGTGTCTCGAAACTTTTGTGAGGAGTTTAGATATAGTCAATGGTCGAAAATCAACTCTTTGAGAGACTTGGAATCCCTCCATTTAGTTCTGTAGGCTTATATTGACTTAGATTCTCTCTGTTCTTATATAAAACAAATATTAGTTTTGCAGTGTTCCATTAAGGGGCGGGGTGTAATTCTTAATGGTTTCCCTGATCTAGTGCTGGCTAATTAGACGGCATACTTGTCATATCAAATCAGCCACTATTATTGTTTATAATCTTTTAAAGAGATATCCGAAATTTAGAACGGTTATATTTAACCGATTGGTAAGTTTTGTCTCTTAGAATGGGCGAAATGATAAGCTTTTTTGGAGAATTTTTTTTTTCATCCGTTTCCGTCACACTGAAGGACCTTCGGTTTTCACTATATCTCCATAAATGTACGACCAGCACTCAAACCAATTGACTATGCATTTGTAGCTGAGATTCAAAAGTACATTTGTGGAACATGTCATAAGACTTGCTAATATAATAATAGCAAATGTATGAGGTTGGAAGTAGAACTTATTTGATGATCCTCGTATAAACAAAATGATATTGTATCCACAATTTAGATTAAAGTGGAAGATATTTATCAACTTACCTTGACCTATGAGCACCAACGTTGCTACGAGTAAAGAAATAACAGACCGAGAAAGCGTTGATATAGTCCACATTTTCATGATTTTGATAACGACGAAATGTTTGAGCTACATACATAAAATAAACGCCATTTAGTTGACAAATATCTGACTAAGCATCAGAGATAGTTCCAGTTCCTTTCGACTAGGCTTGAGCCTATATACTAACTTTTGCAATACCGAGTCCGTTGTTTTATACCGTTATGCTGGATTGCTTCCGGTAGAGTGGTAACTACTATTAAGGGTTCAAATGAAAATGTTTAAACACTTATTGGGCTAAATATTTTCCGCTTTAAACAACACAATCTGACACTTATATGCTAATTGGTGAAAAAAGCGATCTGATTGATTAAAAGGGTACGTAATGCTCCTGGTTATTAGCTACACAATATTAAATTGTCAATTGTCGCTTCAACTTTTCTACGAGCAAACACACGCGATCTACTATTTTAGTCTCGCGTAACCCCAAAAAACTTCAAGCCCGAGTTTCCCAATCAACGACATGCCGTCAAATCATGATTCCATATATCCTATACATTTCAAAACGTTATTTGTAACATCAAAAATTAATCCTGAACACCCGTTATCCTCTGAATATGTTGGCATTTGTTTTCTTGAAATACATAGCACGCGTCTCCAAAGTTGAAATTCCCATGCACATGCACTCCTCCATACAATATATAAACAGCATCTAATGGAACTAATTAAAATGGGTTTCGGGGTCCCTTAAGTGTATTATGACTTGGAGTACGCAATGGTAATCGGACACGAGCAACAGTACTGCAAACTGTAGAATGTGTACACATATAAAGTACGTATCATCATCCGATCGGGGAAGTATTAATAGTTCTTATCTTTCTTGCCATTTCCTTTACTATACCAGTGGTGGTAGCTAATATAAATATAACGGATTAACGGCATAATAATTTTCTTAACCACAGCCGCAATTATTCATAACGAAAGTGTGTCCATATTTCATTCTACTCTTTTTAATTGTTTGAATTGGTAAAAAGGAGATAGCACAATCAAATTGTATGTTTAAAGTAGTAATCGAAAAGGTAAAACTATAATATACATGTATAACATTTTTTATTTGATTATCATTATGATTGCAATATGAAGTGGCGAGCCAGAGCAACCACCTGACCTACAGGTCATGTTTACCCGACACATGAGGAGATATAAACTGCTCACAAAAAGTTAAGAAACTTTTTTTAATCAAGTATATTATTTATTATTTATTACCCTCTTTGTATATGTTATATATCAATGGAAAGCTGAAGTGTTCCTCTTTACAATTATACCACATTTGCAATGATTACATTTTTCTGAACTTGGCCACATGAATGAGAATGAGGCAAAGTCACAAATCAAATGTGCCAACATTACCGTTATCTATGCTAAACAGTCAATAGGTAATGATCAATAATCAAACCGGTCATGCTTGAGAACCATGAATGGTTTACACAAAGATTTGCACCAGTGAGCACAACACTCACTAGTTAACCCTCATCTTTTTAGAAAAACATTGTTTGGGTATTTGCAAGACTGGGTTAACAGGTGGAAGGTCATGAAGTACCAGGCTGTCATCAACGCCTTCGGATCATCCACTCGTTACTGAACTCAGTTCTTGTCTCAATAAAGTGGATAAAGATCAGTAAGTTGACTTGCTTGATTTGTCAATTTGTTTGTTCACACAGTAACACAAAATTGTTAATTTTGTCACATTTGATTTGTGACTTTGTCTCATTCTCATTAATGTGGCCATATCCAGCAACATGTCATCATTGCATATTTGGTATCATTTTAAAGAAGAAGACTTCAGCTTTCCATTGATATGCAACATAATACAAGAGGGTAATAAATAATCAAAATATACTTGATTAAAAAAAAATTCCTATATAACTTTTTGTGAGCAGTTTACATGTACATCGCCCACGTAACTAACCGTGTTGTAAAATATGCTCATGGTTATTATATAGCTCCGCATTCAAATATGAAATAAGATCAAATAGTCTGGATTTTGTTCCTTTAATTTGATGGTGCTATCACCTGTTTACTAACAATTATACAGGTGAATACAAAACCAAATATGAAACGGCTAAGTGACCTTGATCCGTGCATTGAACGATGAAACTGTTGTTGTTGGTGTAAAGCGTAGTTAATCTTTCCAAAAAAATAAAGTAATCGATTGTAATATAATCAAACTGTGACAAGTTTTGTAAGTTGACCGATTTTTTCGCCATTCTAATGGGATGTACACAATTAAGCAAGGCATCGTTGTGCCTGCAATTTATTACAGGTTCCTGGCATATTTAATGAGCCAACGGTGGGTTAAAACACTGTGGAAATAAATAGTTCAGATAATAATACTTCACATACTAAATTTAAAATATTGCAAGACGCCTTGTTTCTTAATTGCACTTAAAGTCATTCACATTTGTGGAAAATATTTGCCAGGTTCACAAATTATACGGTTTGAGTTCAGTGTTTCTTCTGCTAAAGTTAATATTGTAATACCTACAAATTAACTTTAGCAATTTAAAATAAAAATCAGCTATTTCTGTTTGTCTGTTGATATTACGGTTTCTTTAAGAAATCTTCCTTCGACATGGCCATCATTTTGCTAAAGACATGTATGTATGTGTCCTGTCCAACATGTTGCAAACAGCTCGCTTAACCATTCCCCTGTTGCGGTGTAGGGATGTCAATTCGGCTCTGACACATGCCCCTGATTTCTTGAAGGTGTACTGGTGATGCTGGTATTCATATTTGCCTTTTCATTTGACACCTTGGTATCAGAAGATGAATTGCTTATCCCAGAGTTAAATGAATAAATTTTCCAGGAACATTTTGACAATATTGTTATGTTAATAAGGACCATTTTAGCAAAACAAATTTTACTGTGTGTAAATCCCATTGGAATGGCAACAATCGCGATCAGATTACAACTTGTCACAGTTTATTTATTTTTCGGTCGATAACATTCATTTTTGGGGAAGATCAACTAGATTAACTACGCTTTACAGAAACAACAACGATTCCATGGTTCAATGCACACATCAAGGTCAAATAGCCTTTTCATGAATGTGTCAAACACCAACACGAAGTACGATTTTGATTTTTGAACTTTGTGTTTTTGTTTAGGATAGTGTGACAGGTATCATGTGTGTAGGGAGAAATAATATATCCACATCCACATCGCTACCAGTTAATCAATGAATCCGCATAAAGTTGCTAATTCCCTGCCGTCACGTAATGCAAGCACTTAAAGGTGAGGTACCACTCTGGGTTACTAGCCATATCCAGTTCTCTTGGGAATTTGACAAGGTTACAGTCTGTCATCAAGTAAACAGGTGTATGACCAGTTCGTCTGTTGTGAACTACTGATACGGTAGGCCAGCTTTAACCCGAACCCTCGCGGCTA
Organism: Ophiura sarsii; assembly: GCA_035610835.1. Taxonomy (NCBI): domain Eukaryota; kingdom Metazoa; phylum Echinodermata; class Ophiuroidea; order Amphilepidida; family Ophiuridae; genus Ophiura; species Ophiura sarsii. The sequence goes on along the minus strand of CM069458.1, from coordinate 40,183,332 downwards.
TGTTTTTGCGTGTATCGGGGGGAAAGTACGATTTTTTTTAACCCGAAAAATCATCGAGCACCCCAAACAAGTGTGAAAATATAAATTGCACTTTATTCTATAATCCTTTTTAATAATAGCGTTCTTTTAACCGATCTTCATGAACATCAAATCAAAGAGAAGAAATTTCTTTACAACTTAACAATTCAATCTTTTTTTACGAAGGAGCTTTTATAGTTGTGGAGTTAAGAGTATATTTATTACCTGGTCAGCTACTTTTGAGTATATAGAGTATTATGGCTAAAGAATTCAAACAAGTTTCCCACTACGGATTGGCAGGATTTTCAGTGATGCAATTACATACTCCTCATATTATGAGTACACATTTTTGTTTTCATTACGCAATTTCTCATGTCTTATGTACAGGCTATTATTGTAGACACATTGTACTTTGGAGTGTGCCCTTGGTGCTATTCACATTTATAGGCGATACATAGTATTACAAACCCCGCATTGTATCCGATCCTGCTGATTCAAGATAACGCTATTTCCTATATTATGATTAGTTACTTAATAAATCCGAGAGCGAAGTATTTCCTTCTTGATCAACCACTTGATGACCCTAAACTCCAAAAGCATACGACCTTTCACTAATATAACCCCATAATTAACCCAACAAAGTTCAACTAAAAGATAATGGTTGTCATTTAGGCTAGCGCATTACAATAATGTAATATTAAAGCACACCTTATATCTAATATATTATATCTTATATCTGTTTTCTGAAATCGTCGAAAACACATTTTGACTCCTTAGTAATTTTATATTCTTGTGAGAAAATAAACATGGAGTATAATCGACGACAGACTCGTTGATTGGACGATGTTTTATGACGTCATCAGATTTTGATGATGACATATTCTGGATCAGCTGGTCGTAAAGATGGCTGAGATGAAAGGCCTCTTATCTCGTCGCTATTCATGAGATGTCTTTGTTGGTCAACAAATTGAGAAAGCTACGACAGATCGGATCGTCGAAAGTTTTACCTTGGAATTTTCTTCACAAGAAAATAAATTACAATGTTCAATTGGATTTCTGATGAAGCTGTGCAATGACATTTAGAACACCTAATATCAGAAGGGAAAGACAATTACTTAAGGAACAACGAAAGATTCAGTAGCCGTAATTCTGGTAGTACTCTCTCAATGTAAAACGAGTGGAAAGAGTGGAAATTCACTCGAAAAGGAGTGAAGGGAGTGAAACGCAGGACCCGTTTCAGAGTGGACAATTTCCACTCTAAAATGAGTGTGAAAGTTAATTTTTCACTCACAATAGAGTGGAAAATTGTCATATAAAATCCCCTTTCACTCCTGTTAGAGTGTTTTTCCACTCAAAAACGTGTTATCCTGCGTTTAACTCCTTGAAAGAGTAGAAAACCATTCTTTTACATTTAGAGAGTATGAAGCACAAAATTCCTGTAAAATGTCTAAGGCCAAAATTAAATCTAGAACCTGTACCATGAATGATGAAATAGTATTTTCAAATGACCTTCATTATAAATCACCTGGGCTTCACTATAATATCGTCCTCCGGAATAAGCGAGGCGTTTAATATAAAGCCAATTTCCTCTCACATGATTGTTTGTTTCATAAACATGACATTGCTCAATTTCGCATCATGTGTTACCCAATGTAGCTTATACCAAAAAACAGACTATTCCGCTTGAAATCCATACACCCCTATCACTGCCTGGTGGAAAACATGACCTTAATATTCCACACAGGGAGTGTAGATTGCAAATGGAGTCACCACCAATGCAGCAGGTAACCCATTTATATGTCACAGTCCTGAAGGGAAGATTTGATCATGGTAATGTCTTCACCTATAGGGGGTGTATGGATTTCAAATGGAATAGCGCATCGATTTAGACCAACTGGAAAATGTTAACACGTTTTACATTTGGAATTTCGGGTTTAACATTTTCTGCCTTAGTTTAACAATTTAGGTAATTTGCAGAGTATGTACAGTGGGGTTGATCGTAAATGTCGTTTTTATTATAGCTGTACCAATAATTATAAAAGAAAACCAAAATAAAAGTATCTGTTTTCATAATTTTGTCACAAACACTAAATTTTCCTAAAAATAAACCCAAACTCTGATCCCTAACCCAAATGACAATTGTTCATTTTTAATGTGCATTATTTGTGACAGAATCAAAAAGCCTGCAACAGAAATCCGGAAATATTAGATTTCAACCGTTCTGGCTGCGCTGGGACCCCCTCTTCAGGTGATATTAGTGTATGATCCGCCGAGATTTCTCAGGTAGAAATCATAATTATCAACGTGTGAACAGTTCCATTGACAATGTCGTACACTGAAATGTGAATTCTCTACCTCGATATATAAATCGATGCGCTTAGTGCCTCAATATAGGTCGCCTTTTAGGGTTAGCTATTATACAACAATGGGGTCAGCGAACTTAATATCTGCACCACTAAAATAATATATAGGCCGTTAGCAGTTTTCAAGGGTAGCTTAACCCGACTAAAAGTGTTTGAAACGTATCGCACCTTGGCCTCGTTCATTTGCTTATCATCTTAAGCATGTTAAGGTCGAATTTCAAAAGTTGCAAAAGCCCCTATTCAAGCAAGAGCGTACTGTGACGAATAAGATCAGCATTATTTTTGCCCGTCTTTTATAAATGATTTGTTTGTCGCGTGTTGGATAAGTCGATTGCGATGAACATCAGCAATAATTGTCAATAACAAAACAAAAGGATCAGAGATGGGAGGCATAACTCAATTGAATTTGTCTGTGCGTGATGCTTGTGTGATTTCCCTTCTGGAATTGGGGTGAATAGGAGCTTTTGCAACTTCGAAATTCGACCTTAAGCCACTCAAGTGCCCATAATTCGCCAAACAACATCGTAACACAACTAAAGAGGTGTCAAAATGCACAGAAGATAACTGTGAATGGAATTAATTCATTATTTGTTTGCATACTATTTCAGGTTCCGATAAATCTGACCATTTGTAAGTGTTTAGATACTTTATTGGCGCAGTTTACTAACACCCCTATATTTATGTATAAAAAAGTGCCTTTTACAATAGCATATTACGTAGTATGATCATTCAATGGTAACGCCACCCTTAAAGTATTTAATCAGATGAAATTATCCATAGTTAAAGCGCGGTTTCCGTTGCTACAAGTGTTTAATATCGAATCGAATACCTCTCACAAAAATCACAAACAAGTTTTGAAATGTCAATCTAATTCTTTTCAACGTCTCAATAGATTTTACTTTCGTTGCGCCGATTGCACGACCATATTTAACCAAAATAAAGACAACCAGCATTATCGAATTATGTAAGCCGTGACGTCACAATTCAGCTCTGTGTACGAATAGCCATTATGTGTGCACACTACGCTGTAAAAACTGATACCGACGTTTATGAAATAAGACACTATTTCAAGGAATGATCGCAATCTCCATTTCAAAATTGCGTCCCTGTCACTTGTTAAATATCCGGCTCCCTCGATTTGTATTGTATAATTCATCTAACAGTGGGATTACATACATGTAGTACATCTGCACAGAGAAACGAGTATGTACACAATCTTTGTAAAACTAGACTCCTTAATCAAGTTAATAGTTGTGTAAAGCTTTTGAACAAGGATTGTATTAATTTTACACAGATTGGGATTTGTCCTAAAAAAAACCAAATTAATATATTAATCCATAAGATGTGAGCTTGCATGAATGTTATATCATCTTTTGGGGGTCAGGTACCAAATAGTTCAACATTTGGAAATAGCCTAAAGGTGTTGCGCAATGATACAAATCCGGCTAGACCTTTATTAATTAATATTGTATTGGGCCGAAGCCTTAAAAACAATAACTATAGATGCATGATACTTGCATACAAATCCATTTGATTTCATACTGGAGAACTTGTTTAAACCCTCCATAGGCGATTCAATTATAATTTTGCGGCCATTTTGAAAAAAGCGCCCTCATCGTTTCATTCACCCAGTGACGAGAATTTTGCAGGCAGCCTAATTTAATTAGCCCTCTGGGTAGGGTTTCAAAAAACGTTGTCTCACAAAATCCGTGATTGGGTGGATGATTTCGATTACGGAGCCATCGACTATATTACCAAAAGGCACAACAACAACATAAAGCGCTTTCCTTTTGGCTTTGAAGTTTGGGTATGGAAAGCGTTACAAAAAACATCAAATAAAACACACACCCACCCCGGCCCTTCCCTATACCAAATTACTGTGTGTGTCTTTAGAATAAAGTAAAGTAATTATTTAATCCATATTGTTATATTATACACACACCCCTGGGTCTCACACTGTGCGACAGTATCCTGTTATCACATACATTGTAGTAAAGGTCGTTGTGTCTTCAATCAAAATAGTGCCTATAAGCTTTAATAATACACCCACATGTAGTAATACGGATGCCTGTCCATCCTATATGACACATCCGTTTGAAAACTCTAGTATTGCAAGTACATGTAACTTGGTGATCAGCCAAAAAATAACCGGATTCGATGTTGTTAGAATGTTAATGTCTGAAGCCACTATCAGGCGGCTGACACTGTATTGTTCGAATCGCCGAAAGCATCGACGTACATGAATATACAATGAATAATCATATCAATGAATATACGTCATTTGTGAAGTCGAAAATGAAAAGTACCAGACCATAGTGGACACGAACGGCCGTAATCTTTGAATCTCCGTGGATTTCAATTTTATGTCGGAGTGTTTTAACTTATTTTATACTGACACGACCTGAGTGATAATCAAACGGTCCCCGAACGATGCCCAGGCGCTGTTGAAGTCAGAAATATCATCGTTCCCTACAGTCCGAGCGTTCCCACATCGAATTTCACCTAGAATATTCGTCACACGAACCTATGTCCGCCATCGTCTGAATATCAAAAAGGCCCTCTGGAGAGTCAAGGGGACAACATTTTTTTCTACGCATGCGTCCGATCGCTTTGGATTTGTCCACAAAAATGTTGGACAAATGCCTAATGAGTATGTGCTGCATGGCAAGTGACACAACTTCTTGTAATGCGCTAATCAACCGTAGATCTAACACCCGGGCTCCGGCCAGTTTGGGGGTGGAAAAGCCCAATCAGGAAAAGTTCACGGAAAAGATTCAGGCGTTGACGGGATAGGCAAAGTGGGTATATCCAGTGACAGTTGTATATCCCTTGGTATATAATATTTAATTTTGACTAAAGCAGCCGACAATGCATTGCCATTGATGATAACATCCAGAAGTGGTTTGATGTGATAATAACTAGCTTGCCGCCATGAGGATCTAGCCGTGTAGCGAGGGGCCACGCCGAACTATGATCGAGAGTGACTAACGCCGCCGCAATGCGGACCCGACTGGCGCGCGGCGGGCCGGCACATCCAACATGCGCGAATCCTGGCGTAGCCAGCTTAAACAGGGCCATAGGGAGGGGGAGGGGTGGACTAGTATCAGACAGTAAAAAGTCCGAGTTGTATACCGACGAAAGGCATGATGTACAGTCAATAAAACTATACTGTAGTGCCCACATGTTGTGGCGAATATAAGGCCTACACTTACTTGCAACAGAGTGACGGTGGAATCCGGGGGCCGACTATACGACCATAACAGAGCGACAGTAGAATCCGGTGTTTTGAATTTTTTTTAAATTGAGTGTATTGTTAATAGTCCCGGTTCTGAGCACTCACAAGCCCACCCGGCCTGTGGGCCTACATGAGACACCGTGCACTTTGCGCCGTGCATATGCTATAACCATCTAATGATTGGAAGCGTAGCAGTATCAAGTATTATGAGAAAATGTGTACATATCTCCTGAGATTCTGGAGATTCGAAGTCTACCATCGGACCGGGCTTTCAGTTGACCTACGCATAGGAGCATCGTCGAAGCGAGAATGTCCCCTGTAACCTTTTTCAAGATCTTTGGCACTGAAATTAAAATTTTGGTTCATTATAGAGGGAATCCACTTTACTCATACGTGCCCGTAATCACCCTTCAAAGGTACAAGACTTGATCGCGTCTATCAATAGTTGTCTGATTGCCTTTCCACATATATTTCGACATGAATATTGCGTCTCCCAATTCGTTTATTAAAGCTAGCTACATTTGGTACAAGGACTAACTTTCTTGAAATAAAGTTGTACCAAAGATTTTCTAGAAATTCATCGGTTGTACAGGTTTAAAAAAATGGTAATCATGGTAGATTTAACATTGGTATAAACGGTCTCCTTTCTCATTGTACGATTGGCTATGGCCTGTTTTGGAAATGTGTTTGCTTTGTGTATCCAAATAGCTTACAGTTGTATATTAGCCTAGCTATAACAAGCTATAAAAATGACATCTCTGAATGTATTTTAAACAAAGTGTGCAAAGGAGAAATGGTTGGGCACACTGGTATGCTATCATTATCAAAGTGAACTCAACTTCAATCACTTATTTATCGAGCAATAGTATATTGTTTTACGCATTTTAATTTGTTTAGATTATAAAGTTAAATAAATCCAGAGATAAATGATAGATAGAAAAATAGATTAAAAAAGAATAGAAAAAACTATAAAAGCATTGGCGGCCTTTATAAATTATAAAAATTGACATAATAATGATGTTACATACATCCACAATCAACATGATCAAGTTTTTTTTATTTAAAAACAAAAAAAACAAAAAAAAAACAACGAATACACGGAGATTCGAACCCGTGATTGCCGATTGCAAACGATACGGCCAACGTGTGCACGCCACAGAGATCGACGAGTGTAATTGTGTCAGTTTTATTATTTAACCATTGATTCTTTTATTTATAACGAACGGATTTTTATCGTCCCATTTTTGACATTTTAAACCATATTTATATGTTACTCTCGCACAAAATGTGTTTGTAATGTGATTATACTCCTTATTTTGGAAAGAATGGTAAAGGTGTTGACATTTCGAACACAATAAATGGCATCTTGTATACTGTTTATACGGTCGCTCGACTGAACGCTGTGTGACCTGTTGCATTGCATTATTCATGTTACGATCTGTTTATGTATGCTTTTGTTATACTTCTCAATCGCTCATCGCCAACTCTGTACAAGAAACTTCATGCGCTGTCCCAACGCTGTCGTTAGAGAACAAAAGAAAGTCCCCTTGACTCTCCAGAGGGCATTATCTGCAACCTTTGACTGGGTTCGCGGGGTTAATCATATTAATGAGCAAATATGCAAATGAGCTAAGTGTCCCCTCCTATTATATATACTCCTTGCCACTATGATCACTTTGTTGGAGTAGACAAATAGCGGGTCAATACTTGTTTACTATATTTGTTTAAATTTGAATGATGATGGTCCCGGTGCTGGCCTTGTACACTATTCTGAAACAGATGTCTGAAATTGTTGTGTATTGACGTTGTTTGATATATTGTGTAATATCATTGTCGCTTTCCACCTTTCTACGCGGCTATTACTAGTTTTAGTATATGGTCACGCGTTATGAACTCGTCTCCCAATAGGGTGGTGCCGTTACATTTTTTAGTTTTATGCTGTCATTTTCCTCAAATATTTTCAAAACCACAAAAGCTATCTCAACAAATGTGGTATCATTTTAAAGCACTAATAACAAGCTATCTGTCTGCAAAATGGCATTGGTATAGCTAATACAGAAAGGGAGATACAGCTGTTTGATGTTTGGAGACCATGGGTGGTGCTGGAAGGGGTGCCGCCTGTACAAACTCAATGGGGATAATCGAATAATGGCGATAATCTTTATTCTTTTTACAATAACTAGTCATTCCCTAATGTTACAAACACCATTCTGGTCCCATTTTAAAGGATATTTAGTAGTCTTTAAGTATGTGGTTCAACAGACTTGTCAACTATTTGTAACAACTAATAAATTATGGATAAGACCATGATCATCAGCTTTCTTCCTATCAACATAAATAATCAGCCTCAATTTACCGGCTTTATAAAAATGACTATAACAGAAAAAGTTTTCAACCTATGATAGCAAAAGTATGACAATGGCGAAATTCCATATTTATAGAGCAAAGATGACAGAAAAACAGCCAGATTTAGACACTTTCAAACACGAAATTAAGTATTATTACAATATTCTAAAATACCAAGCCACATGGTCACATTTCTTAAGTTGGGACCCTAAAAAGGGTGGATTTGTCACATTTTTTCGCTTATTTGCCATTCAAATGCTTACATTTTTCAAACCATACATCACAATTGAGTATATTTAGTCTAATTTGGAAGATAATTTATTTCTTTAATAGTATCTATAAGAAAAATGTATAAATCAAGTTGAGATTAATTACTATAACTCGTTAATTACAATTAGTCAGGGTGGAAGCGGGTGAGGATGCACGCGGGTGAGGATGCACACTATGTATTCCAATGGGATGGGCAACATTTTTTCGCTCATTTGCCATTGAAATGCTTATATTTTTCAAACCATACATCACAATTGAGTATATTTAGTCTCATTTGGAAGATAATTTATTGCTTTAATAGTATCTATAAGAAAAATGTATAAATCAAGTTGAGATTAATTACTATAACTCGTTAATTACAATTAGTCAGGGTGGAGGCGGTGAGGATGCATGCGGGTGAAGATGCATTCTATGTATTTCCAATGTGATGGGCAACATAAATGATTAAACTTTGTGTAATATTAGTTCATTGAATTACTATTTTGTGTGATTAGTATCATTATAGTAATTACCAAACCTTAATTAGTGTTAATTGAAACCACAATTAATTAATATTACTAATTAATTACATACAACAAATACCATCTGAAAATGTATCAACGGCAAATTATTACCCATTTCAAATGGTAACTGGGGGGGGGGGGGGGGGGGGGGGGGTGCAGTGTTTTAATGAAGTTGGCCCTAATGTTGAATGTTCCTTAATATTTAAGATAATCTTTGTTAATTATATTGATACTAATTACTTAGGATTGGCTTATTTTATCCACCAAATCCGCACACTAATATCACTTTTTAGTGTTTAGGATTAACATATCCATCTCCGTCACCCTACTATATAATTTTCAAATTGTTCAATATCCAATGCTGATTTCTATAGATCAACAGACTTAACTATGTATGTTAGCAAGATGTCAGTGCAATTAATGCCAGGCTTAACATTGTAATCAATTCATAATACAGAAATGTGGTTCTAAGTAATCAGCCGAATTTGTTTTCTTCATTTTTGGACACCCTGTATAATCAAATGTGAATGAATTCTAACTTTCTACCAGAAAGGTATGTTCATAAACTTCATTTAAGTGTTTCTTTTGAACAAACAACATTTATATACATTTTTGTCATACCGTCCACACAGAATATATAGTTTTTTATGTGAAAATTGACACATTTTGATCACCCTGTATTTTCGTTTGACAATTAGTTAACCCCTACAAATAATATATGACCGGAAGGGTCTTGCCTTTGGCTTCTCAAATCTGGGGTTAAATATTTATTTCAATGCACTATGTTTAAATTAGGAAGCATACGGTAAATTACATTTCATAGTAATATTTCTTTTGTTACACCCTATATATTTCCTAGGTCACCCTGTATACTGGAACAAACACTAGATATTCACAATTCTAGATATCTCAGCTTTCTAACAATGTATACTTTTGCACACTTTGGATGTATACTTTTTGAGTTATTAGGCTTAGAGCATTATCACATGTATTTTTTGTCAAATGTATGCATGTGACGCAATAGGGTCCCAACTTAATAAATGTGACCACATGTAATTCAGACTTGAATACTTTTCTGGAAAAATGGCATAAATGGCAAAGTCTCTGCACTGATTAACGGATAAGTTTCATTTAAATATATTTGTCAATATGTTACCCATGTAAAAGGGTGTATGTAGCTTAAGGTCACTGAGTAAGTGACAGTACTATGTTTATATCAGCTGTCAAGAAGGAATTTTAAAAAAATAAAAAAATAAAAAATAAAAAAATAAAAAAATAAATTTAAAAAAATGATAGCAAAAGTATACATTTTTGGAAAGCTTGTAACTAGAGGAATTCAGAAATGCAGTTTATATCAGGGAAATGTTCATCCTTAAACAAATATTTCTAAAAATTCTAAAAATATATAAAATAAAAGTTGGAGATATTCACTAGCCGGTATAATTACCATACCTACGTAGTAACTTTGACAATTATATATCATCTAATGGGTAATTTCATGACAAATTCAAATATGTAAAGTAAATAATGATAGGGGTAGGTATACAAAATATATGGATCTCAAATTAAAAATTTAAAAACTCTGATATTTTCCCGAACATTTCCGTTCATACCATTTTAGTTCTTGGTCGTACTATAATTTTAATGGCATATTTGGTTTCCTCATGCAATTTCCCTTCAGAAAATATATACTTTTACTACCTCAGGGGGGTATACAAGCAAATATAAATGTGTAAAGTTAAAATCATGTCGCGAAAGCCAAAATCCGTGTGTAACGCGAAAGGAGGCGAGCTTAAAACACATGACCATATCCCAAATTTTAAATTCTATCTCAAAAAGATTACTAGGCTGACCCAATACTAGGCATGTTTACACTCATTTTAATCCATTGTTCATGGTGATTCCAAATATGGTTATGAATTTTGATAATGTTGATATTATTGAACCATTTTGTAGAATTTTGGAACTGTCGTCTGCAGACCGGGGTGTTGTATTTTTGCAACCCCCGTAGTAAGATATAATATCCCCTACTGTAACCCATAAACCCCTTATCCGGGTAATATACTATTATTCACGTACAGTATTATCCTTTCCCGGGCACCCCATTCAAATGTTAACTACGGAGAAAAAAAAGATCACATCCGGGTTAGGGTAACTCGTTAAAGTAGAGGGTTAAAAGGCCAATATATTTGGTGAAATATAATGAAAATAATAGAAATAAAGATGCTTCTTCAAACCATATCTTGTGATTACAAAGCCCGAATACCTTCAACATGGTGACGTTTCAAAGCTTCAAATCTGCTCTTTCAAGTCATACAAATAACTCAGATTTGACTCGGGCCTCCAACATTTCCATTTTGATATGACGGGTCACGTAGGAGATGTGAAATCCTGGAAATATTGCTGTTTTGTTTCATAGTAATGCTTAGCAAAGAGAATAGTGAAAAGCGGGTATGTGGTGGATTGTTGGTCAAAAATTGGGCACTGTTTGGGTGCCGGGTAATCATGACGTCATGATGACGTCGTGTGGGGAATGTTGGTACTTCCCAGACAACATACATATATTGGCACAATATTGGCCTAACATTGGCAATATTGGCATTGGCATTATCTTGTTGACCAATATTGGGCCAATATTGGGTTCCCATTGGCAATATTGGCATTGGCACTCTCTTGGTCACCAATATTGAACCAATATTGGTTTTACATTGGCACTTTTCAATTGGCATCATGTTGGCAACCAATATTGGACCAATAATGGGCGCAATATACCAGGGGCGGGAAATGACACCATTGATTTGATATTCAAATTACGACGTGGTCTAAAAAAGGCGGCCGCTGTTAAGAGTTATCGCTTCCCGGCCTTTTGGCTAGGATCTGTCCCTTGAATATTTGTTCCCTTGTCCTAGGCTTGCCCTTGCCCAATTTGGTATTGGCCACGGGTTGGCCCGGGGTCCGCTCACTTCTCTTTGGGGGAAATAAAACAACATAAAGATAGAATTCTTCCTACCTAGCATTTCTCCAAGATCGCCCAGTATTGGCCCAATATTGGCCCACATTATCGAGTGCCAATATTGGGCCAAGCTTGGGCCCATGATCAAATAATATTGCGTTAATATTGTAAGCCAATATTGGGCCAATAAAACATAAATATTGGGCCAATATTGGGCCAATATTGTTATGTTATATTGGCCCAGTATTGGCCCAATATTGGCACTCATTGGCAAATGCCAATATTGGCCCAGTATTGGCCCAATATTGGCACTCATTGGCGAGTGCCAATATTGGGCCAAGCTTGGGCCAATGGCCAAATAATATTATGCCAATATTGTAAGCCAATATTGGGCCAATGAAAAATCAATATTGGGCCAATATTGGGCCAATATTGTTATGTTATCTGGGTTTGTTTGATAGCAAAACCGATAGCTATGCATTGGTACCAAACACAATGGTGTAGGCCTTTTAAAGTTATATTACACAGTTATGTTACATTTTTGCTAATTTCTATGCTTTTTACATCAAAATAAGTTGCAAATTTGTATTTAATGTTGAATTGTCTCCATCTCAACAAATTCAGTATCAAAAGATGCCTTCCAATTTCGTGCCTATTTCTTAACTTAAAGGGACATCAGGAGATTACAGATGCACTAACCCGATTAGTACTCCGGTAAGTGTAGTTTACCATTATCATGCATATCTACGTTAGGCCATGGAACTGACAATAGGTCTCGTACATCAAATTTGCATTTTGTCTACATGTAATTTAGGCTACACAGCACAGCACAATCTCAATGAGCACAGACGGAAAGACGGTCATACCAATCTTATCTTCAGCAGCTCATTCGAAAACTCTTGTACGCTAATAGATAGTATTACTTCCTGAAGTCTTTTATCATTATAAAAACAAGAGCCGGAACCTTGCGTGGTTATCTTCTTCTGTTTTTGAATAGCCGTGAGAGCTTGTACAGTTAGAAAATAATATCCGACTCAGGCCATATACACTCGAAAAGGCATATTGTCATGTTTTATTCAGCATTCAAATTAAGAAGGTCCAATCAAATTGGGACTTTCACAGAGGAGTTTATACTTTATAGCATTTACAAGTTTGTAGTGGTCTTACTTTCTGATATGCGTCTAATTTCCATACTAATATTATAAATGTTTACTTAGTTATTTTTTCCTCTTTTTACCAAATTTACTTTTGACAATAACAACACCACTTTTCCTTCAATAAAGTCAAGTTTTATAACACATGATATAGAGGCCTTGCCGTAAATATTTATAAAACAATGTTGTAAATTGACCTCATACGATATTATTTGCATATATAATTACTAGCATCAAGATTCCAAAACACATGTTAATATTTATTGAGATGTGTATACCCTAGTAATATGGAAATCAAATGTGTTGTGCATTTTCCCAATTCTGATATTTCTGTATGAGCAAAATAAAAAATATATCTGTAGGCCTATTTCTTTTTTTATTTGATTAGCTTGCATAATTCAGAACCGATTTTCGAGCATTTATTTGAAGATGACCATATCTTTGAAATTTGTTTGTGACTTATCAAATTAGAGTTTTTAAGACATAAACAACAAAATGGTATGAGGACTTTTTATGATGTTGTTTCAAATACACGGGAATTCAACAATACAGGTGTCATTTTACCGATCTTGTCAAAAGATTCAATTTGGTCCAACAATCATCGAGCATAACGTTCTGGTGCTATCGTCATTTGAAATGTTCCAAAATTAGTCGATAACCTGCCACGAAATGCTGAATAAGAAATTTAAAAAAATAAAAAATAAAAATATAAAATATATTTACTTATGACCGGATTCGAATCGACAACGCTTACATCCGACCCACAACGCTCTCACCATTGGGCTACAGAGGCAAGTGGCAGAGATGCGCAATACTTTAATATATAGGTATTAAAGGGGCAATAAGCGATGTGGACGGTGGAGGCAGCGCCCTCAATTACAAAAAAAATATGATATAAACTGGGATTTGTATATTTTTACAATTGTATTACATGTATGAACTTGCATCTATAAGGATTAAGAAAAATCAGCCCTCTTTGTACAACAAAACGTCGATTCAAAAATGATGGTAGAGCCGCAACCAGCATTTTACATGGTTAAGGATGGCCAGGTATTCCAACATAATTAAAACAAACAATAATGGCAATTTTTGATGTTCATCTTGAATTCTAAAGTAATTAATATTAAATTTTAAAAAATCAACATGACACTGTGTCCCTTTAAGTTCTAAGTGCAGATAAACGGTGAAAGAAAACCCATGTACTTCTGACCGGATTAGAACCGGCAACCTTTGCATCAGATCCACAACGCTCTAACCATTGAGCTACAAAGGCAGCTGGCAGAGAAGCGCAAGATTATAATCGCTTAAGTACGACGTTGTCCTTTAATTTCCAAGCTGGAGTCAACAAGACGATGTATTGTAATAATCGAGGGCTTAGAGGTAGAACTGACTATGTCCATTTTGACTTTGTCCAGATTATTGTACAAGTAACATGGATATGAACTTTCTTTCTGTGGAAAAAAGTGTCTATGTCTATGTACGCAGGTTTATGTCCAAAAAGTCAAAATGGACATAGTCAGTTCTACCTCTAAGCCCTCGGTATTACATAAATATTAAGTCACATTAAAGGTGGGTGTTCCGATCACTTTAGCCCTTTTTTTTGCCCATCAAAATATTTTGATATCAGAAGAAACCCCATAGTTTTTTCATTATTTCTGTAAAATGTTTGGCGCGAGATATATTCCATTTAGACGTTATAGGCCAAAATGCAGTGACTTACTGCCAAAAGTAGTATACCACCTAGCCAGTTTGTGTGCTACTCAATGGGCAAATTTCCTAAAATAACAACAATTGGAGTTGTCCAGCGTCGTCTGATTATTGGCGTTGTCAAGATAGCGCCCTCATTTCAAGAGTCACATCGCGCGTGATAACGTATGTGTATGCCTATACTTATAATATATTGACGTTAATTCGTAAATGGCGCACTTACGTCAAAAGAGGGCCGTGCTATCCAACTGAGCATGCTCAGAGCAATTAGTGCTCCGAAAACTTGGCTAGCGATGTAGCCGAGAGTGATGTAGTTTTTCAATGAGGTGAACTTTGCACTAATCATAAAGAGTCTTCATACTTCTGAGCTGTTCAATATTTGGCCTTATTACATTTGTTAAATAAACTTGAACGTAAACTATCTACATGTATTCCACTAGTTCGAAACGAAATGTTTGCTGGTGACCGGCACTATCTAGGAAAATGTAGAAATTCACAGTTCATTATATTGCAGTAAAAGTGCGAGATTGTATGTTTATCGGCGTGACATCGAGTATGTCTCCCTCTTTGACATGACATCGCCAATTACGAATAACGTCTATAGGAAACTCTTGTTTTGCCTTTCGAATTTCCTCTCCCGTTAGACATGTTAGACTCCCTGGCTCAGTGTTTATTTGCGCTGTAGTGATTGTACGAGATTTACCTAGAAGTTTATTTAATTTATATACAGGGTTGCATAAAGTGCGGGAGCTCCCGGGAAATAATGAGCAGAATTTGGGAAATAATGCTAAGTGGAAAATGAAAAAGTATTGGGGAAAAGGGTGAAAATAGATGAAGAGAAAAAATGCTACTTTGGGTTATGAGCTGTGGTTGAACAGGTATACTAACGTATTTATTGTTTTGTCTCAAATTAGAATAAAATCGCCAATTTTAGCATAAAAAGGCTATTTTTTTTCGCGCTTTGCGCACACTTTCTTACTAAATTAGGTTAAATTATAACAAATTTGACAATGTTAGCGTAAAATGCCACTTTTTTTCATGCCCCCTAAAAAGATATTGAACAGCTCAGAAGTATGAAGCATTTGTATATGATTAGTGCAAAGTTCACCACAATGAAAAAAACTACATCACTCTCGTCTCGGCTACATCGTTAGCCTCGTTTTCGGAGCACTAGTTGCTCTGGGCATGCTCAGTTAGCTAGCACGGGCCTCTTTTGACGTAAATGCGCCAATTATGGATAACCTCTATAGCTAACATATTGTAATCTGATTTTTATCAAACCTGTAAGTGTACACTGAAAAATAAATTGGTGTCACAGCGACGCCTTCTTGGAGTCAACTGTAAATGACACTTACAAAGGCGTTATTTTGACTCCAAAATTGGTGTAATCGTCAATGATATGGGTTTGCACATAATTTACGGTGACACCGTTAAGTGTCCGACGGACACCTTTCAGTGATCATTTAGTGATTTACACCAAAACTGGTGTCAGATTAATTGAAATAACTCCAAGAGCGTCAATAGTTGGCGGGAAAGCTCACGGTTTTTAGAGGCGTCGAAGCAGCATGATACCAATTGGTGTAATTCTGACACCAATTGGTGTAATTCTGACACCAATTGGTGTAATTCTGACACCAATTGGTGTAATTCTGACACCAATTGGTGTAATTCTGACACCAATTGATGTAATTCTGACACCAAATTGGTGTAATTCTGACACCAATTGGTGTAATTCTGACACCAAATTGGGCGTCTATCAACATATCAACGCATGCGTTTTATCGTCGCCATTTTGTTTGCATGTTACGAGCCGGTAAGACTGGTAAGTACCGATCTGCTCCATTTCCAGACATTTTTGATAATAATTATGATACAATTAGCGTAATGTAAGCCTTGTTCATGTTGTTTAATATTGCGCCAACTAACTGATGAAATGAATTACAATTTCATAGTCAGAGACTAGCATTTTGTTGGACTGTGTGTCAGTGAATGGACCTACTAGTACTATGTGTGTGTTCGTCATGCATGCATACGATGATATGTGCAACATTACATACATGTAGCCCGATTTATCTGGCTCAGTGGTCATCTTTTTCATACGGACGTCTTACATTACGCTAATTGTATCATAATTATTATCAAAAATGTCTGGAAATGGAGCAGATCGGTACTTACCAGTCTTACCGGCTCGTAACATGCAAACAAAATGGCGACGAGAAAACGGCTCCTAAACATGTGCTATCTCAATATGACTCTTAAGAGAGTCAATATTACACCCCATTTGGGGTGTAATGACATTTTTCGAAAATGGGTCCTCAGGTAACCACCCAAAGGTGTCAAAATGAATATGACCCAAAGGTGTCATATTTGACACCCATAATGGTGTCAATTTGACACCCATAATTGTGTCAATTTGACACCCATAATGGTGTCAATTTGACACCTTTAGGGTGTCAAACTCAATATGACACTTAAGAGAGTCAATATTACACCCCATTTGGGGTGTAATGGCATTTTCGAAAATGGGTCCTCAGGTAACCACCCAAAGGTGTCAAAATGAATATGACACCCAAAGGTGTCATATTTAACACCCATAATGGTGTCAATTTGACACCTTTAGGTGGCCAACTGAGGACCCATTTTTTGACGCTTGTTTTAGTGTCAAAATGACACCAAATTATTTTTCAGTGTAGGTGGGGAAATGTTAAGCTCAAAACCTTGCTCCTGGGGAAGAAACAACTTTGTGCAACCCTGATTTAATTATGAAGTTATAATTGTTGAATCTAAAAATATTAAAAAATTAGTATAGATGTTTCAATATTGTTTTTCTTTCTAAAATGATATCTGAAATTGATGAAATATATGATCTTGATGACTTAGATGACAATGACATTTTCTTGACTATAATGAGGGTTAGCGAATTTGATTGCATTCGTCCAGTTATTAATTTTGTAAACACTGCATTTGAGTTGCGTACATTTTTTTTCATACTTTTTCATACTTATGTTCATTTTTGTTTTGTAATTTATTTATTTTAGTTTGTTTGTTTGTTTCCTTATCTTTGTACGTACTTTGACCATACCTGTATATATATGTTTGGTGAATGTCAAATAATAAATACATTATTTAAAAGGTATCTCGAACCACACAGTTGTCCATGACTTTTGACGGCTTTCAGTGTGGCGAATTTGGTAAAAGTACAACATTCTTCCATTTTAGGACATTTATATTTATTTTTGTCCATAGATTGTCCTCAAAAGGTATGGTCGGTACACTGAAAAATAAATTGGTGTCACAGCGACGCCTTCTTGGAGTCAACTGTAAATGACACTTACAAAGGCGTTATTTTGACTCCAAAATTGGTGTAATCGTCAATGATATGGGTTTGCACATAATTTACGTTGACACCCTTAAGTGTCCGACGGACACCTTTCAGTGATCATTTAGTGATTTACACCAAAACTGGTGTCAGATTAATTGAAATAACTCCAGGGGCGTCAATAGTTGGCGGGAAAGCTCACGGTTTTTAGAGGTGTCGAAGCAGCATTACACCAATTGGTGTCATTTTGACACCAATTGGTGTCATTTTGACACCAACGGGTGTAATTCTGACACCAATTGGTGTAATTCTGACACCAAATTGGTGTAATTCTGACACCAATTGGTGTAATTCTGACACCTATTTGAGTGTCTATCAACATATCAACGCATGCGTTTTCTCGTCGCCATTTTGTTTGCATGTTACGAGCCGGTAAGACTGGTAAGTACCGATCTGCTCCATTTCCAGACATTTTTGATAATAATTATGATACAATTAGCGTAATGTAAGCCTTGTTCATGTTGTTTAATATTGCGCCAACTAACTGATGAAATGAATTACAATTTCATAGTCAGAGACTAGCATTTTGTTGGACTGTGTCAGTGCATGGACCTAGTACTATGTGTGTGTGTTCGTCATGCATGCATACGATGATATGTGCAACATTACATACATGTAGCCCGATTTATCTGGCTCAGTGGTCATCTTTTTCATACGGACGTCTTACATTACGCTAATTGTATCATAATTATTATCAAAAATGTCTAGAAATGGAGCAGATCGGTACTTACCAGTCTTACCGGCTCGTAACATGCAAACAAAATGGCGACGAGAAAACGGCTCCTAAACATGTGCTATCTCAATATGACTCTTAAGAGAGTCAATATTACACCCCATTTGGGTGTAATGACATTTTTCGAAAATGGGTCCTCAGGTAACCACCCAAAGGTGTCAAAATGAATATGACACCCAAAGGTGTCAATTTGACACCCACACTGGTGTCAATTTGACACCCATAATGGTGTCAATTTGACACCTTTAGGGTGTCAAACTCAATATGACACTTAAAGAGAGTCAATATTACACCCCATTTGGGGTGTAATGGCATTTTCGAAAATGGGTCCTCAGGTAACCACCCAAAGGTGTCAAAATGAATATGACACCCTAAGGTGTCATATTTTACACCCATAATGGTGTCAATTTGACACCTTTAGGTGGCCAACTGAGGACCCATTTTTTGACGCTTGTTTTAGTGTCAAAATGACACCAAATTATTTTTCAGTGTAGGTCGGATTTTTGTTGTTGTTTTTTGCGAGTGGTTGTTCTGGCGTAGTCCTAGCTAGTAGGCCTACGCCGAATTCTAAACCGTGTCAGATCTTCGGATGACTCATACTTGACCCCAAATAACTCACATAATACTATACATGGTATGAGGTCACATGAGGGGTCACGTAGAGGTTAATATCGGGCATATACGTGACTTTGAAACAAATTGTAACAAAACTTTTTTTTCTTTTCATTTTTATTGTTTTAATTTTTTTTTTAATTAAAAAGTTACACGGTCGGGACTAAAGTACACGGTAGGTCGGACATGGATACAAAAAAATGCTGGGCCTACACTCTTAGAAAAAGGGTGCTTCAGGGGTTCTTGGCTGTCCCGTATATGGAACCCGCAGGGTTAAAGGTTCTTTTAGTTTAAAGAACCCAAAAAGCTCTGTAGAGAACCTTCAAAGGTTCTAAAGACGCATTTTTCGTTCTTTTTGAACCTTTAAAGGTTCTTTTTGGAACCTATAAAGGTTCTATAAATGGTTCCATATACGGGACAGCCAAGAACCCCTGAGGCACCCTTTTTCCAATGTAGACATGAACATAATTGACATAGAAATAGAATTGGCACTCATAACCATGTGGAATAATTCTCCGAGTTTTTGCCAAAAGCATGTTCTCTATGATCCTGAACCGGTGCGTTTCTATATTTGTGGCCGCCGCAAATGTGTGCGTGCTTATAAATAGACTTGCACATTTCATTGATATGAACACGAAATGATGGACCGACCAACGTATAGATAAACGGATTTGAGGTACTGTTGATAAACATGAGTACATTGGCAGCGGTGTGAACCTTTATATATATAGTTGAATTTGCATTTATGGTGGGATGAAAAGCCATCCATAAGTGCACCGTGTGAACCGGAAGCCAACACAGAACAAGCAACAGCACCACTATGAGAATTACAGTAACACTGCGACGTTTCTGCAGCATCGTACGGTGCATATCAATCCTGAGGGCGCTACGGTCTTTCATCATCCGTTTTCCAATCCTTGTGTAACAGCCTATTACCACAGTTAGAGGCAATACATACAAGCTAACAGTTACGTAGATAAAGTACATTTCCTGTCCGTGGGCAAGGTTATATTCCGCGCATTCACCAGAGGGCGCTGTTCCCGATACAAGAGCACTTGGAATTTGAAGAATACAAGAAGCTGTGGAATTACAAAAATAAATAAATAAATAAAACAAGCATAAAATATTTATACGGTGTATCGTACGGGCTCCAGAAATCAATACGCCAGGGCTCCTTGAAAGTGACTGTTATACTGTATTCTCTTGATTTAGTCACTTTTCCGCCCATTAACCACAGAGGGCGCTAATACAGACATTCAGACAAGAAGCTGAGGAATTACAAAATATAAATAAATGGTGATCAGAACATGAAATTCCAGTTAAAATTTTCATAATTATGTTCAAAGTGTCAATGAAGTTTTAAGTATTACAGGCCTATACATTTAAAGTATAGCTTCCTAATATAATGATGGAAAAGTTTCATCTGGAATTCAAAGGTACTTTATATATATTTTTGTTTCAAATTCCATGACGCCCTCATTGATCATTGATCCGTAAACATGACTGAGAGGGGCGTACCAATTCAGCCACCTTTACGAAAATGTATATGAACAATTTAAATAGGCCTAAGTCAAACGTATTGCCTTGTATAGCATGTACAGTGCAATGATAACAACATTATCTAAATCCAAAAAACAAGAAAAAGTTTTATCTTACCTATCCAAATAACTGCAAAAACAACGAAGATTTTTTTCGACGATCTATTTCCCAAGTTTTCTAAAGGGTGTAAGATCAGGCGACATCGGTCAAACGATAAGAACGCCAAGGTCAAGGTAGTCACCTGGGCAGCTATCTGAAATGCAAATTAGGCATCATTAATATAACAATAGTCAACATATGTAAACGAATAGCCGTCGGTGAGAGGGGGCTGTAGCGCTAACTACCCGCCGCCAGATATGCCGGTATCTGTTTTACTTGCATGTGACTTAGGAACCGAGCATCTGAGGCAACTAATAGGCATACACTGCAAAAAGGTTGCTTAAATATTTACTCAACATTTTACACAACGTTGTTGAAGTATGCAACCGCTTAACAGTTGCGTAAAATTTACCCAACACCGTTGGATAACATGTTTTCACCAACAGTTGAACAATTCCAGTTACTCAGCAGTTGCACAATTTTAATTACACAACAGTTGGGTATTATTAATTAACCATTTGTTGGGCATTTTGTGACTGTTGCTTAATTTGTGAATTGTTTTCATTTTTGTATAGCAACTGTTGCTTAATTTATCAAATATAGCCATATGTTGGGTATTTTATTTGTGTCAAGTTTTTATTATATATAGCATTTTTGGTATAGCAACACGCAGTAGGCAAAATAATATGAATTCTGGGCGATGCAGCAGAGCTACATACATCACTTCCTCCCGGTAGTGAACCGGTAACTTGTAATGGGAATTCTAGGCGATGCAGCAGAGCTACATACTCTATTCCCGCTCGGTAGTGAATTTGTAATTTATTTTAACATGTTAAAACTATAGGCGTATACATGATATCTGACATCTCTTATCAATGGTGTTTTTACTGTGAACGTTTGCCAAACGTAGTCTTGCTATCTGGGTATGAAGGTATAAATAGTCCATATTATATAATACATAATACATAAACATATTTATGTGATTCTTTTGGTGCAAAATAGATCACATGACATGAACTATTCAGTATATGTCCATGTCGTGTATTTTTGGCTATAAAAATCGACTATTCAATATTCATCGCTAGGGACGTCGCTATACCACCGTTGAAATGATATTCATAAACAAATATATGTCAAACAAGGATGGCAATTTTAAACTATTTGTCAGTGTATTTCGTTTTGGATGCCAAGACAGAATAAATCTAATTGTGGTCCTGCGCTGCAAAAAGGTTGCTTAAATATTTACTCAACATTTTACACAACGTTGTTCAAGTATGCAACCGCTCAACTGTTAAATAAAATTTGCCCAACACCGTTGGATAACATGTTTTCACCAATAGTTGAACAATTCTAGTTACTCAAAAGTTAGGGAATTATATTCACTCAACAGTTGTTCAAGTATGCAACAGCTCACGAAATTGGCTTTTTTGGACAACAGTTGCCTAAGATTCACATGTGCGTAACTTGCATCAACTGTTGCGTGATTGTCCTCAATGCTCATGCAACAGTTGCCAAAGTGAAATATTTTTACGCAACATATTTTAGCAACAGAAACAGTTTCCACCAACATTTTAAGGACATTGTTTTCGACGAATTGCTCAACGCTGGGGATTTTTACTTTTATACAACGCCTAACTTTCTACATATATTGAATGAATTTTAATCAACACGTCAACCAACGGATGATAAAAGTACTTTTAGCAACGTATTTTAAGCAACATTTTTGCAGTGTACCTTGCGTATGAGCCTCAAATTATGGTCATTGAATAAACGCTTTATATTGACCGCTAATGTAAAATGACTCAAAACTCATTTTCCAACTCTCAACGGTGTTATGATGAAATAATCCAGTCTTAACGTGCCATATTATAATATTGGGAATATAACAAGATATATTCTGCGATTACGTGTTTAAGAATAGGGTATGTAGATTTAATTTGAGCATGACCTTATTGTAGTCTATACCATGCGGTATATCGCGATCGCAATGAGATATTCCATGTGTAAATGTAACTCATACACTTCCATTTGTATAGTCAGATAAAAAACATCACAGTTTAAACAATTTATGTATAACCATAAATTGTTTACAAATTGTTTACAAATTGAAGAACTTTGACATTTACAATGAGGATCCTCTCTCATAAACTCGAAAAGGTTCATGCAAATTTAAGACCTCCTCGTAAATCAAAAAGTTTCTAAAGGTTCAGAGTTCAAAGATTCTCAAAGTATTTGAGTCTACTACATAAAGGATTCTAAATCGAGTGCTATAAGGAATTAATAGCACTCATCGGCAGTACTAGTATTAGCGGGGTTTGTAAAGGATTTTATCGTTACAAACTTCACAAAACGGACATATCTGGCACACATATTGGTATGGATATAAGATACAAGAATTTTTCAAGACGCAAAAATGTTGACCCATAATTCGGCTAAAATTTGCAGTTTGGGGGAAAAAGTCATTTTTAAAGATTTTACTCTAAATGATCTACAAAAGTAACTCCCTGAATATAGAAACAATTTCGAAATTCATAGACAGTTTAGAAATTAAGAAATTATCAAATTTTCATGGTCAAAAACAGTACACATTATAGCAGAATCACATCTTAAACTTGTCGTATCTCGGTTTCATATTACAAATGCTATTCACATTTATTTATACAATCATGCCGTAATTTACTGTTAGAGACATTGCTCATGTGCGTAGGACTCGCATATGACGTCAGAACAATCTTTAACGACATAATAATTATTCCTTGAACTTCAATTTGGGATGTGATAGATGCAGCGCCAGAGTTCCGAGCAAGGTAACTTTGCCTTTGCTCATTTGCAAAAGATGCAGGAGCGAACTCTTGGTGCTCTAATCAAGCCTTGGCATCTTTGGGTCGGGTCATCCACACTGGTGTCCAGCACATGCTCTTGAAGGTCCATCCCAAACCTTAAGCAGTTGGTCTAGGGTAATTTTCATCTTGACATGTGTTACTGCCTTGGTATACAAATCGTCTGACGTGTTGCAGCAAGGCATCCTAGAAATCAAGATATATGACACAATTTATATGAATGATTATTTCAACTGATGGTGAATGGCGTATGATCTTGAATTGTATGAGAGATTAGTTAGATATATTATTTTACTCTATTATGATTACGCCATGAATCAAACATTTGATATAAAGCACTGTTATAGTAATTAGTATGTAAACGACCTGTGGGTTACGATGGATGATTTAGTAAAGGTTTAAAATGTCAACGAATATTATCTGAGTGGGCCGGGAATGTGTTCAAGGTCTCTCGACTTCTTGGTGGAATGAACACGTCGTGCCTCGTCAACCGATGTCAATTCTGTGTGAGTCATGCAGAATGACAGTGAACCGTTCAAGTTGTCTGAAGTCAGACGATAATAGACAGCCCACTTGCTGAAAAGGATTTCCACACATGGAAAGAAATGTATCTGTAATATTAGGGTAGGCTTGCAAGCCTTGCCAACAACCCTTCTTTTCCTTGCCGAAAAATGCAGACGTAGTATCTGATCCTGACAAGGAATGGAAGAATGGGAGGGAACGCGATTTATTTGATGCTGTGATCGGTAGTTATTACCGGTGCCAAATGCCAACCATATAGCAAGCCCGGGAAATCGATGATTCAAGTCAAAGAATTGACCCATAAGGATAACAATCTAGATTCTAGTATCTAGTATCTTTTTTTTCTTGTCACCTTGCTCAAGCGTGTTTATTCTTGTATCTGCCTCCTTATGGTTACGTCGATTTTCCCCCTTAAAATGAAGACATTTACATCTAAAAATACGATACTTTAGACATTTTGAATCACATTTTGTGTGTAATTTGTTGTAATCGGACGTTTGCCTTGTGAACTAAAGCAGTATGCAGATTGCTTAAGGCCATTTTACGATGAGAACAATAACAATGTTAAAACAAATATTTTGTCTTAAAAATATGTTTTTATATAAAATGTTATATAACAATGGACGTAATTTTTACGTTTTTAAATTTTCTTGCACTACACATACACAAATAGCCTACTTGTACAACACTTGGGTGATTGAAACTTATTATTTCATGTATTTTTGAGAATAATATTTTTTCTTCTTTATACAGAACTGATTATTTATCAATTATCAACCGGGGGTCGTACAGTGCGTCTTACAACTGACGGGTGTATAATGTATGTTTATAAACATCTCAGGTCTAAATTCATCACATTGACAGGATGCTCACAGAACATAATATTTGGAGACCAGCATCTGTAATAACACGCTTTATACTTTTCAAGTGCCAAACCAATAAATAGCCGTCAGCAATAACTTGCGTGATCGGCAGTAATTACTATCTATCGATTTGTACACTGCAAAAAGGTTGCTTAAAATACGTTGCTAAAAGTACTTTTATCATCCGTTGGTTGACGTGTTGATTAAAATTCATTCAATATATGTAGAAAGTTAGGCGTTGTATAAAAGTAAAAAATCCCCAGCGTTGAGCAATTCGTCGAAAACAATGTCCTTAAAATGTTGGTGGAAACTGTTTCTGTTGCTAAAATATGTTGCGTAAAATATTCCACTTTGGCAACTGTTGCATGAGCATTGAGGACAATCACGCAACAGTTGATGCAAGTTACGCACATGTGAATTTTAGGCAACTGTTGTCCAAAAAAGCCAATTTCGTGAGCTGTTGCATACTTGAACAACTGTTGAGTCAATATAATTGCCTAACTTTTGAGTAACTAGAATTGTTCAACTGTTGGTGAAAACGGTGTTGGGCAAATTTTACTTAACAGTTGAGCGGTTGCATACTTGAACAACGTTGTGTAAAATGTTGAGTAAATATTTAAGCAACCTTTTTGCAGCGCAGGACCACAATTAGATTTATTCTGTCTTGGCATCCAAAACGGAATACACTGACAAATAGTTTAACATTGCCATCCTTGTTTGACATATATTTTTTATGAATATCATTTCAACGGTGGTATAGCGACGTCTATAGCGATGAATATTGAATAGTCGATTTTTATAGCCAAAAAATACACGATATGGACATATACCTAATAGTTCATGTCATGTGATCTATTTTGCACCAAAAGAATCACATAAATATGTTTATGTATTACATAATATGGACTATTTATACCTTCATACCCAGATAGCAAAACTACGTTTGGCAAACAGTTAAAACACCATTGATAAGAGATGTCAAATATCATGTATAAGCCTATAGGTTAATATCATGTTAAATTAAATTATAAATTCACTACCGAACGGGAATAGTGTATGTAGCTCTGCTGCGTCGCCTAGAATTCCCATTATAAGTTACCGGTTCACTACCGGGAGGAAGTGATGTATGTAGCTCTGCTGCATCGCCCAGAATTCACATTATTTTGCCTACTGCGTGTTGCTATACCAAAAATGCTCAATATATAATAAAACTTGACACAAATAAAATACCCAACATAGGCTATATTTGATAAATTAAGCAACAGTTGCTATACAAAAATGCTCAATATATAATGAAAACAATTCACAAATTAAGCAACAGTCACAAAATGCCCAACAAATGGTTAATTAATAATACCCAACTGTTGTGTAATTGAAATTGTGCAACTGCTGAGTAACTGGAATTGTTCAACTGTTGGTGAAAACATGTTATCCAACGGTTTTGGGTAAATTTTACGCAACTGTTAAGCGGTTGCATACTTCAACAACGTTGTGTAAAATGTTGAGTAAATATTTAAGCAACCTTTTTGCAGTGTAGAAAGAGCATACGACGTAATTATTCATCAAATATATGTGTTGCTTGTATGGATGTGTACCTCTGACCCCTTTCGTGCGTAAAACATTGTTTGCTAGTAGGTTGATTAATTGGATGCCACATTTTCATCGAATGTATAAGGTCAATCAAGCTAAGTGATCCAGAGATCCAATTATGGTCATGTGTTATAAGCTCGCCTCCTTTTGCGTTACACACGGATTTTGAATTTCGCGACATGATTTTAACTTTACACATTTATATTTGCTTGTATACCCCCCTGAGGTAGTAAAAGTATATATTTTCTGACGGGAAATTGCACGAGGAAACCGAATATGCCACTAAAATGGTATGATGCACAATGTTCGGAAAAATATTTTTGAATTTTTATTTTGAGATCCTTTTTTTATACCTATACCCTATCTTTAATTACTTTACATATTTGAATTCCTCATCAGATGACCCATCAGATGATATATAATTGTCAAAGGTTACTACGTCGGTAAGGTAATTTTACCGGCTAGTGAATATCTCAATTTTTTATTTTATATATTTGTAGAATTTTCAGAAATATTTGTTAAGGATATACCCATCCCTGATCTAAACTGCATCTCTGCATTTCTTTAGTTACAAGCTTTCCAAAAAATGTATACTTTTGCTATCATAGGTTGAAAACTTTTTCTGTTATAGTCATTTATATAAATCCGGTAAATTGAGGCTGATTATTCATGTTGACTGTGTAGCGAATAGGAAGAAAGCTGATGATCATTGTCTTTTCCATAATTAATTAGTTGTTACAAATAGTTGACAAGTCTGTTGAACCACATACTTAAAGACTACTAAATATCCTTTAAAATGGGACCAGAATGGGTTTGTAACATAAA
Organism: Ophiura sarsii; assembly: GCA_035610835.1. NCBI lineage: Eukaryota > Metazoa > Echinodermata > Ophiuroidea > Amphilepidida > Ophiuridae > Ophiura > Ophiura sarsii. The sequence goes on along the minus strand of CM069458.1, from coordinate 40,155,781 downwards.
GGGATGACTATATAGTTATTGTAAAAAGAACAAAGCATGGGATTATCCCCATTGAGTTTTTACAGGCGGCACCCCTTCCGGCACCACCCCTGGTTCCAAAACTTCAAACAGCTGTATCTCCCCTTAAAGCCCCAACTAAAAAATCCTTGTTTCCCATGGAAATGGAGTGATCACCAGAACATGATGTGTACAGAGTAATTTGTAGTGACAGTTCACCATATCATTATGTAATGCAGTGCTACCCAACAAGGACACATATAGGTTTATTCCAAAGCAAGCACTATTTTTTCGCGGCATTTAATGTTCGTGATGCAGAAGAACCCACATTTGTCATCATGAAATGTTTACAAATGTACACATTTCTAATAATGTCTAATAAGAAAACTAAAAGCTTGTGAGCATGACAATTTCACTAATCCTAGCCAGTCGCGAAATTTTTCATACACATAGATATTTCATGCAAACCTTGACCATGTTTTAGGACACAGTTGACACTGAGCTTTTCAGAAGTATCTGAGACCACAATTGTAATGTGTTTAACATCTGGATTTTTTGGTTGGGCCTTTAAGTTTGGATATACCAATGCCATTTTGCAGGCAGATAGCTTGTCATAAGGGCTTTAAAATTTTATCAAATGTGTTGAGATAGCTTTTGTGGTTTTAAAAATATTTAAGGAATATGACAACATGAAACTAAAAAGTGTAACAGCACCACCCTGTTGGGAGGCGAGTTCATATCGCGTGACCATATATGTGTTATTTAATGGAGTACGTTAAGAGAAATATAATGCAAACAGAATGACTCTTAACTATTTTCCAGGGATAACGATATCCATAAAACCAATCATTATTACCAGTGCTTCATTTTAGTGTGGGATGTACAGCGGATGACGCTTAACTACCATGACTACGTTTATGGAAGCATAAGTGTGTCATTTCCGCCTTAACCCCAGATAAGGGACCTAAATAAACCCCAGATAAGGCGGGCCTTATCTGGGGTTAACGATCCTTATCCCCAGATAAGGAACGTTAACTAGGGATAAGGCGCCTTATGTGGGGTTAACGATCCTTATCCCTAGATAAGGATCGTAAACCCCAGATAAGACAGCCTTATCTGGGGTTAACGATCCTTATCCCCAGATAAGGAGCGTAAACTAGGGATAAGGCGCCTTATCTGGGGTTAACGATCCTTATCTAGGGATAAGGATCGTAAACCCCAGATAAGGCGGCCTTATCTGGGGTTAACGATGCTTATCCCCAGATAAGGAGCGTTAACTAGGGATAAGGCACCTTATCTGGGGTTAACGATCTTTATCCCTAGATAAGGATCGTTAACCCCAGATAAGGCGGCCTTATCTGGGGTTAACGCTCCTATGATACACAAATGCAGCACAAGTGTGTCAATTCCCGCCTTAACCCCAGATAAGGCGGGCCTTATCTGGGGTTAACGATCCTTATCCCCAGATAAGGAGCGTTAACTAGGGATAAGGCGCCAGATAAACCCCAGATAAGGCGGCCTTATCTGGGGTTAACGATGCTTATCCCCAGATAAGGAGCGTTAACTAGGGATAAGGCGCCTTATCTGGGGTTAACGATCCTTATCCCTAGATAAGGATCGTAAACCCCAGATAAGGCAGCCTTATCTGGGGTTAACGATCCTTATCCCCGGATAAGGAGCGTAAACTAGGGATAAAGCGCCTTATCTGGGGTTAACGATCCTTATCTAGGGATAAGGAGCGTTAACCCCGGGATAAGGCGGCCTTATCTGGGGTTAACGATCCTTATCCCCAGATAAGGATCGTTAACTAGGGATAAGGCGCCTTATCTGGGGTTAACGCTCCTATGATACACAAATGCAGCACAAGTGTGTCATTTCCCGCCTTAACCCCAGATAAGGCGGCCTTATGTGGGGTTAACGATCCTTATCCCCAGATAAGGATCGTTAACTAGGGATAAGGCGCCTTATCTGGGGTTAACGATCCTTATCCCCAGATAAGGATCGTAAACCCCAGATAAGGCCGCCTTATCTGGGGGTTAACGCTTATGGAAGCATAAGTGTGTCATTTCCGCCTTAACCCCAGATAAGGAACCTTAACCCCAGATAAGGCGGGCCTTATCTGGGGTTAACGATCCTTATCCCCAGATAAGGAACGTTAACTAGGGATAAGGCGCCTTATCTGGGGTTAACGATCCTTATCCCCAGATAAGGATCGTAAACCTAGATAAGGCCGCCTTATCTGGGGTTAACGCTCCTATGATACACAAATGCAGCACAAGTGTGTCATTTCCCGCCTTAACCCAAGATAAGGCGGGCCTTATCTGGGGTTAACGATCCTTATCCCCAGTTAAGGAGCGTTAACTAGGGATAAGGCGCCTTATCTGGGGTTAACGATCCTTATCCCTAGATAAGGATCGTAAACCCCAGATAAGGCGGCCTTATCTGGGGTTAACGATCCTTATCCCCAGATAAGGAGCGTAAACTAGGGATAAGGCGCCTTATCTGGGGTTAACGATGCTTATCCCCAGATAAGGAGCGTTAACTAGGGATAAGGCGCCTTATCTGGGGTTAACGATCCTTATCCCTAGATAAGGAGCGTTAACTAGGGATAAGGCGCCTTATCTGGGGTTAACGATCCTTATCCCTAGATAAGGATAGTAAAACCCAGATAAGGCGGGCCTTATCTGGGGTTAAGGCGAAAATGACACACTTATGCTGCATTTGTGTATCATAGGAGCGTTAACCCCAGATAAGGCGGTCCTTATCTGGGGTTAAGGTGAAAATGACACACTTACGCTGCATTTGTGTATCATAGGGTTAAGGGAACTTCGCACGTAATTAATGGACATTTCCCAGGCGATCCTCAATTTGTGAACGCTACATGGTTTCTCGGACGCGTGATATTAAATACGACATTTGTACTCTAGGTTCGAGATTGCGAGATGGCGGCCTACACACGAACTCACTCAGAAGAACTTCTCGTAGAAAAACAAGACATACACGTGGCTTGGATAATTGTACATCTAAGGATACGAACTTTTGGCTAGGATTGATTTCTAAAATGAGAAAATCACCTCTATAAATTCAACGCCAACAATCGAGTCTGATATACATCGCACGTCGAAGCATTTACAATGTGACTGCGTTTCATTCCATGAACGATTTTTATACCGTATGTCACTCATACTAGAACTCGGAGAAGTCCCTGTATCTCATCAGTATTCTAAATGACATTTTAGAAGGATCAATAACGTAAAGGTAAGCTTATTTAGAAGGCCAACAAATGAGGCTGGTAATATTATTTTTGTTATTGTCTTGAACATGTTGGATTGAATGGAGCTCTGAATCCTAGCTCTGTGGGAGCGCTAAGAATAAAAGCATAGGGTTGGAAATAAAAAAAGAGGTTGAGATATTTAACTAAGGGCAGCATGCATATTTGAACATTTAAATTTAATAAACAGTTTTTATTCACAACACTTTTATTAAAATATCATCCCTCGCCGACTCAGTTCAGATGCTTTCATTTCCTAGCTCTCAGTATGATTCATGTTATTTTTTTTCTTAGCCAAAGGAATTGATAACCTAAATATTTTATTCACCTTCATTTCTTATGCTTACGCAGGTACCGAAAACTGGTAGATCCCCGGCCCGTTACAGAAGACAGTTTAAACAACCAGTCTATTATGCTAGCTTGGCAAGTAAGACCATGGTAAGACGAGCTTCAACGGTGATTATGTTGATTTGTCAATATTCAAATTAAAATACATGTATAGCCTATAATAGGTCTCTAAATTTATTCATGTTCGTGGGAATTTTTAAGATTTGCATGAACCCCATCAATGATTATCAATCAGGTTTGGAGACAACTTTTGAATCCAACATTCATGTACATTGATGGATTAGAAACATTGCTAGACTGGAATTAAATCCATGACAGAATAAAGCGTAACAACACTATTTACGCAAAATTTGCATAAAAGATGAATGGTACATCACACAGTAATACACGTTTACACCTAGGTCGGTAGGCTTGATCAAATTTATTAATGAGTGACGGGCACACGGTAGACAACACTAAACGCTCAACAGTCAAATTAAATTGATGACTAGTAATATTTGTGACTTGAATAAAATATTAACCCAGTTTTTATTTCCCTTTTCTTTACCTTCATTTTTTTTGGCTTACAGGTATCTGACAATGGTGGATATATCCAGTCCAAAAGACAATAACTACCAGTCTAACAGGCAGGCTTGGAAAGACAACTCCAAGATTGATCAAGAATTGTAGGGAACTTGATTCCCGGATAATTGTCTCTTGACAAATAAAAATGAGAAATGTGAACTCTTGAAAAAACCTAATACGTCGTCCAGAATAATCGCCATTTTCACATGCATACAGAGCGTACGTAACTATTTATACCCCTCCCTCGAGTTACCTACACAATAAATGGTGAAAATGTCATGGCTTGATAAAAAAAATGCCTGCCTCTTAAGATGGCCATTTAAATTATGTCCGCTTATTTTACTAGCAGGGTCGAAAATTCAACGAGAATCAGAGAATCCATTCTCGCAACGATTCCCGCCGGGCGCCGGTTAAGTTGCGAGAATCCAAATTGATTTTCGTAGATAATCTGTCTAAACACATTATTTGAAAGGAAAATAATCCATAAATTCTTGCAAAATCTTTTTGCGAGAATGTAACAGGATTCAAACTTTGACTAACTTTTGACCCTGCTTTAGAATATTTTTTACCCCTCCCCCTGCTACGTACGCTTAGTACGTATCTGTAAATGGCAAAAATTATGGACGACCTCTAATACTTATCCACATAATTGCATGACGTAAATGATGTCATCATCTCATAGGTTGGATTCTTCAAATGTAATTTTAAAGAAAAGAGGTTTTTAATGAATAATTGCTGAATGCGGAAGATGTTGCCATGCCATCACTGGGCTATTCCTAGACCTGTTGATCATACCACCGATATGCATCAGGGCTTAAACTAATTCACAGCCATGAGAATTACAGTGTCAAACTGTTTTAAACAATTGCACAACAGGGTGTTATTTTATTGCTTTGTTTACCTTTCCACAGTGCATGGAGCACTTGTGCTTTTATTTTCTTAATCATGTACACAAAATAACATAGCATAATTATAACATATTATTGAAGATAGTCATTTTGTTTTTGTTTTTGATAAGTTACAGAAGTCATGACTCAATCGGCGAGGTACCCTGTACCACCAAATATCAATAGCCTTATAAGTGGCTCACGATCATTAACAACAGGGGTGGACATTAAAATAGAATCTGAAAATCCATTCTTGCAAGTAGAATTTAACACACTATTAAAAAGAGGTCGAGAATATGGGATAATGTAAATAATTGAATATTTAACAGATGTACTATAATCCTAGTATTATTAAAATTAGATGGTGAATGAACTTTTGAAGTGTCTCATTGTTTTTAATGTTATTTGATAAAATATGGAAATGAAACAAAACAAATTAAAAAATGATAACCCATTTTACTAAAATGTTTTGTTTTCATTTTTTTATTTGTGTTTGTCATAAATCAACACAGGATCTTGATCTTGAATTGGTCTTGTCTGGATCCTGAAAAAACAAAACAATCAAAATCAGTATGGTAGATATGAGGTGTGTGTGAATGTCCTATGCATACATCAATTACATACTGAATAAATTGGTGTATTGCAATAATATATTCCACAATTTTACTGTAATTTTTGCCAACCGTGTGAGAAAAACCTGGGCATTCAATAAGCAAATTTCCAACAGTCCAATCTCAACCGACAAAATCACAAAAAACAGTGGCAATCTCAACCGACCAGGGCTCAAATTACATCGCGGCCATCGCGGCCATTGCCGCGATGCCCTCGCATCTGGCCGCGATGCCCTCGGATCAGTAAAAAAATCACGGCCATAATGGCCGTGCCCTATTTTTAACAGTGGCCGTGTGCCCTTTTGGCTCGCGGTTGGGGGTTCCGATAAACTTAACTTTGATCAAATTATTCCAAGTTCAATCCGATTTTGAAAGTTGCAATGTGCTTTAAAATTTTACAAAAATGACGATGTGACAGTCCATTCGAGGTGTAAAGTTTTAATCTATCTAATGGTTGTTTTAAACATGTATCCACCTTGTCTCTAGCTACGCAATTGCTCACTGCTCTGCTTTCCAACAGCAACGTACATATATAACATCACAAATTCACAACATGACAATGATACAGTATTAAAATATGTTGATTGACAAAATAAACAGACTGTCTCGTTTCATGCTGTAAAGTATTTAATAAAAGTCCTAGTGAAGTTTACATGTAAAATTATGGTATAAATAATGTAATATAAAATGGCCTTGGTGCCCTTTCATTCCAATATTGGTTTGGCCTTGGTGCCCCAGAACATGGCCTCGATGCCCTTCGAAATGTGTTATTTTTAAGGCCAAAGTGGCCGTGCCCCTAAATTGACGAAATTTGAGGCCTGCAACCGACAGTGGCAAATCTTAACTGACATGACTCTAATTTTGAGGGCAATCGCCCTCGCCCCCACCCCTCCTGGCTACGATGTATTCAAATTCCCCAAGATGGACCGAACACTGATTCTTATCAACGTAAAAAACCCGCTTTAGTTGACTGAAGGTCCATATTTCTGTAAAAAGGTCCACTTTGGCCAACCGCCCAACCCTCCTCCCGGGCCCACCAATTATCTCCCCTGGTAAAAAGATCCAACTTATACAACAAAATGTTGCCCATGGCAAAGATCCTAGTAATGTGCCTGGATTTATGACGTGGGTGGGAATTTACCAAACAAGGTCTTCTAAAAAACTGGGGGTGGGGGGGGGGGGGGGGGACGAGTGTGTAAGGTGGCAAAAGGATGAGAAGACTTGGAATGGATCTGTTGAATTTGGTGGACCGTGGAAGTTGGCACGAGGATCACTAGTGTGTTGTTTCCGGAAGGAAATCACCGAGACGTTATGTGAGCTATTATATGTGGTGAAGTTAGGCACAAAAAAAATGTTGTGTTGCCCTCAAGTGCCAAAAATTTAAATTCGGGTCGGTCGGTCGGATTTTTTTTTTCAATTTTTTTTTTTTTTTGGGGGGGGGCTGAAAAATATATGGTTTATGTCAAGACAAAATTGGTATATGCCCATATGTCAATTTAACTAATGTTTCTAGTGTGACAATAGTCTAAAAAACATTTATTTAGGCTTATTTATTCATTTCCAGCAAGAAATAGTAACATTTAGACACTTTTAATCAAATTTAAATTTAAAAAAATAAAAAATAAAAAAATAAAAAAAATTGAAGAAAAAAAATTGAAAAAAAAAAGAAGAAAAAAAAGAAGAAAAAATGCGACCCTAGTTTTTACGATTTTAGGGTCGGTCGCTGAGGGCAACACAACTCTTTCTTTTTTTTGGCCTTATGGAAGAAAAAAAAGAATTGAAAGAAACAAGAAAATTAAAATAAAAAAAGTCAAACTCGCAGAAAGAAATGGAGAGAGGACACAGGTGAATAAGAGTAAGAAAATAATAAATAGAAAAAAATAACAAAAAGGTGCATAAATGAATAAATAAATTTAAATTAATTAATTAATAAGCCCTATATATATATAATATATATATATATATATTGATATTCTATTTCAATTTTCATAATTAGTTAATAAGCTCTTATTAATGTCAATATCAATTTTCAAGAAATGGTTAATAAGCCATGAATATCATATTGACGTTTTATTTCAATTTTCATAATTAATTAATAAGCCCTTATTAACATTTAATTTGTAGATAATAAATAAATAAATACATTAATTAATAAATTAATTAATTATAATTAATTAATTAATTAATTAAACTTAATAAATGAATAAAGAAATTTAAAAAAATAAAGAAATTAATAAATATGTAAATACATTTATAATAAATAATTAATAAGCCCTATATTGACCGTAAAAATGACATTGAAAAAAAAAGTGCTCCTCAGCGGAGTCGAACTCAGATTACGAGAGTGAGAGGTAACAATCCTAACCACTACACCACACAGGCTAGTCTTGAAATCACGCGTTGTTCCAACAATATAAATTTGTGACTGCTAATCGAAAATTAAAATGTTATAATTAAACACATTGTTCATAAAACACCATTTTATTTACGGTAATAGACACATATAATATAAAATATCATTAAAACACTAATTACGCACTGAAAATGTGAATTTGGCGCTATTTTAACATTTTTTATACCAAACTACTCAGTCTACTGGCAGTACTGCCGCCGACTCATATTAAACAGCTCAAATTGCCTGAAACCACAGATACAATTCGTTTTCCTATCAATACTTATTCCTTTATGTATAATACAATTTAAATACTTTAGTAAATACAATAATTGTAACGTTTCACGTCAACATTAGCTAATTGAAACAATAATATGAAACAATGGGCATAAGAACACATCAGCGTCCATTTATTACGTACAAACAAGCGTTGCCATGGTTCCGTTAACTGGGGGATAACGAAAACCTAAGGGCCTTATCTGGGGTTTACGCTCCTATGGTACACACATGCAGCATAAGTGTGCCAATTCCGCGTTAACCCCCAGATAAGGCGGGCCTTATCTGGGGGTTAACGATCCTTATCTAGGGATAAGGATCGTTAACCCCCAGATAAGGCGCCTTATCCCTAGTTAACGCTCCTTATCTGGGGATAAGGATCGTTAACCCCAGATAAGGCCCGCCTTATCTGGGGTTAAGGCGGGAAATGACACACTTGTGCTGCATTTGTGTGTCATAGGATCGTTAACCCCAGATAAGGCGCCTTATCCCTAGTTAACGATCCTTATCTGGGGATAAGGATCGTTAACCCCAGATAAGGCTGCCTTATCTGGGGTTTACGATCCTTATCTAGGGATAAGGATCGTTAACCCCAGATAAGGCGCCTTATCCCTAGTTAACGTTCCTTATCTGGGGATAAGGATCGTTAACCCCAGATAAGGCCCGCCTTATCTGGGGTTTAGGTCCCTTATCTGGGGTTAAGGCAGAAATGACACACTTATGCTTCCATATACGTTACAGGTGTAACTCCCGACTCGGTATCGGTCCGGGTCTCGGTCGATAGATCTAAACAAAGTCATTAGGAGAATACTGCTTATGCTATCGACCTAATTATGAGGTTCTGCGTGCGAGGCTGGGTTACACCTGTGACATATACAGAGTAGACTCCTGCCATCGTCAATATGTAATGATACACGTTATACATGCTTAGAATCTCTATATTTTGTTACCTGGGCAATATTTTTGGGTAATTATGTTTTTGTATTTGTTTTTAACAATATCCTTCATCTATTGAAACATACTTGAATCACCATTTTGGAATAGAGATCCGGTTAGCATCGGGAAAGATTCTGTGAAAAAGTACCACAGATTCTGACAGTTAGCCGTTATTAAAGAAAATAGTACAAAGTGTGATTTTAATTGTGTACGACATTACGTGTGAGTGACCAAGACCCTAAGTGTCTGAAACATTCTTGGTCTAGCCCTCTTTGAGCAAATACACCACTCAATTCCGGCGATTAAAAATGCCTAATTATCTTCTACATCTACATCTACATATACCATCCAAAACAGGGCACCCCTGAAATATACTCGCGTTAAAAAAAAATCCCCTTGCCATCATAGCGTAATATTCACCGTTGCAAGGGAAGAAAGCTATGTTTTTGGAGTGACTACATTTTTTGGATTTGGATTTCTTTTCAACCCGGGAGTATTATTTTACATAAAATGATTCCCACATACGCTTTGCACGAGTTCTCAAAGGTACATCTGAATACAAAGCTCGTAAACACAGCTTGAAGGCTTCTTATTTAAACCGTGAGAATTGACGAAAAAGAAAATCCGAATGTCTGCGGATAATCCACTGCTCAGGCAGGATTCTTATCCCTTTTCGATTGCAAATCTAAAAAAGATTATATTGCTACTCATCGATATGGCAATGCATAAATCCACATAAGATGTTGCTGATAGTGATGGAATATAAGACAACATAAATATATTTAACTATGTTTTGGGGTGACAAACATGTTATGATGTTGGGGAATTTATTTTTGACCGGTAGTATAATTTGATAGCCTACATAAGGAGCAATCAGTCATTCCCTCCCAAACGCTTTGCACGTATTCTCAGAGGAACATCCGATATAAATGCACGTAAACACGATAACAGATAGCTAGAGGGCTTCTTATTGATACCGTTAGAATTGACGACAAAGAAAATCCGAATGTCTGCTGCGGATAATCTACTACTCAGACATGAGTCTCATCCATTTTTCTATGAACGTAGTATACGACACAGTACAGTTGATGAATGTTAAACTTTTGGCCCGTATAAACCATGTAATGCGAAATGCTACATGGATTGTGGAATTGAACTTTTGGTACGATTCGGCTTCCTATCTGAAAACCGGAAATCGCGTACTAGTATTTCGCTTGTTCCACTACATGCATCCTGACCGCACTTTGTAAAGGATAATCAGGCCCGTAAGAAGGGGGGGGGGGGCGATGGTGGCGATCGCCCTCCCTTTGAAAATCTTCCCTGGAAAATTTGTACACAGATTAAAAGATTTCACGCGCTACGCGCGCATTTGTCTTCCCAAAATGCAATATTCTTTGCTACAAGCTTGTTTAGAGCCAAAATGTACCTCGATCGTGCACAAAATAGGTGCAAATTCGAAAATTTTCGCGCGCTACGCGCGCATATTTCACTCACAATTTTGTTTGTTTGAAAACGCCCCCCTTTGAAAAAAGTGTCTTACGGCCCTGATAATCACTATCGGACTGACACGTCCCCATTATTCTTCATCATTGTCTGTTTACGTCATGTAGTTTCTAGTAGTTAATAACGTTCTCTTACCCATCTAATACGCCGAAATAGCCAAAAACTATCATGCCTTTTTGCTTTTAAACAAAATATCGTGGAAGCGTTAATGCGTTTGAACATGTTGGCGTACAATGACGTATAGACGGCGGCTAACGTAGGAGGGGAGGGGCCGGGGGTGGGTGCGGAAGTATGCCGAACTTGATTTCAAAATATTTTGAATCAACTCTACGCGGCGGCGGCGGCGGCGTGTCTTAGAATCAAAAATGTCTTTTTAAATACTATTTAGATCAGATCATGTTAGATCCGCGCCGTTCTACGCGGCGGCGGCGGCGGCGAATAGACCGGGAAGGGGGAGGGGGGGGGGGGGGGGGGGGGGGGGGGGGTGGCGGGCATGGGTGTCAACTCCACGTGTCTTAGAATCAAAAATGTCTTTTTAAATACTATTTAGATCATGTTAGACCCCGCGCCGTTGGGAGAGGGGGTTTACGGAAGTATGCAAAACTTACATTCAAAATCTTTTTTTGTTCTCATTAGAGCGTAATACGTTTAAAATTATATTTTTGATATTTAAAAAAAAAAAAAATCTCCGAATTTTGTTCCTAATAGCGAAAATTAGAGCCTCGTATTTCTGCCATTTCGATAAATAAACATGATAAACTTTAAATCGTTTAAAGTAATCATTTACGTCTGTGGCACGTGTCCGAGAAGTCTTAATGTCGCAGGGTCTTGCATTAAAAGACAGTGGGGTGGAGAAAATGAGCATTTATACACAGCTCTATGGAGAACAATTTACATAATCGTCTATAACTCGAAAAGAAAATCATTAATAGAACATAATATTTTTTCAAATTAACTTTTTTGGGCAGACAATATACGATTCTTTTCTTTAAAAAAAAAAAGAAAAAAAAAGAAGATAAAAACACTAGATAATGACTTCAATTAGTCCTACTTTGCTGAATGTCAAATTGACTGGAATTTAATTATATTTCATGTATCATCACACCCATCTCGATCCTAAAAACCACCATCCCCGCCGGAACACACGACATCAACCCGCCCACTAATACCCGCAACAGCTACATTGCGGGGGTATTTGTGTTTGTGCGCTGTGGGAGTACACAATGAGTATAAATATACATTTTGGGAGTAGGATTTTTTGTTGGTACAGGAGTGCACTACGGGGGTAATTATTTGTACTGTGGGGGTATTTTTTGTATGTACATTGTGGGAGTTTACTAAGATAGATGGCGCCATTCATATAGTCGGGTGGCAAAGTGTATGTTTTAAGATGACAAATAACACACAAAAAACAAACAAATCGTTCTGGGGGTATATTTGTTGTTGCTTTTAACACGCTCACAGTATCCTCATATACCATTTGGAAACTGTTCATTGTGGGGGTACGCCCACAATGCCGAAATACTCCCACAATGTCAAATCATACTCATATCTACACCCACAATGTACCTCTTATAAGTACTTGACTACGTGCCAACATTCTTATGCAAAGGCGACGAAAAAAGAAGCGTAATAAAAAAAATAACCCCCGTTAAGCTTGACCCTCGGAAGGTCTTCTAAACGGCGTTAAATGGATATTCCAGCACTAAACTGACGTACCGACGATCTTTGAAAACCTTAAGCTTCGCAACGAGATGGTTAGGTGAGAGATGGTGGTATGTTCTATATCTTTCCCGGAACTATTGCGGTGTTGGGGATCATTAAAACATAGCACAATTAACTGGTTCTTACTCGTATAACTCTTAAGAACCATTGAGGTGCAGTTATTGTTTTACTGCGTTCCAGAACAATAAAACCGCACGTGTAATTGCTATTGAATACATGGTGAAACAAACAAACAATCGATTACTCCAGAGAACAGGCAGCGCATACCTCAGGAGCACCCCCTGCTTTCTCTCAACCTACATATGGGAACCCAGTTCTCACTCCCAATTCAAATGAACAAAATGGTTAATATTTATCAGTAATACTTACAAATTGAAGGTAAAAGGCAACATTGCACCCTAATTTGGCGGATAGATTGTAACCCGCAGTATCACAAGCTGTGGGTATAGCGTCGAGTATTAGTAACGTCAGATCCGTCACCGCCAGATTAGCAAAGGCATAGTTAACAGTCTTGTGCATATCTCTGTAACGAACAACTATGAATATCACCACGGAATTAGCCACTATGCCCACCGCTGCTATAACAGACACGATTATCGTGAGGATGAGCATTCCAACCGGATCAAAAACGGATTCCAGCGGGATCGACGTGCGAAAGTCAGAGCTCTCAAAAGCAGACACAGTTGTTGTCCAGTTCATCATGACTTCCACGTACGTCATCTGCAATGAAAAAGCGTGATAACTTGCAATGAAGTAGTAGATTGCAGCTTCTAATTCTATATATGTGTGATTTTTAAACAGGTTAATGCGTAAAATGATGTAGGTTTTTAAGTACCAGTATATATAGACGACACACGGAACTGACTGGATGACAGTAAAATAGGTCGCATTTAGATGAGCTTTTCTCGGACGGACAGCGTCAATGCATCAATTTGATAAATATGTTGTCGGATTTGAGTGGATTTCATCGCAATCGTTCTAAAACACTTCTCGGCCTGTTTATCAGGCCATATCGCTACATATGCACAGCTTCAGTATGAAATACTTCGATGCATAATTGAATTTAACGTTTGCTGGTTACGTGTGTAAATTGAAACGGCTTGCGCACGACTACACGATGGATGGTGTATTGTGCTTATGCGTTTATATCATTGATTATTGTATATACCATGGTTTAAATATGCGTGTATTAAACAGTCCAGGCAATTGACCAAATGTGGAAATGTGCTATATCTGGAAATCGATTGCCTGATCTGGAAATCAATGCTTTGCATATGATGGTCTGATTCAAAAGCTTCAAACTTGATTATTACATAGATTTCAGCAATAATGTGTACTTTTTTAGTTTAAAAATGAATTATACATAGCTACAAATTAATAAAATAGCAAAAATATTTACCAAACGACAATTTATCCACAAATGAATGCTTAATTAAATTAATTAATTAATCAATTAAATCCTTTATTTTTAAAACGGCACGGTCAATAATTAAACGCCACGGTGATTATTTAGTGAATTATCTTTTAAAAATGATTTACCAAGAATGAGTTCGTCCTTTTTATAATAACCAGTCCCTGGGCAGAAAACTGCTAATTTCGTGAACTATTTAATTTCGCAAAAATTGCTAGTGCTTAAATTCGCGAAAATATGTACCTACAAAAATGGCAGTATATTTATAATGATATGTTTGTATGGTTTCGAATCGCAAAAATTAAGTATCCACAAAATTGAAGCACTTTGGCAAAAAATAACTACCTGCAAAATTAATTTATCACTGCATTTCCAGATTTGGAAATATAACCCGATTTCCAGATTTGGTCATTTGCCTGGACTGTTAAAGAACACTACGTGGAGTTGTAAACCAAATTTCAACAACCTAATCAACCACACACCAACATTTCTATCCACATGTTTTTCTTTGGGATTTGACACAACTTACACGTACTCATTTAAAAATGTCAACCAAAATGGTGATTCTATATAATCGAAAAGAATTACTCTTAAATATTGTCCAGGGAAAAAGATATATGCATAAAACCAATCATAATTGCCAGTGTTTCTTTCTTTGCATGGGATGACATGTATACGGATGACGCTTTACTACGTCACAGGTGTATTAAAGTCCCAACTCGGTATCGGTCCAGGTTCGGTCGATAGGACTGAACAAAACTAATTCATCAGTAAATACTTATGCTATCGTTGACCTATTGAGGTCCTGTTTGCGAGTCTGGGACGGGTTACACCTGTGACGTATACAGGGTACATTTGTTGTAACCTGCCATCTTAAGATACAAATTATACATACTTAGAAACTCTATATTTTGTTTCCTGGGCAATATTAAAGGCTAATTATATATTTGTATTTTATAATATCGTCCATCGATTGACCTTTAAACGTAGATACGTAGTCTGCAGTTGTAAACGTTCGAAACGTCCTCGTAGTTGTAACTTCATGTAGCTATTACAAATGTGTTATCTTCATTTTAGAAAGAGCTTTTCTTCAAAAAGAATGGTTTGCCTTATAAAACGGTTCAAAGAGAAAAACGTCTCCCTCCCCTCCTCCGTCAGAGGTATAAGTCCTAACTCGGTATCGGTCCGGGTCTCGGTCGATAGGACTGAACGAACCAAATGCATCAGTAGATGCTTATGCTATCGTTGACCTATTGAGGTCCTGTGTGTGAGTCTGGGTTACTCCTGTGACTTATACAGGGTATTAACTGCATCATCAATACCGTATGATACAAACGTCATTTACGAAAAGTCCTCGTAGTTGGAACTTCAAGTAGCTATTAAATGTTTGATAAAGTGCTCAACAAAAGAAAGTCGTACACTTTGTTTAGGTCATTTAAAGTAACTTTCGATTATTTTTTTACCAAACATGCTAGATCGACATTTGGATGAATCTCTTCGGCACATTTTGATACCAAGTATAACGCCTAGCAACAAAGATAAATCATGATTAGCGCCATTTAAAGAAAATTAGTCACTTTTCAAAAGTCACATTTTCAATACACTACCCGAGAGGAAAATGGATGTGTGTGAGGTTCACCCCGTGTGTGACACTGTTATAACCAGGATTGACCGGCGGGCAATTGATCACACAGTGCACCCTCACACCATGACACTTTGAATTTAAATTAGCCCGCGCATTGAGGGGAAATGCGCAGCGACCAACACGGGACTGATACGGCTTATGTGCTTGTTAACAATTGTTGTTTTCTGCCGTGTAGTGTATTGAAAATGTGACTTTTAAAAAGGGACTAATTTTCTATAAATGGTGCTAATCATGGTTTATCTTTGTTGTTAGGTGTTATGTTTGGTATCAAAATGTGCCGAAAAGAATATCCAAATGTCTACCTAGCCTGCTATGTAAAAAGTAATCGTAAATTACTTTAAATGACCTAAACAAAGTGTACGACTTTCTTTTGTTGAGCACTTTATATTCTTTTTATAAGAAGCTTTTTTTTCAAAAAGAATGGTTTGCCTATAAAACGGTTCTAAGTGGGAACCAACCAAGAACCCCCCCCCCCCCCCCCCCCCCCTCTCCGCCGTCTATATCCTACACTGTCTAGACTTTTGTGCTGCAAAGTATTTTGGCAATTTACTAAGTGGCAAAAATATGGGGAATGTTGGGATTTAGTAAATGATTGTCTAGACTGTTAGAGGTTAAATGTTTCAATCATTTTTATGTTTACATTTTCTATGGTCGTTTCATCAACATGTACATGATAATTAAAAAACAATGACAGAAATAGGGTATCGTATGTACATGTGGCGTTTTCGGCATTGCACAAATGATGATGTTTCGCTCAAAATAATTATGATTATAACACCGTCGTAGGCGCACATAAGTTGTTTTACCACAATTATTTCACCATCAATGTAAAATAAATAATTTGATTTATAAAAGAAGGTTTCTTGATTTTCAAAACATTTTTTACTATGTTGCGCACTCACGATCTTAGTATGTAATTAATGGAACTTTAAAGTCACCCACGCAAGTGCCTAGTGCGATGGTGTTGCAATACAATCACAGTGTCATAACTGCACACAAATACAACATACATCCTTCATTATAGTCTGATCAGTTCCAAATTGGCGACCTCATTGCTGCAGCGAATGAATACAGGGTCGCTGGATCGCATGAAGGCATCATATAGTTTTAATAGTGGGATGTATGTAGTAGACCACTAGACACTCATATCCAGACATTTTGCTTTGTTAACACGCCTAAATCCAAGATGGCCGCCAAAATGGCCGCCAAAAATGGTAAAATTTCATATATTGGCATATATAAACCAACTGTATGATCAGAGTATAGTTTTAACAATGGAATGCATCGGTTAGACCACTAGAAACTCATATCTAGTAATTTTACTTTGTTAACATACTTTAAAACCAAAATGGCCGCCATATTAATGGCTAAAATTGGTCAAAAGTGGTCAAAATTTCATAAAATAGCATAATATCAGCTGAAATGTATGATGAAATTATAATTTTAACGATGGGATGTATATGTTAGACCACTAGTAACTCATATCCAGTAATTTTGCTTTGTTAACATAGTCCAAAATTCCAAATGGCTGCCAAAATGGCCCCCAAAATGGTTCCCGAAGTTGCTGCAAAAATTGTCAAATTCCATAAAATGGGATAATATCAACCTAAATGTATGATGAAAATATAGTTTTAAGGATGGGATGTATGTATTAGACCATAAGTAACTCATATCTAGTATTTTTGCTTTGTTAACATACTTAAAAATCCAAAATGGCCCCCAAAATGGGTCCCAAAATGACTGAACAAATTGTTTGAATTCCATAAAATGGGATAATATCAACCAAAATATATGATGCAAGTATAGTTTAACTTTGGGGGGTATATAATAGACAAACTAGTAACTCATATCCAGTATATTTGCATTGCATTAACATACTTTAAAACCCAAGATGGCTACCAAAATTGCGCTGAGAATGTAAAAATAGTCTACATGAGTGTATGATAGTCATAAATAGATATTGTCAGAGTGTATATTACATCAAATTCACCAAATAGTATGTTCTAAACTGCTAAGCAATTGCTTTTAGAAATAAGGCCCACCTCTATGACAATTTTGATTCAGTATCACTTTCCAAGATGGCTGCCAGAATGCTGTCCCATTAGATGTTGGGGTATTGGTATTACATAGTATGGTCATTTACAATACAAAACAATTGTTTTAGGTTATTTAACATCAACTTATCCATTCTGGCAGCCTTTTTGGAAAGTGATACTGAATCAAAATTGTTACAGAGGTGGGCCTTATTTCTAAAAGCAATAGCTTAGCAGTTTAGAACATACTATTTGGTGATTTTGATGTAATATACACTCTTACAAGATCTATTTTGGATTATCATACACTCATTTACAGCGGTAATTGTGGTGGCCATCTTGGTTTTAAAGCATGTTATTACAATGCAAATATACTGGATATGAGTTACTAGTAGTTGTTTGTTACATACCCCTCAATGTTAAAACTATAATTTCGTCACATATTTTGGTTGATATTATCCCATTTTATGGAATTCCAACAATCTGTCATTTTGGGACCCATTTTGGATTTTTAAGTATGTTAACAAAGCAAAAAATACTAGATATGAGTTACTAGTGGCCTAATACATACATCCCATCCTTAAAACTATATTTTCATCATACATTTCGGTTAATATTATCCTATTTTATGGAATTTTGACCACTTTGACCAATTTTGGCCATTAATTTAGCTGCCATTTTGGTTTTAAAGTATGTTAACAAAGTAAAAATACTAGATATGAGTTACTAGTGGTCTAATACATACATCCCATCCTTAAAACTATATTTTCATCATACATTTAGGTTGATATTATCCTATTTTATGGAATTTGACAATTATTGCAGCCACTTCGGGAACCATTTTGGGAACCATTTTGGGGGCCATTTTGGATTTGAACTGTGTTAACAAAGCAAAAATACTGGATATGAGTTACTAGTGGTCTAATACATATATACCATCATTAAAACTATATTTATATCGTACATTTAGGCTGATATTATCCCATTTTATGGAATTTGACAATTATTGCAGCCACTTCGGGAACCATTTTGGGAACCATTTTGGGGGACATTTTGGATTTTGAACTGTGTTAACAAAGCAAAAATACTGGATATGAGTTACTAGTGGTCTAACACATACATCCCATCGTTAAAATTATATTTCATCATACATTTCGTTTGATATTATCCTATTTTATGGAATTTTGAACACTTTTGACCAATTTCGGCCATTAATTTGGCGGCCATTTTGGTTTTAAAGTATGTTAACAAAGTAAGATTACTAGATATGAGTTTGTGGTGGTCTAACACATACATCTCATTGTTAAAACTATACTCTGTTGGTTTATATATTCCAATATATGGAATGTTACCATATTTGGCGGCCATTTTGGCGGCCATCTTTGATTTAGGCGTGTTAACAGAGCAAATTGTCACCATACAATTTAATTGCTATATGTCATTTTATGAGATTTGACCAGTTTTGGCGGCCATTTTGGACGCCATCTTGGATATCTGGAGAGCATCCCATTTTTGTTCAATGTTAACATCTAAAATGTGTTTAAGGACCCTAAAAGACACCTAAAAAGTTGGTTTGGTTTAGTCCTGTGGGGGTGCAAGGAAACCCCCTATACATGCCCGACTAATATGCGCGCATCAACATCCTGCCCACATACCGTATGCCTGCGGTAGGTGACGTCATCGAGTCAATGCAGCAGTACGCGCCTGAAGATAGTTTATGGCTGTATGCAGAGGGGTTAGGGTTATCAGACTACAAACAATAAATTTAATTTGTTAGGAAATTATGCCCTCTCATTAGCCAGAACCAGATCAGGACAACCAGTAAATTTAACCCTCCCCAAATGAAACACCGCAACAGTTATATTTGCTTTTCATAAGAACTGAGAGATCTTCAATATACAAGACTAAATTAAGGGATTCCAAATCTCTCCAAGAAAACTCATCATGTGACTATCATGTTCAAGATTTCACATACGAGGTATCACTGTGGCATAACTTGTAACAGCGAATTTGACCAACAATGTTCCAATGCTAAAGGGATATCAATACATTCGAGTTGATATTATAATATTTGCAAGCCTGTAAGAGTTATTTTGCTTACAATAGTATTTGTATGTGATAATACCATGTTATATTTAGATACCATCCATTGTTTTCGTGCCCTAACCATACATACGGAGACAACGCAAGAAAAAAGGAATTACCGGTATTTAAGTTCATTCTCCGTTTCCGCTGTTGTCCAAAATCTGACTCTGGATTTGATTGCATAAGAACTAAAGTGAAACAGATAAATATGATGTACTAATAATATGTATCTATGATTTAAATCTATATATAATCATGACGAATGTCATAAGGCTGATATTCATATCAGCAATGTTATCAGCGAGAGGGTATAACTTATTGAATGACCCTCGTAATACCACCTACCCTACTTCTCTGTGCAATACCACCGACCATACGTCATTATGTAATACCAACGACCCTACGTCACTATGCAATACACCGACCACACGTCACTATGTCATACCAACGACCATACGTCACTATGTAATACCAACGACCCTACTTCAGTATGCAATTCCACCGACCATACGTCATGTTATACCATTGACCATACGTCACTGTGTAACACCACTAACGAATTGTCAAATACGATGTTGCTGATGTATACTATACTCCAATGACCGGCGAAATATATTTGACTCGAATTGAACGTACAAGTTGGAAGATTAGGATGCCAGATGTTTGATTAGCCTTAGTTGAAGGATACCTTCTCTCTCGGATGATTGTCTTTCATATCCCTGAAACTGTTGCTTAATTACAGCTTTGCAGCTGCTCAAGGTTATTTATATACCCGACCGTGAGTGTTTCCAATTGCAAATATATATCCCAAGGATTAATTGAAGCGTTGCCGTAATAAAGTTACTTTCCGTTTGTGATACATAAATGCAATATATTAGAAGCGCTATATAGCGTGAGCGTATAAGATTTACCAAAACAAAATACTGCTCGGGTTGGTTGCGTGCACTATAAACAGACGAATTCTCTGATTCTACGTTAGATTGACGGGATCTTGACGTAGATTTCGTCTATACACCCATTTCATGATATTTTCAATAACGCTGTCTTGTAATATTTGAAATATTCAAGCAAAAGGCCTTTTGTATTAAAATTTAATTATTCATTGGGATACTGGTTGTCCATTATCGAATGACTATTTCACTGAAATTACACTACAAACCTTGAGTATTGGGACACTTGATTGTGTTGAACAAACGCGTTTCTAAATCTCAGTTCATTAAAAAGTTATGTTTCCTGTACAACATCTGTTAATTCAACCCATTCTCCTTGAAAACGACACATCAGTCTATGCACGGTGAATATAAAAATAGGAATCTCTTTCAGTCTGGATGTAATCCTTATTACAACCACTGAACCATGACCAATTTATTCATTGTAAAGTACAACTAACAAAGTTAGATTCCTGAAAACAAAATCGAAAAATCGATTATCAATTAAGGAAAGTATGACCATTTACATTCTCTGTCTATGATTGGTATAAACGCATTTTTGACATGATTGGTGCGCTTTCCTACCACAACTTTCCTACATGCTTTCCTACTGAGGCTTTTTAATGAGAACACTGATCGAGCAGCATTAAACATTGCACAGACATATTCATGCATCAAAATTGTAAATTATGTAGCTATTATTGATTTGTGCCAGAATTATGAGAAATATAGCAAACTAATCTTTGCTATTGTTATTGTTAGATGATTTACAATGTTAATGGATGCAAAGTATTGAAATGTAAACCATGTCATTTTCTGGTTTGTTTGTGTAAATCCCACTGTACGGACTAGTAAATGTTTGGTGTTTACTTCCAATGTCAGCGCCTGGTAGCTCTTTGGCAACTTTGAACGAGGACTTTCAGCGCTTCTTGATGAGGATGAAATTAAACCCGATTGTGAACAGCAGGATTTTCTGGGCTTTACCATGTTTACTGTAATGTGCAGACGGTTAACTTAACACCTTCGACGCGGCTATTAATGTTGTCATATACAACGCAGATTTTTTTAGAAACCTTTCCCAATTTTCAAATTATATCTCAAGGAATACTGAGCCAATACTAGGCATGTTTGTACTTGTTGCAATGCATTTATCATAGTGATTCCAAATATGTTGATGAAATTCAATAATGTTGACATGTTTGAAACATTTTGTGAAATTTTGGAATGTCGTCTGCAGACGCCTGTCGAGTGGAAAGTGTTACACTAACTTATAACTAACCTTTCAAAATACCCTTCACATTTATATTTGCTAATGGATTCACTTAAGCAAAACTAATACCAAGAGTGTCAGTTGGACATTCATCTTTGACGGGTATTAAGAGTAACATATTTGGGAGGGAATATGAGGCTGTATTCTCATACTAAACGCGTGTTTAGCTTAAAACCGTGACTAACTAAACTCGCGTCTAAATTAAACGCAAATTTGTCTTTTAAACGACGTGTTTAACAAACCCCGCTTCTAAACAGGCTCTGCGAATCGCATCTTCAGAGTGGTGCGTTCAATGTATACTTACTTTACTTTCGTCGACCTAGGTCGGAAGCCATGATGAATTTTCGCCAGTTCAATCTGACCTGCATTAGATTGCGTAGCTCTTGCTGGTTTATGCCAGCATCTTTAATAAGCAGCGTGGGGTATGTCAACCTTGGTCTCCCTTGAGTACGTTGGCCTTGAGTTGGGGTCCAGAAGACTAGTTGAGACACTGGTTCATTCAGCCTTCTTACACAGTGGGCAGCAAAATTGAGGCGTCGACCCCTAACAATTTCTGATATTTTTGGTAGCCCTGCATAGATTTCCTCTCTTGTGGGATGATCCTTCCAGTTGAGGTTTAATACCATCATTAATAGTAGTGTGGTATAGCAGCCGTCAAGTCTTGCCTCAAGTCTGTTTGTTAATGTCCACCCTTCTGCGCCATAAAGTAGAATGCTTTCTACAGCAGCACAATAGAAGAAGCTGATCTTTAAGGAGGCTGACAGATTAGATTTCCAGAGTGTGCGCATCTTGTTGCAAGCCTTCCAGGCAAGGGCCTTGTGGATTTTAAAATCTCTTTTAGATTCGTCTACCATGAACCAAGGTACTGGAAGCCATTGACCTGATCTAGGTGGTTCCCATCAATGGTGTTCAGTGTAGCATTGCCTTTGATGTTGTAGGTCATGAATTTGGTTTTTGTTGCATTCATCTGGAGACCGACTGTTGCAGCAGCACTTTCCACACGAGAGAGCAAGTTCTGGGCTCGTTGAAGCGTGTCAAATAGCAAGGCAATGTCGTCTGCGAAGTCTAGGTCTGTTAGGATTTTAGCAGGGTGTCTCCGGCTACGTCTGGGTGTTACTGTAAAGCCCAGCGTGTCTTTGTCTTCACCAATTGACATCCTCATGACATAGTCCAGGACAATTATGAACAGATATGGGGCCAGTGTGTCTCCCTGGAGCACTCCTGCAAGAATTTCAAATGCATCAGATTCGCCATCTGGTGATATAACTACCGCTTGTGTGTTACTGTACATTATGTCAATCGCTTTAACAATGCCGTCTGGGATACCGTATGCTCTAAGGATCTTGAGCATTTTCCCTCTGTGTACTGAGTCAAAGGCCTTTTTGAAGTCAATGAAGGTTTCATTGTATACATGTATTCAATTTATTGTGAACCTTTAAGTTTTATCTTAACACCATGACTTTTACATTATTAATATAAACCATCCAATATGTGCTTTTGTAGAGCACCTACATGATCTGGGCACACTATAATTCAATCAGTTCCAAATTGGCGGGAAATATTCGGTTTTTATCTCTCCGAGCGCAAAAGTAATCCAAGCGACGCGCACGATTCATTCTGTATTCATTTGCTGCAGTTAGGAGGCTTCGCGAATTTGAAACTGATCAAACTATTAATTTCACCACAATTTAGTTATTAAAGAAGATCATTGGAATCAATTAAACAGTGTTATAAATGTTTTCCCTTGAAATTATGTCTTAAAAATGTCACAACTCTGTTGAAACAAACTAATAAGAACTTATTATCAATTGTATTAAACTTTGAATACCAAAACCCTAACGCAATAGTTCAACAAAAACCGAAATTTCATTCTCAATTGGTAGCATGCAAATGGTCCTAGTGTATACATTAACATCAATGCTTATAAATTATTTCTTGTTTTGATCAAACCCTAAACTAAAGTATAAATTATCTGTCGAATATGACAAAGTATTCATAGGTACCACATGCGACTTTGTGCAGGGCACGCGAACGCGACAATCATATACATTATACATACATACATTATTGGTATTTATATAGCGCTGCTACATCGAGATCGTAGCGCTTTATGACAAAACAAAAGTACGCATACGCAATAATCATACGCACTGAGGGTATTATTATTCGAATTCGAAAGCCCCTCCCCAAACTATACACCATTGTCTCATAATGTATGGGCGTATAGGCCAAAAACGAATCAAATTGCCTGCTGACATCCCAAACCACACCCTCTATATAAGAATATGATATAATCATGATAATAGCAGCAAACAGATGGTGTGTTTTGTTAATTTGCATAATGATTTCAAAATAACCTTATATGCTTACATCAGATTAAAAAGAACAGTTGCTAAAATGTTTTCTGATATCGTAATGTTTCTAAATAAATACTGCATTTTGAATGTCACGTACATACATTCCGTGGTGTATGTATTTGTTTTTTTACTTTTTAAAGTGAATATGGTAGTAAAACTAATATGTTAAGCCAGTGAGTAGTCCAAACCCCATTATACCACAAAATTGCTTATATTACAAGCCTTTTAAGGGGGCGTTAAACCAAAAAACCAAAAAACCAAAAAATAAAATTAGTCGTTTTTATATCAAATTTTACTAACATTTCTGTTTTTCGGACAACGTAGTAAAATCTGTTTTTAGTAAAAAATGCCGAAATTGCACCAAAGCCATCCAAAGACACTTCTATGGGAGCGCATTTTTTATTTGTTCATACACATTTTTTAAACTGAAAATATAACCTATATCATTGGCATTAGGTTTTTAAATATTTTCCACCCTGGTCAAATCTAAGTCGACGGTATTTTTATTCATCGTGATTGTATACGGTATTTAGTAAACACAGTTCTCCTCAAAAGGCAGATAAGAGTGCCTTGAATATGTTGATACAGTGACGTTGATTATTTTTCGAAGCACAACCCCTGAGCGGGTTACAATTCAATATGCAAAAAAGCTTATACATAGCTGCGTAATGCAGACTTTATTGAATTGTTAAATAATTTACAGGGTTGGTAAAGTATACAGACTTGCCATCAACTACTCAACATTGGTATTCTACCCCTATGGTTGTTGTCTACTGCTTGTGAGCACAAGCGTCGAACCTTCATTAATCTATAGGGAACGTTTCTTCGTTGCTGAATTGTTAGATCAGGAATGAAGATAAAAAATAAAATAAAATAAAAACGGGGTCATATTATCAAAACGTTGGAAACATCCCCCTTCTCCTCGTATCCCCGAGTGTCTTGATTGTGCCTTTGTTTGAGCATTAACCCTATATATTATCAGTGATTATGGCTGCTACGGAGCCTTTATTAGTTCACTATAAATTCATTCAGTGAAAAGGGCCGTGCGAGAAGGCAACGATGCCGGAAGTGTTTCCAATGAAAACAACTTGATTTGCAAAAACCCACACATCGGATATACATGTATATAGGTTAGTGTTGAAGGAAACGGTGTGCAAAACCTTTGCATAAAACGTCGCCTTTTACTAGTTCCTGTAATTACAGACGCCTTGATTCGAATATAGCGTGACACGGAATCAAGGGCTACCCAATCAATTCAATTTCATATTTCTAGCAGGTGTGAAATACTCGTATATCAACTTTCTCGTTATGATAGAAAGAGTTGGATGTTGTTCTCTTTATGAGATTTTTTTCTTTTTTCTTCTTTCATTGAATTTGTCCAGTTCTATTATCCTCTGTTCTACCATCTCCACACAAATAGTGATGTTTTAAATTTGTTTTCAAACTTAAGCATGACAGAATAGTAGACAGTGATATTTTGATTGTACTTGACATAATTTGGATCGATTTCAATGTTTGACAGCGATAAACACAGTTCTTTGTTGATTTGAAATATTTACAATTTTACCCGTGTGATTCTCGTATGATGCTCAGCATCTGATACTGATACGACAAAAGTGTATTTTAGGTCCTAGATTCTGGACTGTTCTATATATGAGGGGCAGTCAATAAATAATGAAAGTGATCATGATATGGGATACATGAGTGATTCTATTGAGGGATAATGTGATCAATACAAAGTATGAACCTTTGTCCTTCAAACAATACACTTTTGGATTGTTAGATACCTTTGGTTATGTAACGTCATTAACATAAACACAATAGGTTTCAGACACTGACTGAAATCTGTCAATTATTTGGCTGGATATGTAATATGTTGAATATGGGTTGATTGATACATTTGCATGTATCTCGGCAATGCAAGCATAAAACAGATAACATTTGGCACATAGTTAGAACACAGACTTATCTCTGTTTGACACTCTTTTTTTAGATCTGAATTCCTTAATACGAACAAGAAGGGACCATCTCAAATACGCTTTTATTTAGCAAAATCCGCAATAATATACCTTAGAAAACAACAAAGGATAAAGAACAATGCAAAGCAATAATAGTGGGGATTTCAAAAGGAGCTGTTCATAAAATGTCCTCAAACCATTGAAATTATGTGACGATTACTTTCACAATACATATCTAGTAGCTCTAAAATAACAGTAATAAGAGAGGTTGTGGCAGCCATCTTTGATTGATACATTCATGTATATCTTCATTTTGACTATCACAATATTTGTACACATTGATTTAAGCAATTTTCATTATTTCTGATTATAATTTGAAGGCACGGTAAGCTTTTATCTGGTAAATTTCATGATTTTAGCCATTTTTTTGCCCAGTTCAAAATTATCTGCCGTCTGCGCATGCGCATATTTTCTGCAGGTTTCATGCGAATAAATTCAGATAATTAGTTAACTATCATATGGACGGAATCTCCCAAACTGGTTAATTGCTTGGATTTTTCCTAAATTGTTTGATATTCCGCAATATTAGTGATTCACTGACTGGGCATTTTTCAATGAAAATTAGCTATTTGAAATACTGATATTTTAATACTTTTTATTCGATTGCCTCTCCTTACTTTTTCCTATTATACTACATATATCAAATTACACAGGGATTAAAGTTATTGTCTTTTTTATCATACTTACGCGGGAAAAAAATGAAATTTACCTGCTTCTGTCATGTTATGCAATCTTCTTACCACTTGTTTCATACAAACAATTCAAATTTCCCGCCAAATAACTGATTTAGCAGTGTCCCAAGTGTACTTACTTTGATACAATGCTATGACGTCATAGTTAACACATACAAATCCAAAACTGTATTGTTTGAAAGACAAAGGTTCATACTTTGAATTGATCACACTGTCCCTCAATTGAATCACTCATGTATCCCATACCATGATCACTTTCATTATTTACTGACTGCCCCTCGTAGTATCGTCCGATAATTGAACACCAAGTATCGTTCGATACTAGTACAAAGTCAGTGTTCCAGTATCGGACAATACTGGCACATATAAAATGTTACAGTATCGGGCGATACTGGAACACAATTATGTGCATGTATCGTTAGTAACACGTATACCAGTATTGTCAGAACATAAAACAGTTCCAGTATCGCTCGATACTGGGACACATTTTGGTGTTCCAGTATCGACCGATACAGGAACAGTAAAAGCGTACCAGTATCGAGCTTAACTGGCAACCTTTACGTTCTAGTAAGTACACTTTAACAAAAAAGACTCTCTAGATGGTATTGGTATATGGAAGACACATCCACGTATGTATAAGACGCTAGACTAGTAAACTGAAGTCTATCTGACGAGAGTTACTGTAATTGACGGTAGACGAATGTATAAATGTATGTATAAGATGCTAAACTTGTGAAATGTCTCTCTGACGAGAGTTTGTGAAATCATGGATGTACGCTCTAGTTCTTCCATGGTTTAATTGACAGTAGCCAAATGCAATAACTTATTTGGACCGGGGTTTATCATAACCTCCAACAGAATTCATATATTCCAATTATGTTTTTAAATCTGTGACTCTCTCGATCTTAAACTTAAAGCAATAATATGCGATAGTATGCATGAAGCGCCCTCTATCCTAAATTTCGTCCTGAGACTGCAGGTGTTATTTGTTTGTTAACTTGCATTTATGAACATGAAACTTAAATAGCTTCAAAGTTACAGAGCGAAACGTTTCCTAACAACTTCAAAATCAAGATTTGAAAATAAGTAGTTCGCACTACTTAATTTTTCTGACCTGTTTTCTCGTTCAATTAAATTCAATTTTTACGGCTTCGATTCATAACCAGACACATGCGAACACATAGTCGGGGTGCTATTGACATGATTAATTGAAAATGGAGACAAATACGTTGATAAATTCCCGAAATACGAAGGAGATTTTGCGTTATATGTTAGTAAATGTTCTGTGAATTCTTTTACGGAAATACGGTCAAGATGCGCCCACAGGGAGTCAAATTTGTATTTAAGAAATAAAAATCAGGTGAACTAAATTGCAGCCACCACATCCATGCACAGAATATCCAATCGTCTTTAGCGTCAACCTGAATCACCATAGAACCCTTCAATTGACATTAAAGTCGTCGAGCCTTTGCTACTCTAACAAATCACCATCGGACACTCCAAATTTGCTTAAAGCCCCGGCCCTGAGCACTACCTGCTTTCTTACAACAACTACTGAACGATTAAGGGAGTATTTGAAATGTAAGGTTTTCAAATTTTACATGAATTCCTAACATGTTACGCCCCCTATCGACAGAGCCTTGCATGGCTTGCAGTGTAAGGTGCAAGGATTTCAAAAACCTTACATCGCCAAAAAAAAATGTAAGGATGTTAAGATTTCAAAAACCTTACATTGAAAAAAATGTAAGGATGTAAGGATTTCAAAAACCTTACATCAAAACAAATGTAAGTATGTAAGGATTTCAAGAACCTTACATCGAACAAAAATGTTAGGATATAAGGACTTCAAAAACCTTACATCGCCAAACAATTTAAGGATGTTAGGATTTCAAAAACCTTACATCGAAAAAAATGTAAGGATGAAAGGATTTCAAATCGGGAAAAATGTAAGGATGTAAGGAATTCAAAATCCTTACATCGAAATTAAATATATAAGGATGTGAGGATTTCAAATCGGAAAAAATGTAAGGATGTAAGGAATTCAAAATCCTTACATCGAAATTAAATATATAAGGATGTGAGGATTTCAACATCCTCACATCGAGAAAAAATGTAAGGATGTATAGATTTCAAATTACATGGAAAAAAAGTACATTCTTATATATTTTTTTGAAATCCTTACCTCCTTAAAAAAATGTTGATGTAAGATTTTTGAAATCCTAACATCCTTACATTCATTTTCAATGTAAGGTTTTTCAAATCTCAAAATCCTTACACTTTTTTTTCGATGTTAGTCCTTACATCCATCAATTTTGTGTTGATGTAAAGTTTTTAAAATCCTAACATCCTTACATTATTTTTTGATATAAAGTTTTTGAAATCCTTGCATCCTTACGGGGTTTTTTCAATGTAAGGTTTTTGATATCCTTACACCTTACACTGCAAGTCATGCAAGGCTCTGTCGATAGAGGGCGTAAAATGTTAGGAATTCATGGAAAAATGTAAGAGGATGTAAGGACTTTAAAATCCTAACATCAAAAATAAAATGTAAGGATGTTAAGATTTGAAATACCTTACATTTGAAGGGGAAAAAAATATGTAAAGGAATTTAAAAACCTTACATCGAACAAAAAGTTTAAGGATGTAAGGATTTCAAAATCCTTACATCGGAGAAAATATAAGGATGTAAGGAATTCAAAATCCTTACATCGACAATAAAAATGTAAGGATGTAAGGATTTCAAAATCCTTACATTGAAAAAAATGTAAGGATGTTAAAATCCTTACATTGAAAAAATGTAAGGATGTAAGGATTTTCAAAAACCTTGGAATTCAAAATCCTTACATCGTGAACAAAAATGTTAGGATGTAAGGATTTCAAAATCCTTACATTGAAAAATAAATGTAAGGTGTTAGGGATTTCAAAAACCTAACGTCAAAAAAAAAATGTAAGGAGGTTAAGATTTCAAAAAACCTTACATCAAAAAAATGTAAGGATGTAGGACTTTGAAAAAGTTTATATCGAGAGAAAAAAATGTTAGGTGAAAGGATTATCTTTGCATCGAAAAAACACCTCAAAAAACATTAAAAGGATGTAATGAAAAAGCCACCAAAACACAGGTATGAATGTAAAGATATTAAATCTGTTAAAATGCAAGCAAGTAATATAAAATCAATACAAGAAGGAAATAATAACGAATATAACACTTTTTCGTTCTGCCATTGGTTGAGCGATACTGGAAACTGTTTTATGTTCTGGCAATACTGGTATACTTCTTACCAACGATACGTGTACATAATTGTGTTACAGTATCTCCCGATACTGGAATATTTAATATGTGCCAGTATCGTCAGATACTGGAACACTGACTTTGTACTAGTATCGAACGATACCGGGTGTTCCATTATCGGATGATACTAGTATGTCCAGAATCTGGGACCTAAAATACACTTTTGTCGTATCATTCTCGCTGAGCATCATACGAGAATCACACAGGTAAAATTGTAAATATTCCAAATCAACAAAGAACAGTGTTTATCGCTGTCAAACATTGAAATCGATCCAAATTATGTCAATTACAATCTAAATATAACTGTCTACTATTCTGTCATGCTTGAAATTGAAAACAAATTTATAGTATCACTACTTGTAATGGAGATGGTAGAACAGAGGATAATAAATCTGGACAAAGTCAATGAAAGAAGAAAAGAAACAAATCTCGTAAAGAGAACAACATCCAACTCTTTTTATCATAACGAAAACATTTGTATATTTCCCACCTGACTTTTTTATACACCTGCTAGAAATATGAAATTGAGTTGATTAGGTAGCCCTTGATTCCGTGTCACACTTATTCGATTCGAGGCGTCTGTAATTACAGAAACTGGTAAAAGGCGACGTTTTATGTAGGAAAGGGTTTTACACATCGTTATCGTTTCCTTCAACACTAACCCTATAGATATTCAGAACTAACCCTACATAGGCCTTTGTGGGTAAATTGCACGTTTTTGCAACTCAAGTTGTTTTCATTTAAAACACTTTCGGCATCCCTCTCTCGCACGGCCCTTTTTCTCTGAATGCATTTATAGTAAACTAATTAAGACTACATAGCAGCAGGGCCGTCAGAAGGGGGGGTGCGTTGGGTGCGGACGCACCCCCCTTGAATTTTTTTTTTTTTTTTTTCTTTTTTTTTTAGGGTAAAAATCTAGGAAAAAATCCCCGGGGAAATGATGTCAATGACATTATTTCCCCGAGGATTTTTTCCCAGATTTTTACCCCCAAAAAACCTCATATTCCAGTATATAATTCAGTTTTTTATAATATGCTGGTTCCCTGTAAATATTATATGCCTACTCGCGATCGTATAAACTAGATCTTTCGTACCTAATAGTAATAATAAATCTCTCAGCTTTCTAAGACTATCGCATTTTATGTTGAACCTTCCGCTAATCCAGTTACAGACACAAATAAAGACACGTCCGCTGAGGGCATAAATGTTTTGACCTATCTGGCCAGACGACGATGGACATGCGGAAACCTAAATTTTGAATCGTGTTATCGGTTTATGTACACAAAACATAGAGCAAAAAAATTACATTTTGTGCTAAAATTAGGTGTAAAATTCAACCATTCAAATATCTAAAATGTCAAATTTTTCTTCAAGGGGGCTCTGCCCCCTTTCAACCACCGCAAGGACTCTGCCCCCTGGACCCCCGCCTGGGACACAAAAGACCTACAACCACACCTTCGGCGTGGGACGCTGCCTGCGGCAACGTTTAGTACATTTTGCAATATCGGAAATATTTCTTTTCTTTCAGTATTTTAGTGAAAACGCACCCCCCTTGGGCAAAAGCTGGTGACGGGCCTGAGCAGCCATAATCACTGACGAGAATTACTGCAATTGACGACGGTAGACATATGTATAAGTGTATGTATAAGATGCTAAACTAGTAAACTGAAGTCTCTCTGACGAAAGTTAATGAAATCATGGATGTTCGTTTTAGTTCTTCCATGGTGTAATTGACGACGGTAGCAAAATGCAATAACTAATTTAGACTGGGGTTTATCATGACCTCCAACAGAATTCATATATTCCAATTATGTCCAAATCTGTAACTCTCTCGATCTTAAACTTAAATCAATAATATGCGATATTATTCATGAAACGCCCTCTATCCTACATTACGTCCTGAGAATGCAGGTGTTACTTGTTTGCCAATTTGCATTTATGAACATGAAATTAAAATATCCTCAAAGTTACAGAGCGAAACGTTTGTTAACAACTTCAAAATCAAGATTTGTAAATAAGCAGTTCGCACTACTTAATTTATCTAACCTGTTTTCTCGTATGTTGTAATATACACGATTTTTACATTTACAGTGGTCATTTTGGTGGCCATCTTTGATTTAAAGTATGTTATTACAATGCAAATATACTAGGTATGAGTTACTAGTGGTATAATACATACATCACAATGTTAAACGATACTTTCATCATACATTAAGGTTGATATTATCCCATTTTATGCAATTTGACAATTTTTGCAGCCATTTTGGGGGTCATTTTGGCAACCCTTTTGGATTTGTAACTATGTTAACAAAGCAAAGGATACTTGATATGAGAAATTTGTAGTCTAACATATATACATTCCATTGTTAAAATTATATTTTCACAATACATTTCGGTTGATATTATGCTGTTTTATGGGATTTTTGCCTTTAATTTGGCGGCCATTTTGGTTTTAAAGTATTATTAACAAAGCAAAAATACTAGATATGAGTTTCTAGTTGTCTAACACATACAGCCCATGGTTAAAACTATACTCTGATCATACATATTGGTTCATATATGCCAATTTATGAACCAATATGTATGGCCATCTTGGATTTAGGTGTGTTAACAAAGCAAAAGTTCGGGATATGAGTGTCTAGTGGTCTAATACATACATCCTACTATTAAAACTATACTTTCCCCATACATTTTGATTGCTATATGACATTTTATGAGACAAAACGAGCTGCATCAAATTATCTTGCTAGGAATTTGAAAAAATAATGATAAAAGATAACATTGTAAAAAGAGATTGCAGAGGCCCAACTACAATGATTTTATATTTTCATAAGAAGGGCTCATATCTGACCTTACTCCGCATATTAGCACACAAAAAAGTCAAAGTGGCTGTCCAAATGAGCAATGGTTTCTCAAAAATTATCATTATTTTGACCAAAAATGAGTAAAATTGTCAAAATTAAGATTTGTTTACAGAAAAACCAAAATACTTCCAGACGTTTGGCTAATGTCAAATTGTAAAGTAATATCTTATCAATATTGTCACCAAGAATTAAGTTTATATCTTTAAGTATGCTCTATTCCAACCCATTTGATGCCAGATTGACTGTTTAGAAAATAGACGTTTTTGTAGGTAAAACATTTCGCTACAAAGCCCGCCTAGCAGCGCTATTGTTGCCCTAAAAACCGGCAACAAATTTAAATATTCGCCTTCCCTTAAACCTGGTTGCTATAAATGACATAATTCTCGTGTGCAACCAACCGGCTGTATTGCAATGCACATTGAGTAGTTTAAACGCTTGAGTAATTTGCAACATAATGGAAACTCACCCATGCAGTTAGCAAGAAGTACTGCTCGAATTTAAATATACAACCAGGTAATCCTCTCGTAGTAATTGATAACAATAGGTTTACTAGACCGAATTAATAGCGCTCCTAAACGGGCAATTTATGTCATGCTCATTTTACCCCTCCCCATAAAATTATATCTAGAAACACTGTGATTTGTTTATACACACTATGAAGAATAGCTTATTCTAAGGGATGTAGAAAATTAGTATGGTCGAAATTTGCCGACCCTCTTCGTAGTTTAATCAAACTCATACACTAACTGTATGCCTTAATTATTACTCAACCGTGCCAGGTGCAAGCTGACGTGTTACCATGGTTACAGCAGATCGTGAAATTTTAATTATACAGTACATTTGAGGAATTCGGTCGATATCTATTGTAACCCATTTGGCCAACAATAAATTGAATACTTGCATACAGTGAACGCACGACCACCCTTGGGAAGAGATTTGCGGAGTTAACACGTCATTTAAAAGATAAACTCGCATTTTGATTTAGACAAGAGATAGACTCTATTTTAAGCTAAAACTGCGTTTAGTACTGGAATACGGCCCATGATGTTTATGGAAGAATCCTTTCAGAAAAACATGTCAGTACTCATATTACAAAGACAAAATATATTTCAGTAACGTATCTGTTTTTCTTTGTGTACTGAACTGTGGTGTTTTTTGTGTGTTCGAGTCATGATATCCTAGGCTGAATGCAGGCGGTTGTAAGTTACATTTTGGGTAACATTGAGTGTTATATTCATATAGCAAATAAAGATGAATACACACACTTTAAGCTATGATACTGGTCTGAAATCGAAGTAGTTACGTTTGTATGAAAGAAATAATACGTCAAATAACAATATAATACAAAACAAATGTTTGCACAGAATTGCTTCTCCTGAAAAAATGTCAACATTTTACTTACGATCGATCCCCAATCGGCCGCCGACATATCTTCTGAAAGGTTCATCCAGAAATATACTATTCTATTTATGAACAACATACCAAGAGTCATTCTGATTAGAATATCATTCTGTTTATCTAGTGACATTCTTTAGCTCTGGACTTTGACTTGACTTACAATTAATCAAAGAAGAGCAATATTTCAATTTGTTGAACTATAGAGACGATATTTTGGTAAGCTTTAACAAGTTTAATCTAACGATGGACGTGTGGTGTGGGCCATTCATGCAGCATCAGTAGAGATAACCACATCCAAATAAAATGTGGGATCATTCATTCAAGGAATCGAAAGCGTGATCGATTAAGATTATGTTATGCAACTCAAACATTGGAATGCGACCATTTTAAGGATGACCTTTCATGTCATGCATGTACAATAGAAAACATCAAGTTGAAATTCGACCAAGCAATCAGAACATTCTACCTTTAACACATTACACGCGGCAATCGTGTATGCAGACGTCAGTTCCAAATTACCACCAAATGTGTCAAAAATGTCAACATTATTGAATTAAATTTGGAATCATAATGAGAATTGCGTTACACAAGTACAAACATGCCTGGTATTGATTCAGTAATCCTTGAGATGGACTTTTAAAAGTTGGGAAAGGTTTCTGAAAAATCTGTTTTTGTATAATATGGTAAATCTAAAAGCCGCGTGGAGAGTGTTAAGATGTCAGGCAAGGAACATTAGATGCACGACTAACACAATGCACGCCGCATTGTCAAATGTCAAAAGAATATTTAAGAATATTGTATGTAGGTGTTGTGATTACAGAAATACGCGGCTAGTAAAAACAGATTTTTCAGAAACCTTTCCCAAGTCTATCTCAAGGAATACTGAACCAATACTAGGCATGCGTATTGCAATGCATTTCTCATGATTAAAAATTTGGTATTGAAATTCAATAATTTAGACACTTTTTAAACATTTTATGAAATGTTGGAATGTCGCCTGCATGCAGACGTCTTCCGCGTGGATAGTGTTAACCGATACGAAATGAAATATCCTGATATTTAAGAAAATTTCGAACACTTACCTAGTGGTGATAAACATTTCCCCCTGAATCCTACTAGTAATACATATGTTTGCCTCAATACTCCTGCTATCTATCCAATCCAATGAATCTCCTCACATGCCTCAACGTGTTTGCATAGTGATGTATCATTACCAAGACCACCGATCTTTTCAACCGTCAATATACCCAATGAATAAACTACGAACCGTGAATGTTTGAGACATGATGGGGGAGTCGATCGTCCGATCATGATGATAATGTCCTTTTAACCTTATTTACTCAGCATCATCTATTGACCAACCGAGCTCATGCAAGTACAACGAATACATCGTTACGCGTCAGGTGATGTGCCCTATCCGTATTTTTTTTTTTAAAGTATTACTTTTAAGGGTTTCTCATACCCTTACATTAAGTTATGTTAAAGTATAATGCTTTCAAATGTAAATATTTTTCTTATGTTATTTTATATTTAAGTTACCAGTGTGGAATTCCTCACAAATGTCACTGCAACTGCGAATAATGTCCCAATGAGAATCATTAATTCGTGGAAAAAATATACCAAACGAGTCAAACGAACATGATAGCCTACATTTGAACTCTTCGGGACACGTTTTGATGACGTCACCGCGTATTCTAGTGATTCCATAAACATATCGCGCCTGTAAGTTTGCACCCGCATGGTAAAAAAGAATGTTCAACTGTGTGACACGGAAATGAACCTACGGCACATAGCCTCCTGGACAAACTCAGACACATGCGGGCGCACTCCGAATCGGCTCACTGCGCATATCCGTTTCACCATTTTGAGAGGTAGGATGACCTCGCGTACTTTACACTATTACAACCTACTGTGACGTTCGTCCATACTTCGCAGGAGACTACACGCTGACGTTATTATCACAGACCAAAAATAATTTCTCGATTTGCCGGTACTCAGAAAAGCCAACTCAAAATCTCGGGTTGCAAAGACCTAGCTGCTCTGAAATATCCCCTAGACCATGTATTTGATTTAAAATATCTGCAGGAATTTGTATGTTAAACAAAAATATAACTGTAAATAGACGATTGAAATGTGGTGTACAGTGAAAGATTTTGGATCGACAAGCGTATTTCTATCGCATCTGGCTTGATGCGCTATGCAAGCAGGTCAATGATCCATGCAGGTCATGCATGGTTGAACGCATGATCAGATCGTAAGACGGTACAATGTTCTGCTATAATTGGTTTAATGAATTGCAATAGCATGGCTACGTTATTATCTTATTAAGAAATGTCTCAAGCGACGTATGGACTTTTTTTAATGGTATACAATCAGAGACAACGCACAGTGTGGCCTGGTCATATCTTAAATTGAGTTTGCCAGCTCTGCATGCACAAAGTACTACTCTGACATAATGGTCACACCTACATGTTATTCAAAGACTTACCATTCGCAATGCACAAGGGCAGCCAAACGGATTATACGATTCGCAAACACTTAAATCATCATCAAGGTGGTGGCTATCGTAATCACACAGAAATACTTTACATTTAATATCGCTGCTTAAAACTTGCGAAAGAAACTCGCATACCAATCATCTATACGAACATATGAATCTCACACCTGTGACGTAATGTAACGATGTTACCATTCAATTTGTCAAATGATCATTACTCACAAATGATTATTTTCCTTCATCAATTATATACATATTCATATAATCATGGTAACTTTGTCGTACTGTTCGTGTATTTGAGCAATTTTACCAATTACACAATTGTTTCTTGAATTAAATTATTGATGCGGTAATGCTATAAAGTTTGGATTTGAAGTTACTGACACATAATTTTTCTACAATTATAAGCTTATTGATTATTGTGTTTTCTACTTGATTTCCTTCATGATATCCAAATAGACAGTCTATGACTGTTTTAAATCAAATAATTGAATATACCTCGTTCCATAATGGTATGATTTTTTTAAACTTAAATAAGAAGAATAAATAATCTTCAACATCTACATTTAGAGCTTCTTTCCTGACCAATTGATCAACGTCACATTTCTTAGCATGTTCCAGAAATTCATGTATATATTTGCCGAAATATAGAGGCAAATAAAAAATTAAAAAAAACACACTACAAAACCAGGCCGTCTAATTTGGAATCTTTTGGCACCAAGCGTATTCTATGTTGTACCTTTGAACCTAAATCCGGGGCACCAAGAGATTCCTTTGAACCTTTCACAGAGACCAGGCAAAACTCCTTCACGGAGTACTTTGCCTGGTCTCTGTGAAAAATGTATCAGTGCCCAATTCTACTACATACTGCACGTATTTAGAAAACAGATTTCGTTTGCATAAATTAACAAATGCAATAGCGCCATTGTATGATTACCAACGAAATGAAAGGAATTTTTAGACTTGCATCAAGTCCGTAGGACACAAACAATGACGGTATTGTTTAAAGTGAGAAAATGAATTCAAATATATAAAATAAACAATGAAACGTTAAGTATCAGATGTTTCAGGCTTGTAAAATCCACCAGCACGTATAATGGGCCATTCCACAAAAAGGGGACCACTTCAGCTTTGGAAAATCAAGAAAATAAATTATTTCAAATCTGCTTACTTTGTTTATTTTTCAAGACCCAATATGCTAACGTTACTAGAACAATAATGTTTGCGAACACCACTGCTCACATTTTTACGCACGAAACCATATAATTCAGGAGTTTTATATGTTTTTTTCACTCTGTGAACGGCGATATCTAGTGTCATATTGCATTGGCAGTGTCATTACATCCCTAACTATGTCCGAATATGATATAAAAATTATTGTTTTTTTGTCGTTGAGAGGACTCCCCATAACAATATTTGACAAGCTATGCGACAGAAGAATGAATTTCATTGTTTAGCCTCAACAAATCTCTTGCTATTAATCAACACTTCTGACAACTATGTGCTTTCAATTTTGTACCTTTTTCCGAATCTTGTTTTGTCAATTTTACTCTAGTAGAAGAATGTTCCCTTCTGTAATGTATCAATTGTTAGATTTTCTTTAAGACCAACATTGAAATTGTATGTCAATATATAAAGATAACTTTATTTGCTATTTTTAATGGTATAATTCTTGGATAACGCCATTCACGTGTATGATAGTTATGGGATTGAAAACAAAGATAATTTATTTAAAGCCGTTCACGTGTATGATAGTTTTGGGATTGAAACAAAGATAATTTGATTATTTGATTATTTTTGAAGACCCAATATGCTAACGTTACTAGAACAATAATGTTTGCGAACACCACTGCTCACATTTTTACGCACGAAACCATATAATTCAGGTGTATTTAACTGAATTCAGGTGTTTTATCTTCTAATGACTATCTACGTCTTCAATACCCTATCACTAGAGTTCTAGCTGGTGATAGAACTTTCACAGTTTGTGCGTCAAAAGAGTGGAATAAGCTACCTATCTGTATTAGACAATCATCATCTACAAGTGTGTTCAAACTTGTTCAAAAAAGCTCTTAAAACTCATTTGTTCCCTTAAACAGTTTTTCTGTTTATATTTTGTTTCTAATCTATTTTGTAATTACTATAATATATTGTACTATGCTCAAGTTACACTCACATTTTGTAGTTTAAGTTGTAATTTTAAGGTTTTTATCTTGTAAGCGCTCTGAGCCTTTTGGAAATGGCGCAATTAATGCTTTCTGTATTGTATTGTATTGTATAAAACAATTGAAACTGACATACATCATGTAGCTGTTGCAGAAACTTTATTTGTGTAATCAATTTTAATACTAAAAAATGATTTAAACCATACATTTGGGCTAAATTTCCCAATATTGACCGTCAAACAGTGGTCAAATATTTAATTTTCACTTTAAGTGTTTTATATAGCTTGCATTTTCGTTAAAATCGGTATGTACCATTACATTAACTATTGTATTAAATTACATGCACACTGCATCGCATATTGTGAAGTTGGTTTCTTTTGTTATTGATAATGAACATTTCAGGGTGAATTCCGTTATCCATGTGAACAGCGTTATCCATGGTTTCCTGACATACACAAGCGCAATAAGCCTGCCGATAGCACATGCTCATTACTTGCTCAATATAACGATTTGGTTATGTTTAGCGCGGTAGTAAACACTCATATACGGTATGTGTATTATGAGCCATATATTTACACTTACAGCATATTCTAGAAGACTCACTGTTTTCAATGTTTCGCTGCTGTATCTAGAGTAGACTTCTCAAAGATTTTCCAATGAAGAAAGATTGTGCTCTTGCAATATTTTCTTCAAATGAGGGTGATAACACTTCGCATGATTACGCCGTTCACGATAACGCCATTTACGTATCATCCCTTTTCGGACCTTCTGCAAGCCATATGGTTACATTTCTATTTTTGTCGACACAAATGGTGATAAAAACATAGGACCTATAACATTTTACCTTTTATAAGGTAACATAATACCTACTTACCGAGAAACATCGATCACGGAGTTCACAAGCTTAAAACGGTCGTTTGAAATACTGAACTTCAACATTTTTATAGCACAAATGATGTGCCAGAGACTTTCGAGGTGATATAATTTTAATAGCGTGGTGGGTTTGCTACGGGATTGTTCATAAACGATTGCAAATTTAGTACATGCAGTTTATGTTGGAATTATGTTAAATTCAGCAGCATACAATTGAGATATCGAGCTGGGGAAACAGTGTTTTACTGGTTTTGAGGGCCTTTCAGTATAAAAATGAACCTGATAATGTCATTCAAAGTATGGCAAACCATGGTGTTGAACTTGTCGAGTTTTACCATAATATTAATAAACATTTGTGATATATACTTGCAGTAAGATTTCCCGGATCAAAGAATGATAAAAACCCAAATGGTCCCATTTTTGTGGAATAGCCCGTATACGTTGTATTACAACTTTCAAATCTGCACAATCTTTTGGGAATTTGTCCAACAATTCCGTGTGAACTTCAATTAAGTCTATACCTAAAGCAGACGACACAAACAGCGCCACCTGACATATGTATACGGCCTAAGTTAAAACTGAAAATAGCTTCAGATCGGCAAGTTGAGTCCCTGATTGTACAATGGACTATGCGTCTTCCCGGAGTGATGATATCATAAGGATTGTTGTATTGCGGAATTTTCAATTGTCACCGTATTGATTGACCTTCACATGATGCAGTATGAATATCCAACCTATTCAAACTACAAAATGAAATATTACAAAACTTTTAATCTGCATACAAAAAAAACTAATCGTATGTGCTCTGATTAAAAGTTAGATACAATACCATGAACCTACATTCATTATTATTATCAAACCATTTCCACAATAGAATATAATGATAATTTTTAATTCATCATGTTCAGAGCATTTGTACAGGTCTATGTTTATTGGGACAAAGAAAAACGCATGATAAAGCACTACTTTAATCAAGACACACGACCAACCATTGTATTGAGTAAAAACTATTCGGTGGATGTTTGAGTAATTAACTTGGGGGTTTATAATATACGTGTCCCTGTATATTTTAATGAGAGGCTTCATGAAACAGTCGTTTCCAAAATATGAGTTAAAGGCATATTATGTGATCTTTTCCAGAGATAGTAGATTTTCTTGCAGATTTACATTTCCGATCATAAATCATACATACATTCCAAGTTACAGAGCGATACGATTCCTAATTACCTCAAAATCATGGTTTTAGAGTGAATTTAGAGTGAAAAATATAAAGTGTCGGGATTCCGACAGTTTATTTTCACTCTAAGACTATGATTTTGAAGTAATTAAGAATCGTATCGCCCTGTAACTTGGAATGTATGCATGATTTATGATCAGAAATGTAAATCTGCAAGAAAATCTGCTTTCTATATTTTTTTTCGATGTTGAGGGCGTTCCCTGGAAAGATCACATAATATACCTTTAAAGGGATACGCAGTAGTGTTGAAGATTTTTTATATATATCTTTATGCAGAGATGGAAATGCTCATACACTTTTCGACCTCGGGCTACCTAACCTCATATCAGGTTGTATTCACTTTCGGGCATAAACCGTTTGGAAACCAAGGATATTGGAAAAATGTAAATAAATTAGAATACTGCAATAAATAAACATGAGGCTGAGAAAATATGCAATACAACAACCCCGGGTTTAAAATAAATCCAATTAAACAACCTCAGGTTGTCAAGATATTCAATGTGAAAACCTCAGGTTGATTTTGATTGAAACGTGGTGAATTATAGCCCCAAAATAATCAGTAGTTACCCAAGGTAATAATACAAAAATCAAACACGTCTAAATTCAAAAATGTGTATTCAATATAATTATTCAGAGTAAAGGTCTGTCCAAAAAGGCCAAGGAGAAAACATTCAATAAAACAACTTAGTACAGTTATTTCTACCGACTATAAAAAAAACACTTGGTATATAACTCCCTATGTCAGCCAAGACCGGGACTGGAAAATCCCTATATAAAATTATATAATTTATTTCAGAAGTCAAGATGAACATTAATAATGGCCATTTTTGCTGTTGCCACTCACGAAATCACGAAAGCAGCCTTGTGTCCTGCAGCATATTTGTATTGTGACTGTTTATAGAGCTTTATAGCTGAGGAGCACACATGGTTTTGAAACACACTGGAACACAATGTCATGTGACCTTCTACCCTAAATCAAGGTCAAAGGTCAATTAACCACCTAAGGTGGCAAGGATATCCACCTAGGTTTGATTTCTACCGATTATTTTAAAAAAACCTTGGTATATAACTCCCTGTGTTTGCCTAGACCGGGACCGGAAAACTCCTATGCTACCCAACTATTAGTCTTAAATTATTGTCTTTAAGGGGTGTGTGGACTCTTAGGTACAGCCTCCGTAAAACTGCCGTAACTTCTTCAATATTCATTTAATCTTTATAAACGTATACAGTTTTTTGCGGAAAAGGGTTCAATGAATCCGACCATGATATAATGAAGTTAACCATTTTGGAAAAATTATGAGTTATAGACCAAAAAGTGCCACAAAATGTGATTTTTTTTTGGCACTTTTTGGTCTGTAACTCAAAAAATAAATAAGATATTCAAAAACAAACAAAAAACGTTCCTGGGGAATGTTATCAGGATTATCATAAAACTAGTATGACAAAATGTAACCAAATATATTTTGAGTTATCTTTTCCAAACCTAAAATGGGTAAAAAAAACCGTATTTTTTATAATTTTTTCCAAAATGGTCAATTTCATTATCATAGTTGGATTCATTGAACCCTTTTCTGCAAAAAAACTGTGTACGTTTATAAAAAAGTTACGGCAGTTTTATGGAGACTGTACCTGAGAGTCCACACCCCCCTTAATAGTCCTATGAGATCAGAATATTAAAATCGACGCTTTGTTGTACAAAGAGGGCTGATTTTTCGGAATCCTTACAAGTGTAAGTTCATACATGTAATACAATTGTAAAAATTGACAAATCCCAGTTTGTTTCAAAATTGAGGGTGCAGCCTCCACACTTTCAGTATGGTATACCACATAATCCATTACGGTTCCGTTCACTGTAAGTTCTGAGATTTTCCTGACCACGGCTATGGGGCAGTATCCGCGGTTACAAATCAAGTTTTTTACCTCCCAACTCTTGGTTACTCCTTCATGTAATATCGCACGAAATATAACATATATATATATAGCACGAAATATAATACATAAATATAACACAAAATATACGCTGGTTTTGACTACTAGGGTTTTTGTAGCAAGGCCTTGTGAAATTTACTCAATGCAGATTTTGTTAGGTTTTTTTTGTGATTGTATCCCGGATTGTATGGACAGAAATGAATAAATGAAAATAATATACCCATTGTTTTTCGAACGAGCAATTTCGGTTGTATAGATCCAAGGTAATATGAAAAATAATTTCATTTCGCAGTTAGAAATTAAAAATGCTCTCTTCAAAACTGAGTTATTGCGACACCATGTGGATTGCCTAAGGCGCTTCTGATTTCACCACATGTGGTTGAGCTAGCACCGCGCTGTAGTAGGCATGCATGTAGCAAGTTAACCAGCATGTGTCCACGGACGGTAGGTCTGGCAGACCATCAATTGGCAATTGATGGTTGAAAAAACACCCAACGCCTAGATTGTAAGGTGTTAGCATATCTGAGCGAATTTCTAGCTTTGAACTCCAATTTTTTTTAAACAAATGGTTAGTATTTCAGATTTTAACAAATGTTGAGAAAAGTCCCCGGAAAAGTCTCACTATAGGATTTCTAAATTAGATTTTAGTTTTAATTATTAGCGCAATTGGGCTACATTAAATGCTAGATATAACGTGGCCTGTATTGGGTAGACAAAGTCGAGACTCGGGACGCATGATCAAGGAGCAATTACTAATATCTTGGCCTGTCATTAAGGACGCACCATTAGATACTCAGGGGGCGGGGGGCATGGAAGTTTTATAACAAAAATTGCCCACTATCCATTAGAAAAAAACCTCTGCCCACCAACCAGGAAAAAAACAAAACATGACCCACTGCTGAGTTTAAAAAAAATATGACACTGTAATGACACTCCCGTAAATTGGATCATGTGACTTTAGGTCACCTGATAAGAAAGGGCCGGGT
Source organism: Ophiura sarsii (assembly GCA_035610835.1). NCBI lineage: Eukaryota > Metazoa > Echinodermata > Ophiuroidea > Amphilepidida > Ophiuridae > Ophiura > Ophiura sarsii. The sequence goes on along the minus strand of CM069458.1, from coordinate 40,111,593 downwards.
TTCTCCATTTCTTTTCTTGAATTAACTCAAAGGGTATTAGGTCCTTGTTATAAAAACAAAGCGCAAAGAAAAACCAATCACCTCGAGGGGAACTGTAGAAATCCGAAGTCGATTAGTAATATCTGACTTTTTCAACTTCCTCAAAATGTGATATTTGAACGTGGCAACAGGGTATCAATATGGCAACACTGACTTATTTAAATCGATTGGTTGTTAGACCAGAGATAGGGCAACTCATTCATGAAGTAATTTTGGGCAAACAATGTAGGCCCCTACCACCTTGGTGTAGGGTTCTGCCAAACTTTTTTTCGTTGCTGAAATCAGTATAATTAATGATAATTTTTCCCTAAAATGACCTAAAACAAGATAGGCTCGTTACCATGGCAACAGAGGGTTGCTGATTTTTGTAATACATATCTCGACATAACTACTAAATGTCTTTCACATCTTAAACTTTAGGCAAAATCTAAGAAATGTGTGTCCAAAAGTTTGTCAACCTAGAAAAAATTCACTCTTAAATATTCAAAAAGCGTCGGAAAAGGTATGCAACATGGAAGTACGGTAACGATATTAGAAATAGATCGCAATTGTTGATATAAAACCACAAACGAGTCCTGAAATACTGTTTTTTAAGTTGTTTACCTTAAATAATGACGATCGCTGCCTTCTTTTTGCACAACGCGCGCGCCTGTTTTCATAATTCTGTTATAACGTGCGCGACTATAATTATGTATAACACGCGCGCCATAGCTACACAACATGGCGCAGCAATTGCTGACTCACGCGCAAGTGGTCTCAAATTCAAGTGAATCGTGTTCCCACATGCACAAATAAACAAGTGTACTCAGGTCGGAAACCACTTGAGTCCGGACCGGGACCCACTTAAATTATGTGAATCGCATTCCCACTAGCGATTTAGTCGCGTAAGGTTCGGACTTACCTAGACTTGACTAGTCTATACTACTCGGAAGTTTGTTCTACAGGGTGAGTCAGAAAGAACGGGCACTTTTTTCAAAAAGAAAATTCTGGAATTTAAAGCGTGCATGCTCAAAATGAATGGCTATGCTGGAAAGATACATTAATTCGCTTTAATTCAAAAAAAGATTTTTTTGAAATCGACTATTGCGTTAAAATGTTACATCAGTTTTAGTAGAGCCCACTTTTTTAAGGCAAATCCGCAAATGTGGGAAAATGGCCTGATTCTTGGTAATTTGGTGATTTTGATACCCTTATAATGGCACAGCCCGCGCGGGCCCGTGTTGTTCTCCAAAATCACCATTACTCCTCTGATACTTGCATCTCTGTATCTGAGTGCCACCCCCCCCCCCCACACCCCCCCCCCCCCTCCCCCCCCCCCCCCCCCCCAGGTAAATTTAAATTAACAGTTAAAACAAAATGCCAGTTCCAATTTTGTTCAACAGGGCGAAAAAAAAGCAATTATTTACAAAACAATTATAGCAATTCTGAGGGGGGAATAATGATTATAATGTCTCGCTTGCCTATACCTTATTAATTTCCAATTGTTTAGAGAACAATATTTAATTTCATCCGCGACGTATACAGACATAAAAACAATATCCACGGCAGCTAATCAAATCCATGGCCAAAACAATGTTTTAAATTCCAAGTGAATGGATAGTGCTCGGGGTTTTGAGTTGACCAAACTCCGCCCTATTTTTATTAATTCTACGCCACGGTCAGATTATAGCAATCATATTTAAGACATTGAAGAACCTAAAAATTGTCATTTCGATTGGAATATCAAAGTGACCAGTGCGTGGTTGTGGGCCCAGCCAACTTGGTTCAATTTTACCGAATACAGGTATGATTTATACATCTTTGTTTGTGGATTAATTAGACCTTTTGGATTTTGTTGTTGTTCGGGTTTTGTGTATGTATGGGGTGCTTGTGCTCACTTGCTCTTTTCTAGCTTCGTTGACGACATCGCTCTTGCCGGTTTATAAATGGCAAGTAAATTATTAAGTACTCTCTTAATTCTAAAGACTTATTTTAAGTCTAAAATACTTTTATTTTAAATCCAACGCGGACTGATATTAGTTACAAAACTCTTGGGAAACTATCTTTAGACTTAAAATTTAAATCGTTTGGACCTGAAATGCAAAAGTCGTTCAGGGTTTATTTGTAAATACCTCTAGGATTCATTTCAGTTTAAGTCATTCTACATATTTAAATGTGAATTGTAAAGAACCACGAAAACTTGACCTTTTTATGGTTGTTTTTACTTCTTCCTGGAATTAAAAACTGATTACAAGCGTAACATTTCCGATTGCCATATTAAATTAACTTGGTGGAGGGGATTTTCGTCATGAAAATACTCATAAACGCTAGTTATTTAAAATGTAATCATATTTCATCCATCCAAATATGGCATTATAGGCCTATTGGAGCTTAATTTACAAGTTTTTGTCGGGAAATTTCTGTCCCGACGTTTGGCGTCATCTCCGTCACAGACAATATGCAGTGCCATATCATTCGTAATAAAAGGAGAACATAAACACTGCTTTGACCGTTTAAACTTACCGCACATGAACTTTAACACATGTGAGGTTAGTGCGCGCTATTATTTAGCAATACATCAAAATCAGTTGTTTTCGAAGCATAGTATGTGCGTATGTTTATTCAGTGTCTCCGAACGCTATAGAATCAATTAAAAATATATATTCATTGGATTTTTAGGATCAGTGGTAAAAAAAGAGTAGTGACCACTAACGATACCCTTGAAGTAGACCGCTATATAGACATACTTTTCCAGCGCAGCTATACCGTCCCAACACTTAAGATGGTCATCTCCGTCACGTCATATCCGTCACATTTCCGTCATCTCCGTCACATTTTCGTTAATTTCTGCGTGACGGAGATGACCGGGCACCGTGACGGATAAAACTTTCATATGCAGTCATCTCCGTCACTTTTATATTTGGTTCATAATAAAAGGAGAATATAAACACTGCTTTGACCGTTTGAACTTACCGCACATGAACTTTAACACATGTGAGGTTAGTGCGCGCATTTATTTAGCAATAGCTTATAATGTGTAAAGTAATGCTCATAATGTGTAAAGTAATACAGCATTTGGACACAATTATCAGCTGTAATTTATAAATATATAGTGTTCTCATGCTAACTTAGCTGAAATGTATGTTGGCTAAGAGGGTGTCGATGAAAAATTAAGTGACAGTCAACATTTTAACAAAAAATCGGTACTTTTTCAGGTTGAAGTTTTAATATCGGTATGTTATACTGAAACAATAAAATAGTTGGATTTATTTGAAGAGAATACACTTTATTTTATAATTTGGGATATGTATGTCAATTTCTAGTCTGGAATCATAGACATTTTCTAATGGATGTTTATATGTGACGGAGATGACTCTGTCGCGTGACCCACCTTTAAACAATAAGGGGGAAAATCAATTAAATATCCGTAAAGAGTGTGCCAAACATGTTTTTGATATGTTACAGATGTTTATCTTTGTGAAAAAATGTAACATTTACCGTAGAATGACCCTTATATGCACTTCTTCTGTACTGTTATTTGCGAGCGTAGACAGGGATCTGTCAGCTTGATCCAGTTGCGTGCAATGACAATATATTTAGCATTGTGCAGTTGTCATAATTTCTTTGTGAACTTTACAAGACTTTTACCTTCCGATCCGATCAAATGCAACTTCCCAGTCTGCACAGCGGTGTGTAGCTTGTCCTATAGCATGCATTGTATAAGACACGAGTCTTAGGGTCAGAAGTTTGTAACATGTTGCAAGAATCAATTTATATTCTGGCAAAGGATTATGCGAAATGTGAATTCTTCTCCATTCAAATTCTACGAGATCAGCTTGGAAGTTCGGAAATCTTTGCAAAAATGGATTCGCGGATTCTCCTCGAAAGTATGACCCTGGACCGTCTTTATTACAACTATAATAATAATAATAATAATAATAATAATTAGTATTTATATAGCGCCTTTTCAAAGTGATCAAAGCGCTGTAATTTCGCTGCTGGTGAATCATCAGAATCAGGTCGCATCAACTAGGGTGCTGCCAATTTCTAGCGCAAACCTATCCGCACTTAGATTGTAACATCCACCATTTTTCAATGCAGCTCCTCCAATACCATTGGGTCAAGGAAGTTTTTGATAACCGAAACAACTATCACAGATTTTGAAAGCAGGAGGAAACCGGAGATCCCGGAGAAAACCTGCGAGAGCGTGTATGGATCGTGATAAACCAAATGCACATAAAGCCCGACCGAGCACAGATTTCGAACCCGGGATTCATTGGTGCAAAGCGGTATCTACCGCTGCGCCAACACGCTCTCCCAGGGGTATAGTTGTTGATAGATATTTTGACCACAGGTTTGGTATAAATATGTCATAGAACGCTGTCGTGGTACAAGAGGAAATTAAAACAGTTAGGTATGACTGGGTGATTGAGCATATTCAGATATTTGATTAGAGAATCAGTATACCAACCCACAGTGTTACTGTTACAAAGAGTCAATACAGGGTGTCCCTTAAAAGGGTGCATGTGTTTCACGTCATCGCTCTTATTCATTACTCAGTATCTGGCTGTAATGTATATATAATAAAAATATTATTTAAGTGTCTTTCAAATGCCGTTTATTTGATTGTGTTTACTTTTTTTTCAATTTAAAAATATGCTTGGTCAGATACAAGCACTCAAAATTGGGTCTGTGCCACTTTTAGAAAAACATGCTTTTGGGGGAATGTGTCATTTTCATCTATTACCCTTTCGTATATGGAAATACGCTTGAAACTAACGGCATTCGAAAGCCAACATAATTATCTTTAAGATTATATAAATATTACAACCAAATACTGAGTAATAAATGAGGGCAATGACGTGGAACACGTGCACTCACCCTTTATTTAGGGACACGCTGTACAACATCACATATATATCCAATTATTTTGATTCACATTTATGCTGAATGTCAATAATGTTGTTAGTTATGTGCCAACATAGTGAAAATGAATCACAATGCTTATTTATTACTGACGATGCGACCTTTTCCCCTTCAATAATTTATAAAATATTTATGACACACATGTGTACATGTTGTGGGAAATAAGGACTATATGCAGCGGAGATACATTACCGTAAATTAATGTGTTTCCGACCGTGTTAGATGTTAAAAGTAAACATTAAACAAATTTAGAATTATGGTTTTTTTTCTTCAGAATTTGAAACGAGACACGGCACCCAAGTTTTAATATAGGCACTACATCTAAAGACTCATGGAGTACAATGCTATATTTATGTGTATCTACTTTGAAAGGGTGGATGTTGAAAGCTGTTACAAATGTTAATTAAATTATTTCTATTTTAATTTGACAATGTCTAGTCATAATAGTACTAACGAGCGCGGTGAATAACAGTGCTCATGCACTGACCTGTTTGTCTTCGATTTTATTAAATGGATTTATTAATGCATTGGCGTAGCACGTGCCCCCCACCCCCCGAGTTTCTGACATGCAGAAAAAAGAAAAGAAAAATGGAGAAGGAGAAGGAAAATGAGAAGAAGGGATAAAGGCGAGTTTTGTTTTTTTACTTTTGCTACATAAAAGAGTGTGTCCCCACTCCACACTTTGAACGTTCCCGGTAGGGCGCAGCATAATTGTTTATATCACCCGGCCATTTTGTCTAAGTTGTTCCCACCATGCACGTCCCACGGTACAGGGTTTGCGAATGATATAATCCAAAAGCTTGGAGGGGGCACCCCTCAAAACCTAAGTATAAAGATAGACATTGCATGAGCAACGGCGTGTCCAAATGGGAGGGGGAACGCACCCTCACCCTTGACTATCAATCTGCGGAATTGCACCCATTCGACAAATTCATGGCAACAAGGCTCCTGGTTACTCCCATGTAATGTGAAATTAAGGCCAAACGTTAACCAAGCACATGTATTCGTAATTCTGCAGAATCTGACAATGAACATTCTTTAGCTTCTGAGCCATTTTAACGACATATTGGTTCGTCAAACAAAATACCCATATCAAAAGATTTTTTGTAAGAAAAACAACCAATTGAAACCATATGAAAACATTGATGAACTTAATTAAGTTAGCTATATAGCTAGTCCATACTTCAGCGTAACCAATCCTTGAGGACAAAAATGGTTTAACTTATTTATAATGCATATTTTTTATGTTGAAAGGTTGCACTTTAACAGTGAATGGTCAGATAACACATCAGAAAATGTAAAACAATACCTTTCCCTTCATATCCGAATTAAATTGTAGGGTTTGACCTTTGGCATGTGTACTATTTTATCCAAATGTATGGGTCGTTTCATTTATTATTGAACTATGACTCAAATGTATATAAAGTATACATTTTTGGAAAAGGAAATGGATCATAGAATCCAAATTTGGCATTAATTTTGACAACAAATGTTGATTTTTGACCAACATCTTTGAACAATGCTTACAAAAATAATTTTGAGTAAAAAATACCTAAATCGCTTAATTATGATGTAAAGACACTAACTTATCAAAAGTGCCAACAAATTATATTTATTTATTAAAATTAACATTTTTGGTCAAAAACAATACCAAATTTAGATTCTCTGATCCATTTCCTTTCCAAAAATGTATATTTTTATATACATTTGAGTCATAGTTCAATAAATACAGCACTCGCAAAATTCAAAATAAACTTCCTTGAGAAAAAATTAAGAAAATGGTGGACTTAACTTAATTGAATCTCAAAGAAATATTTGTGATGTTACTTAAGGTCATGGGCTACCATAAAAAAAGGTCTTTAGTTTTAGTCCTACAAAGCTCATCTTTGGATATATTAACACTCATGACCATTCAGGATGATTGACAGAGAAAAAAAAAATCAAAATGTATCTAATTTGCATAATAATGGCGGCCATCTTGGATTTTAACGCTTAATTTATCCCGGGGTACTCCTGAAAGAACGCAAACATTTGTCGTTGTCTTTTTTTACTAGAAATATGCTTGCACACATAAATATCTGGGTAGCATAGCCCTTTTTCAAATTTGTGTCCCAAATTCTCAAAATTGCATACATTTTGACGGAAAATGTTTAAAAAAAATCATTTTTTAACCAAAAATGAGCATTTTTCAAAATAAAATTGGCTATAAAAATTAAAACAAGAACAAAATTGCAAAAAGGCTATGCTACGCACTGTAGATTTGTTTTTTCTAGCTCCATTCGAAATTACAGCTTTCTACATGCTTTCGTTCTTGAGAAAAGACCCCGGGATTCATCAATATGACCATTTTGCGAAAACGGCGTTTGAAGTCTAGAAACACTACTTTTAATTATTATGCAAATTAGGTACAACATTTACATTTTTAATACCATACTCAAATTTGCAATTTGAATTATCACAATTTTTGGTGGTATTTTTATGGCAATAGCTCCTTTATATTTTAAGTTATGATTTTTTTAATGGAATATACGTTAGATATCACTGGTTGAAAAACAAGGAAATACATAAGATATGTTATACCACTATTTGCGAGAATTGCCTAAGAGTTTCGACTTTGATTTGCCGTAACTTTTGAACCGCAGCTCCGATTGTGTGAAATAAAAAGCAAAAGAAAGAAAAAGGTTAGCTGCTTCTTATAGGCATACTTTTCAAATAGCCTATTTTGAGCCATTACATGGTAGACCATTACCTTAATACAGTTTTAAACATTTGGGTCACGATAAATCATTTAATTATTTCATTGTCTTTTCTATGTTCTGTAGTCTGAACGTCACACTCAAAATGGCTGCTACTGTGATGTCGTCTGCGGCAGGATTTCTAATAACTAATTCTTCATCTGGATGGTTGCAGAATGCTTCTCTTGAGGAATCTACAAGCTCCATGATGACAACAATGTCTGCAGAAGAAGGCTACGCATTTTCCGAAGTGTCAAAAATGACACTTACGGTGGTTATTTCGATCGTCACCCTAATGGGTCTTCTGGGTAATACCATGGTGATACTGATAGTGCTGTGTTTCTCTGATATGCACACCGTGATCAATTTCTCTTTTGCTAATCTGGCTCTCACTGATCTGACTTTGTTGCTTTTGGACGCTGTGCCGACGGCAACCGACACCATCGGAGGGAATTTATCCGCTAAACTCGGCTGTAATTTCCCGATATATTTACAATACGTAAGTATTCAGCTGAGAGTATTAAGTTAAAGTTTCATTTAGGTGAATACGTTTTTTAAACAAAAATCTAATCCTTGCGCACCCCATATTTTAAACAAACGTATCTATCGTTCACTAATTTTTAATTTTGGCAAATTGCTTTATATCGGATCCATTGCTATAATGTTAGATGTATACTCAGGTGGATAATATTGCTTGTAGATTACAGTAAGCATATATTCTTCTTCGGCTTATATCAGGCGTACTGAAATGGTTATGATGGTTGCACAAATGTCAATCTCTAGCACTGTGGAAAATAAAAACAAGGGGCTATTCCCAAATTAGATCAAGGCATTCAACCAGGAATTTAACACGGTGCTAACAACTACCTTATGTAGTATCGTTCATTTATGACTAATATAAGATTCTTGATCGTAAGACGCTCAGAATTTAGAAACTTGAATCCATGTGCCATCTTCAACATTATCTAATCCGGTTCAGTACATGAGCCTCCAATTTTACACTGACAAGTGACGCAATTTTGTCTTACGTGCACAACCGGGAGTAGGAAAATCTACTTTATCGTTTCAGCCTTTTTGTTTTCAAGTTTTGTGGCATATTAACCCAACTAATGGTTTTTTTAACGCTACAAACCGTACATATTGTTGTACATCCTATTTCTTCATACTTATTGGTCTCTTTCCATTAATACCTAAACAAAGTACCAAATTTCCCATTACAACGTCACAATGACCCGGAGCTCATACAACACTCTCACAAAGACCAACCATTGTTCGATACGCTACAAACCGTATATGTTGTTGTACACCCTATTTCTTCATACTTATAGTCACAATGACGTCATAATGACCCGGAGCTCATACAACACTCTCACAAAGACCAACAATTGTTCGATACTACATATGTTAGTTGTTTGCACCGGGTTAAATCCCTGGTTGGCCGCCTTGATCTAATTTTGGAATAACCCCTTGCACATTCGGTTATCACCATTCATTTAACTAAAATAGTAAAAGAGATATTATTAGTTGTCATCGCTAATAATAATAAAGATACAATTAATAGAAACACTCACAATAATAATAATAATAATAATAATACAAAACACTTGCGTCAACCCTTCACATATCCTTGACTGCTTACTCTATCCCTAGTTGAAATGTTTGGCTAACATTATCAAAATCGGAAGAATCTTTTTTACCCTTTGACGATACGGTGTTTCAATGCAACTCGTAAGGGTGTTGCAACCACCGACCACCTCTTATACTAGGGTTAACACGTGTAATTTATAACCCCTGCCTTGCAGTAGTATTATACGTTTGTCTTTTAAATATTGTTAATATTTTGATACTCAAACTATACGACAAACGTGATCCCATATCTTGTATTTTGGCACTTGGGTACTTGTTTCACTCGGTTCTGTATTTTCAATGCAATGCCCTCATATCTTTGTTTATACTGTATATGAAAATCAAAACCTAGTAGTGGCTAGGTAGTGACTTCCTCAAAAATCAGCAATGCTCAGCATTGCAATATACGGTGACTGTTGCACAATTGTAAACATGTCGTCCATGGATCGAATATTAAAATAGGATAAATCAAACTAAACACATGTGTTCACATAATATATAAAATAACATGTATAGTTTGAAGATTGTAGTGTCATTTGTTTGTGTATTATGGATGCCTTGAAAATAGCCATTTTATCGGTAATGAAAAAGTACTGTGAGTAATAGATTTTAATAATGATCGGGATCGGTGAAAAAGTATTTGCTCTATATAATGCTCACTTAAAATAGCCCGCTGTCTACATAAAGGGGAAGATAGTACACAGATCTAATTTCACCAACGTCTTTAGGACATAGTTAAGGTATAGGTAAAGGTTGTCAACCCTGGATTGTAAAGATTCGTTCACACTAGCCTTACTCATCCGCCGCAGTCACCGCAATAGCAGTTGAATACTTTTGTAACTCTATTGCGATGACGCAACGCAATGCACAATAAAGAACGTTTAGTGTGAACGGAGCTTAACACGTCCCCTTTTCTGATTACACGTGAAGCGGTGGTGTTATTTTACACCTAATGTAATTAAAACCAAGTGTCAAATATATATTTTACTTCAATATCCTAAAGCTATGGTTATTATCAAAATAATAATAATAATAATAATGACACTAATAATAATAATTAAACAATAATTACAGCACTAGAAATAATAATAATAATAATAAACTAATACTAAAAGACATTTATAAGAACCTTATAATAGCAAAACTTTCTCTAAGCGCTTAACAATAACAATATCTCTAGCTGGCATACAAAAAGAGCAAGACAAAATCTTGTTATTTTTTCTTTTCTATCGATACTTTTATGTTCGATTTTTTCTTATGTAATTTCAGGTGGTAGCGGAGGTAACGAGCCTAACGTTGGCGTTCATGTCTTACGATCGCTATCGACTGATTGTAAACCCGTTGAAATCTCTAAGCACAAGATCCTCAAAACAAATTTACTTGATCATGGTTATAATGTGGATAGGTATGTTGTTATATTTATTATTCAACAATGTGTTTGTCTCTAAATATTGTATAGCGTCATCAAATTTGAAGTTTTCAAATATAGATAGATTAATTAGCACAGGTAGTTACGGAGTTCAATTGGACTTCCACCATCATATTGAGTCCCCAAAATATTCAGCAACTACCTGGCGATCAGTGTGGTCATTAGATGTCTATGGTATAATTATATAAAAACACATATTTGGCGAGCTTCCGTTGAGGTACAGCTGCAAAATCAGTTTTGTGGGCTACAGAGTTAAACTGGAGAGCATGTGTGGTCTTTGAGAGCATGTGTGGTCTAGTGGATAGCACGCAAGACTCACAATACAAAGGTTGTGAGTTCTAGCCCCGCTACGGCCAACATGTTTGTATCCTTGGGCAAGGTACTTAGTCTCAATTGCCTAGTGGTTCAGAAGTCACGTAGAAATGGTGGTCCCGTGCTTTGGAGAGCAATACCCGAGCACGGTAACGGTTACAGACTCTTTCGTAAAGAGTAGGGGATCATCCCGGTCTGTATCTGTTCACACACCTAACTGACCCCAATGGAAATAAGCTTCAATTAAGGCTTTCTTGGGCTATCCAGGGTCGTAAGGCCCAAATAAATAATACAAATAATACAAATCATACAAATACAAATACTGATACATGGCGATGTAGTTTAAATGTCGGTAAATGTTGTCGTCTGCTTAGACTAAATAGATTTTTTCACGGAATTGCTGGGAAATTCCCACACGCTGTTTAGAAAATTATGATAAAACTGTTAGTGCTTGAAGGTTTTAACAAGCATGGAATAAGAGTAATTCACATTTGTTTGATTTATACATTTGACATTAATTTTTCCACTGACCATTACCATTATGGCATCGTTGCTTGTTTTGACGGACTTGTTGCAATACTGCGTTTTCCCCTTTTTAAAGATATTTTCATAGTGAAAAATGTATGTATATATTAAATTATATTTAAGTTGCCAAATAAATAGACAAACTGTCCTAGACTTTATTTAAATCCATAACAACCCTTTTTCAGGCCTAAGTCTGATTTCATCATACAATTTTGTTTACTCTGGAGTCACGAGTATCGATAACGCAGCCAGCCTAAAAGGAATCCCAGCTGCGTCAATAAATAGTGTGGTTTAGTAATGTAATCTGTCCTTGTTATATCTTTTAAAATGAGTAATAGTACTATTCCTTTTCGGTTTTTCTTCAGCTTCTTTCGTGACCCAGATACCGGCCTACTTTGCGCCCAAGAATACTCCCGAAAAAGGATGTGCCGAGTTTGGTCAACCATGGGGTGAAGAATTATTCTTTTCTTACGCAACATTCAGCTTGTATTGCGTCCCACTCATCGTCATCATACCATGCTACACCGGTATTGCCATCAACATGGCAAAAGCATCGGCTGCTACTGAAGTAAATGAAGATGCCAAGCGTCGTCTAGCTCAACGTAAACGAACCATTATAGGTATATTTGCAGTTGTTATCTTCTATATGCTCATGTGGTTGCCTTGTCACGTGGTTCACATGTGGATGGCATTTGATCCAGACATCACAGCGTCTACGCCACTTTACATAGAACAGCACACGATAGCGAATGTCCTGATTTTTGTGAATAGTGCTGTTAATCCATACCTGTACACACTGGCAGGGAACTCATTTCGCAGGCATATCAAAGAAATCTGGCATCGTTTCCTGTGTGGTAGGTCGCGTAGGAATAAACCAAGAGATGGTATCTCGCGGAGTGATACCGGATCTACTATGTTCTAAGAGCACGTGTCAAAACTTTTTTCGAGAACAGGCGTAACAATCTGTCATGTTCTATATGAAGAGCTTTGTTGCAAAAGAGCCACCAGACCACTCCAACATGGTAATCATTTTGGATTATTGAATTTGCATTGACAAGTCCATGGATTAATCGAATTATTGTATGGCTGTGTTCATAAACTGTTTCTGATGACTTGGATTAGTGCATCCATGCACGCCAATTGAGGCACCAATACAAGCCACATTCCACATTAAATAAATAGCCATCCAATCAATATTGCAAAATGAGTAGCAGGTAGAAATGGATGTAGGCCCTTTTGCAACACAGCTCTTCATATATAAAGTTGCGCATAATTAAAAAAATTATAAATTATCAAAACTGATTTATTTTAAGTGTGAATCTATTTTTTAAAGAGTAAAAAATGAGAATTCGCTGATAAATGAAACCCCAAATACCATGAAAACTTCTCCATTTGAACAGACGATTTTGGATACTTTTTTGAATGACAGAAAACACTCATGTACAAATATATAATCATAAGGAACAATAGACTCAAAATATCTGTGATGAAAAAAACACCTTTTCACAGTTATCATATGGAATGTTCCGAATATATTTTAAACCTTGAAACCTATGGTAAGCATTCAAGAAAAGGATTTTAAAATTGAACATGCAATTGGTAACATTTTACCTTGTGCGCACATAATCGTGATAATGCAGCACTGCACCACTAGTAGATATGGCTCATACGTATAACTGACTTGTACGTAAGTCGTATGCAAAATATTAATCTGGCGACTAACGTACATGTATAAGTCTTACGTACAAGACACTTATGCTATTGGTCATCAACATACGACTAACATGATTGTGTGTATTATTGTAGGAAAACGTGGATGTATTTATGACTCAGTTCAATTTTAGGAAAAAGTGTACTTTAGGACCCAGTTGCTGTATACCAGTATCGTTCAATACTGGAACATAAACATTGCCAGTATCGCTCAATACTGGTACGATTTTACTGTTCCAGTACCGAGTCGATACTGGAACACCAAATTGTATTCCAGTATTGACCGATACTAGAACGTGTTACTGTTCCAGTATCGGTTTATACTGGTACACGTGCTACATGTAGTAATTTGTACCAGTATTGAACGATACTGGTACATAATTGTGTTCCAGTATCGCCCGATACTGGACCATTTTATATGTACCAGTATCGTCTGTTACTGGAACACTGACTTTTTACCAGTATCAAGCTATACTGGGTGTTCCAGTATCGGACGATACTAGTACAGTCTAGTACAGTCCAGACGCACTACAATTGATATTACTCACTACTATTAATAAACTATTAATGCTAACAATGTTTGTCAATCATTCAAACTTTAATTAAACTCTCGTTATTTAGTTGTGTCTATTTTATTACAGTTTCCCCATAATTCATTGAGAGGGGATGTTGCAACTTTCGGTCAAAGTAAAAATCATTTTAATTAACACATTTCAAGAGATCTGTGAGGGTTTGTATTGCAATGGCGTTTATACATGTTCAATACCCTGCGGTAGTCAATTTATTTCATCGCTATATCAATAAATCCGTGACTTGAAGAGATCACTTCAATTAATTAACGTGACGTGCGAAATAAAGACCTGTGAGCAAGAAGGAGGAATGAGTACACGGGACGTTTCGAGATAATAATAAGCATTTAAAGTGTTTGAAATATTGTAAGACTTGAAGAAAACGGACAAACATAAATATGCACATGTATGTTGAATACAAAATCTTAAAATGACCAGAAATGAATAGAACTGTGGAATTATGAATAATACAGCCTGGATTCAAGGGGGAACAAGTGAAAAAAGGCATTTCAGCTTATTCAGCAAGCAAACCTCATTAAAGAATGGCGTGATAATTCGACCATCCAACGGATTTACTTTTTGGGGCTTTACTAAAATGAGTGTAACATGATAATGCAATAATCGATTTTAAAATTATTCCTTTGAATGAAAGCCAAATCATAGGTCTTTATATTGCTGTCATTCGTTTAGAATATGCTTGTATACATTTTTGTGACGCCTTTGTAAAAAAGTGCCCGTTTTTTCTGACTCCACCTGTAGAGAGTCGTTATGTAAACCGAAAGGTCCCTCTTGAAACTGGTTTGATTTGTTTTCAAGTAAAAGAGCATGTAAATATTCGTATTCCAGGTACGATAACGATGGTAGTTTAAAAGTAATTAACAACTGTCTGATTTCCACTTTCTATTACATAGTCAGATCGGCAGAACTTTGTCATAGATATGAAAAGAAGTTGAATCCCAGCTAAATAGTTTATTACAAAAATCAAGTGTCTTTCAGAAAAACAACAGAGGACTGAAAAGTTACATCTTTGTACTACTTGCAGCAGGATTTTCTTAAAGGCCCTTGTTTAACATGTTTAACAACATTATAAGCCTGTCCTTGCACTGTATGCAATGGCAATGGGAACCAGTAGACACTGGTGACAGAAATCAGTGGTCATGTGATGAAAGTGAAGCAAGCTGGTACTGCACAAGAAATCTTCTTTGCGGTACGATAGTAGGTTGCGCAAATGTGCTCTTTTATTACCGGAAGTCAACGAGCCACGAGCCTTGGTTACGCATGATATAAAAGCTCAGAAATGAGAAGAACAACATGGTTTTGTTGCTCTGGATTTGTTGCATGCAGTGATGAATATCTCCAATTACTGTCGATTCTAATACTGATGCTGTTGCCAACAGGTCACGTAATTCTCGTCGCTGCTTTCGAAATTTATATTCTGATTTAGTTTCTACCCGCGGGCTTAGGAAGAAAAACGTAAGTTTGGCTGTCAATTATATCGATTTAAAAGCGTACGAAAAGTTGTTTATGATGACTAGGAAGATGGTTTACCGTAAGGAAAACAGTACACGTGTATCTAGTCAAGTGTAGCTAGGAAAATTTCTATATTAAACTGCCAAAAAAAAAGTTCCGAAATTTGTTTTCAATCGTCAAGTTTTCAAATATTTCGTGATATATTCATATTGTGTGTCATATCAATAAAAAAATCTGATGTATTCTTCTTTCCAACGCTACCTCATTCGTAGCAATTACCTGTTTCAGTGCTTAGCCACCTGCTTGTGAATGTGGGGAGGTCTCATTCAAAATATGCCAAATTCACCACTATTTTGTGCTCCGAAGAACAACTCTGTCATCTGTGTTACATCGAGAGTTACAGTGTAAAAACGTTTTTTGGGTGGTTTTTTTAACAACTGCTGTTGTTCAAGTATCCTGCTCAAACGAATATACAAATACGCAAAACTTGGACTCTCAGGTACAGTCTCCGTAAAACTGCCGTAACTTCTTCAATATTCATTTAATCTTTATAAACGTATACAGCTTTTTGCAGAAAAGGATTCAATGAGTCCAACCATGATAATGAAATTGACCATTTTGGAAATAAAAACACGTTTTTTGACCCATTTTAGGTTTGGAAAAGATAACTCAAAATTTTATGATAATCCTGATAACATTCCCCAGGAGCTTTTTTTTTCTTCTTTTTTAATATCTTATTTATTTTTTGAGTTAGAGACCAAAAAGTGCCAAAAAATGTGATTTGTTACCGCCAAAATCATGAAAATCACATTTTTTGGCCCTTTTTGGTCTATAACTCAAAAAATAAATAAGATATTCAAACAACAAAAAGACACTCCTGGGGAATGTTATCAGGATTATCATAAAACTAGTATGACAAAATTTAACAAAATATATTTTGAGTTATCTTTTCTAAACCTAAAATGGGCCAAAAAACGTGTTTTTTATAATTTACAAGCAGAGTACTTGAAGAACAACATTTTTTATGTGTTGTAGAGAGATGTTCTTTTGACTTTTGTGGACAAAATAGCGATGATTTTGGCACATTCTGATTGAGACCTTCCAATATTTTCAAGCCCGTGATTGAGCCCCGGGGTATGTTCATATTGTGTTGCATATCAATTACAATAAAACAACAAAGATATATCTGAGACTACTCAGGATATATGGTAACAATAAAGACCAATTTCTTTTTCTTTTTTTCTTTATTGTTACCATATATCCTGAGTAGTCTCAGATATATCTTTGTTGTTTTATTGCACAGCAATTTTCATTGTTTGTCCCAGTGCATTTCCGTTTGTTTTTGTTTTTTTGTTATTTATCTGTTTTATCGCGTTATTCTCCCTTGTTATTACCCGTTTCCCCACACCCTGTTGGTATATCTTGCTTTTACTCTTAGCAATAATACAGAGTCACACAACATACCATACACCCCTTATGCTTTCGAAGTTTTTGCATTCCACAACGTGACCATGTACGGATGGGACTTCTCGCATATCTGTGAGTACGAGCCTTTGGGACTGAGAGGAGGTTAGAATTCCGCAAAGACCTGGATATGGTATGACATTATTAAAACTTGGTGAAAACAAGTGTTTAACTTTCAGCGTATTTCAATTAATTAAACTCACACCAAACTTCAAAACTGCCAAATCAGTATTTAAGGTTGCCCGGTGTGTGTATGGGGGGGGGGGGGGGGGAGCATGCCCCACCTCAAAATGTAGGGTGGCCGTTGGGGATCTTAAACACAAAATGACAGAACCTCCTATTTTTCTCTGTAATTCATGTTCATGGAACTGGTTGGGGGAAAGATGATCACTGAAGCTACTTTGGATAGTCATTTTAAAATCTTTACTAAGGGATCAAGCAACCTTAGTGTAAAACCGCTCTTTTCTCGTGACACTCGGTCATTTTACACCTTTGTAAATGTCTTAACTTAATCAATCCAGCTCGTCTCGTTCCCGGGTCTCGTTTAACGTTCATTCACTCTGCATTAATCACATCTTTCTCGCTGTTTACGGATACGATATTAAATTATATGCTGAAAGAGACTTTGTGTTACTGTACCACCTCTAAATCTGAAGAATGCTATGCCGTAGTTTTCACATTTCAAAACAATCTCTCACCACAATGATAATATCTTATTAAATATTGTATTGTGATTTCTTATCAAATTATTGTAGTAATTGTCTCCAGTGCATTGAATGCATCCTCGCAAGTCGCAATGTTATGTATAGTATTTTACAGAGACCTGTGTATAATGAATTATATTGTAGCTTGTATATAAGAGTTATTTTATTTCATGGATAAGTTGAACTGAATCATAGGATAGAACAACAGAATTCTATAATTTATAATTCTATAATGCAACACTGGTAAATACACTAATTCCTACCTTGTCAAAGTTTTCATTGAGGGCCCATGGATGAAATAGTGTTGCCTCACCTGAGCTATGCTATTGTTATGTCTTTCTTGGCCACTAACACGGCATACATACTTAATGGTGCTGAGGAGGAAGATTCCGGTGTATAAAACTGTTCTAGTCTGAAATGGGAGAGGTTGAAGTAGCAAAGGACAAAATGGGAGAGGTTGAAATGGCAAAGGACAAGATGGGAAAGGACGACATAGCACACGGACGAGTTGGAAAAGGACGTAGTGGCAAAGGACGAAATAGGAGAGGACGAAACGGCAAAAGACAAAATAGGAAAATCAGAAATAGCACAAGGACGAGGTGGAGAAGGACGTAGTAGCAAAAGATGGAATGGGATTGGACGAAACAGCAGAGGAAAGAAATAGGGGAGGACGAAATGGTAATAGGACGAAATGGCACTGGGACAAAATAAGAAAGGACGATTTGGGAGAGGACGAAATATGAAAGGACAAAATGGCAATGGGACAAAATGGGAATAAATCAACTCACAATACCATACATTGTTCCACTTGCAGGACTTATAGTGTAGGTCGCTGTAATCACATTCATAATTCATGATGATTTTCTTTGATTTTCTTTCTTCAAAAAGGCTTTTATTATTACATTTTAACCACAACATTAATAACAGTCATATCAAGGATTATTTCAATCTGATATTAAACAGAATCATCGTCGACAACCTTTTTTTCTTTTCACTACCTCTTTCCATCTCTCGCTCCCTTCAATATCATTGTTTTACGCGTTTATATAAAAGTGCAGTTAAAGGGACACGAGGTAGTGTTAAAGGTGTTTTTTTTTTATAAATTTACTTCGGAATTCAAGATGAACATTAACAATTACCATTATTGTTGTTTCTACTCAAAAAAACCCAGCAAAACTTGATTATAACAATACCATCGCTATTTATTGAACCTTTTCTTAAAAACGCCCTCTGTGTAAATATGATTCGCGTTATTTATCACGCGTGTTGCAGGGGGACACTATCTACGGTAAAATGCTGGTTACGGCTCAACCAGCATTTTTGAATCGATGTTTTGTTGTACTAAGAGGGCTGATTTTTCTTAATCCTTATAGGTGTAAGTTCATACATGTAATACAATTGTAAAAACATACAAATCCCAGTTTTTATCATAAATGAGGGCGCAGCCGCCAACACATCTCTTCATGCCCCCTTAAGAGTGCATTACTCTAAATGGGGTATCCCTTAAGGACGGTGTTTAAAACTAGAATCGGAAAGTATGCATGATTAAGCAGAATATAATATAAATGCGTAAATGCCTAGGATTTTTGATTAATTATGATTAATTTATTATAAATAATGGGACATCACCTACATGAACCCTGACTATAAACATTTAGGCAAATATTGCGAGATCTTTCAGATTTGTGGTTTTTACTGGAAACATTAGCGATTACGGTGACATTTCCAAGCTCGTCAGAGATGTAGTCTGCTCCAACGCCGTTTTTTGGAAAATCAAGCATGCTAAACCTACCTATTTTCTGCACTTTTTGGTGAGAAAATGTGATCATCTTTAAGAAAACATCACTCTACAAGGTCTATTTTTGCAATTAAGTGGTCTAAAACAGAGTTTTATATCAGTGTTTTTGTACAGATCCATATGGAGCTCTATTTAGTAGTGTGACCCCTTAAATAGTTCTGAAAACTTTCATTTGTACATAGCTATTTCTGTAAGTTTGAAATAATCAGAATAATTTTATATCTTCTCTATCAAAATATGTTTTTAGTTTTATACCGCGAATTATTTTACCGAAGATATAAAGCTTTAAAAGGGTATCGAAACCTTTGGGACACCCTGTACTTACTTGAGATCAATTCAACTATTGATTTAATGATATTAACATTAATAGTCGCCTACTCCTCCTACTCCTCCTACTCCTCCTCCTCCTCCTCCTCCTCCTCCTCCTTCTCCTCCTCCTCCTCCTCCTTCAACACTTATCTCAGTTGAAATTACAATTGAATTGTCGAATTGTACAGAATAATATATTAATTTAGTATAAACATAATTCTGTACCATTAACATGGCAATGTGCAATATTGAAACTTGAAATTATTGAATTAGAAACTGGATAACATTTCAAAACAGAACAAATAGAAAAACTAACAAAACAGGTTCAGCAATAAGAACGCAATATTGGAGAGCCGAAACCGAAAGAAACCGATACTGAAACGAAAACGGCATTCGTGCAATATATGGAGAAAAAAACCTATTTTAACTTATTAAAGAAAACAAACAAATCGAGTATCAACATTTCAAACACAACAAACAAATCAGTGCAAAACTGTCTACAGTACAACAACAAAAAAGCAGATAATCTTAGTAAAAGGGATAGGAAATTAAAAAGAATGCGAATGCGACATGAGAAGGAATATGAAAGGATACACAGACACAGGAGAAAACGTTAGATGAAAGACAATAACAAGATATGACAATGAAGGAACTCACCAACAATACCAACAATGAAAAACAAAAAAGAATTCAGCACAACAATATGGAGGGTTTTTAATACTAAAGAAAACGGGTGTGAGTGATGGGGATGTAAGCCAAACTCTGACGGATTTAGTAGAGGAGGTCACACCGCTTCGGTTTGAGGAGCGTAGAGGTAGAACTTGACATGGAGTATGGGACTTTACTTTGTGGTATTCGTCAGCAAGTTGGTGGCACTGCTCTAGAAAAATGTCGATACCATAATGGAAGTCCTCGTAGACTTGGATGCGGTCATTCTAGAAGTATACACACTGGCGAAGCACCTCCAAGCAGTATACACACAGGGGAAGAGACTCCAAGTTATCACACTGATGCAAGTACACACAGGTGAAATTATTCCCTTCTTTAAGGGGGCTGTGCACCTTCGCATAGCCTCCGTAAAACTGCCGTAACTTCTTCATTATTCATTTAATCTAAATAAAAGTATACATTTTTTTGCAGGAAAGGGTTCAATGAATCCAACTATGATCATGAAATTGACAATTTTGGAGAAAATTATAAAAAACATGTTTTTTGACCCATTTTAGGTTTGGAAAAGATAACTCAAAATATATTTTGTTAAATTTTGTCATACTAGTTTTATTATATTCCTCATGCAATTCCCTAGGAATCGTGTGGTTTTTTTAATTTTTACTTTATTATTTTCTGAATTACAGACCAAAAAGTGCCAAAAAACCTGTTTTTTAACCTCCAAAATCGTGAAAATCACGTTTTTTGGTAAAAAATCATATTTTTTGGCACTTTTTGTTCGATAATTCAAAAAATAATAAAGTAAAAATTAAAAAAAAAAAACAATTCCTAGGGAATTGCATGAGGAATATAATTAAACTAGTATGATAAAATTTAACAAAATATATTTTGAGTTATCTTTTCCAAACCTAAAATGGGTCAAATAACGTGTTTTTGATAATTTTCTCCCAAAATGGTCAATTTCATGATCATGGTTGGATTCATTTAACCCTTTTCTGCAAGAAAATGTATACTTTTATATAGATTTAATGAATAATAAAGAAGTTACGGCAGTTTTACGGAGGCTGTACCTGAAGGTGCACAGCCCCCTTAAGTACGCATACATACAAAAGTACATCCCCACAGGTGAAGTGACCTCAAGTACGCATACAGGAGAAAGCATACATACTGGTGAAATGACCCCATCAAGCATTCAAAGAGAAGAAAGCACACACGCAGGTGAAATGACCCCACCAAACACTCACACAGGAGAAAGCACATAGGTTAAGCTTATTTCATGATAAAAAAGATTAAAGCTCGTGTAAATATTTATGGAGTTGCTATAAAAATATCACCCATTTAACTGTTTACATATAACACATAATCAATGTTGAAAAATATCTGAAGAAAAGGCCAATTACCTCTAGCCGAAAACTTTACTTGGCGTGGACCAGTTACCCCATCCATCATTGGGGCAACTGGTCCAATATGTTCCAACGGTTAGAATACACAGAAATCAGTGAATGACAACACGGAAACTAGGCAGTATTTTCTTTACAAACACATTTCCATATTATTTAGCGTGTATTAAAAGGATGTCTCATGAAAACCATGTTTTATACAGGTTTCGTGGTTAACGTGTAAATAGCAGTAATGCTAATGGTGTATAAAGCAAGTGAAATTTTCGACTGCACATTTTTGAGATAAAACGGTATGAACGTAGTTAAATCATAACAAGGTTGTGATATTCAGATGCCCCATACATTTATCTACATATACCCCTTTCGTTAATGATTTTATTTACTTCATATAATTATCAATTAGTAATAAACCATCTTGATATTTAGCTAGCTTTTCATGTTACAGGGGAATTTAGTCAATATGACAATGATGATCAAACGGTTAATATACACAATAAAGAGTGAATAAAATTTCGTCATTGCAAATATCTTTACAAACACCTTTCAAAATAATTCATAATACCGAGGTTTTAAACCATTTTTAAGCAATTTCAAGTCATATTGCAATCATTCAATAGCAGTATGATGGTAAGACCCAAAATGCCCGAAAATGTCAAAGAACTAGAAAGAATGTGAATTAGTTCATATTCTATTCACATTTCAATACCGAGTCATGTTTTATTGACAATAACAACTTATTTTCCAAATTAATTTTACAATTTTGATTAAGTTTTTGCAGGTGGACCAGTTGCCCCATACCCCTTTGGACCACTTGCCCCAACAAATGACTCAGTACTTTGTCGAGATGAAACATTATTCAAACACGCCTGTGACGTAATAAATTGTACGCCAAAATGTTTTAAAACATACCACTATTAGTCATAATAATCAATAACTCGAAAACATTTCAGAAAAAAGGCAAAACTGCATTTTTTGTTTTTAGCAATTACACAGTTTTCTTTAGCCAGCGAGTAACTTTGAATTCGCAATTATTACGGCGTTTGGGTCCTACTAGTAGCCTGGTGTCTTCAGGTAAAATAAGAAATGGTGTACTTTGTTATTTGCAAATTCATAAACTAATAACTCTACCAACTGAATACCCGTGATAATGATTTAAGTTGTAGCATTCTTTAAATTATAATATGGCAAATCCAAACCACCAATGTCCAAGTTAGCAACATGCGCCATGTTACGGTCATTACAACCACAATTATAAGTCCCTGAGCACACTACTTATAGCACCCATCAAATGCAATACGCACTTAGCATCTTAAGATGACTGTAAGTTCTGCAAGTATATAATTATTTACTGTTGCATATCCATCAATCATATAAAGTACATTAAACATGATCTAAACCCATCTTCATAAATCGCCCATACTATCTGTGAATTTTCCATCAGTCACTCAAGGAGGTGGCTTCAAAGATCTGGAGAATATTACATGTGTAAATACCCTTAAGTTGCAAATGTTTTGGAATGTAGACGGTAAGGATATAACGTCAAGTTTCAACATAAGTCGAGCACATATCCAAGCATCCTCTGGAAATCAAGGCCCATCCAAGTTGTATCATCGATTTGTTGGAACTCGAATCAACATATACTTCTTGGACGCGGGCTAAGCGTACGCATACAGGAGAGACTATCTTTACTTCTTGGAGAATGTACATGGCAAGAGGAACAGGCTTCAGAGGGACAATGTCAAGGTTTTGCGAGAAGCAAAATACGACATCGCGCTCCGCAGCCTGGGCCTTATAGTTATACGATGTAGAGGCCCCTGGCTGAAATAGTGTGGTGGCATAGGAAAATCCTTCACATGGTAATTTTCTAGCAACTTGTTTTTTATTTAGCAGCAAGCTACATATTCTACTGATTTCAGAACTGTTTAAAATTTTCAAAAATTCCATCTAGAACTACAGTTATAGGTGTTTTTTTTAAACGGCTAGTTTATACGCAACAATAAAACATAAAACTGAAAATTCAAACGTTAAAGTTCCGTACACAAAATCTTTGAATTTCTTTAATACAACTATGTGTTAATATCACGCTGACCATGCTGAATAGCTTTTCATGTTAAAAGGACTTTTGATATTAATCTAATTTGTTTGCAATGTTATTACCAATTTTAAATTCTTCACTTTCAAAATCTTTACATTGCATTGTCGGAATTCACAACTGGTTAACACGGTCATATCTATCCCTCCAAGGCCATAAGATTTCGGGCAACTTCACTTTTTCAACATTTTCAATGGGCACAATTTAGACTTTTAACATAGGAAGTTGTATACAATATCACTTTATTTCAATCGATGAATACTCCTTGTTATTTGAAGTAATAGTTTGCATTCTAAAATGTCGACATTTTAGGAAATAACTGGCGATAAATGGGTGTTTCCTCAACCGGGTTGAGTGACCTGTTACTTCGAAGAAATGTGATGCGCAATAAATGATGTGACCTAAATATCAATGCACACTGTACATCTTCATACAGGGCATGAATAGAGCCTTCAGACGATCTAAAAATTCAATGGGGTGCATGTTAAGTTCAAGAAGGAGTGATCGAGCAAGTTCAAAAGACGTACATTTTAGTTCATTCACCTCTGATTTCTTGGCAAACAATTTATAATCAATGTTCAGAAAAGTGCTAAAAATAAACTTTACATCTGGAATTTTGCATAAATAACTCCTACGAACTAAAGTTAAAGGTCTAATCCCTATCTTGGGAACAAAGTTGGAAAGTTGACTTGGAACTCATTTGTTAGGAATAATTTGGCTTAACCCAGATATCTCAATATTAACATTAGCGACTTCCGACGGGTTTTCCCATACCGCCACACTGTGAGGACCCGTCCCTTTGTATACTAGACATGAATGCCATGTTTCATTCTGCCAAGGAGCAACTGGAAGTATGGGCAACAAACGAAACACCAAACACACGGATCGAACACAGTATATCCTAACATGACAGGCATGCACACTTGCTGACGTCGTCCTTAGGCGGTGCGAAGACCAGAGTATTGGGGTAAATTTTTGGATCCATCACAAAAACTCAAACAGAAGGCCCAGGCAACAAACGCAACCAAAATCAGCGGAGAGATGGTCTTTGCACACATCGATAGTTACACACTAGAGTAGAGGTGTGTGTCTAAATGTAACGATAGGAGTAGTAGAGAGTAACGTATTGCCTGAGGTGAATGGAACAATGAAATGGCTGATGGACCAAGAAGTACACACACAGGAGATCCGAGTTTCTCATGCCAAGTAGGACTGATACAGAATAATCAAAGGTGATCGATCGAAGACTAAATATATGAAGAAGAAGTAAATTAAGGAATTAAATGCAAAAAAGGCAAGAGATGTGACAAAGGCAAGAGAAGAGTCGGAGGAAAATAGAAGAACAAAATCAGCAGGTGTACGCCTGTGGTGGACTTTGGACTTCAACCGACGACATTACTGAACACAAATCAACATCAAAATCATTTTCGAATTAAACAATATAAATGACAAATTCATTTAAGGAAATTACTGAAGTGCAATCTAGAAATTTATGTTCTATTTTACGTTATTCAAATTATGTGGTTGGCAAATGTTTTTTGCAGCGATGGGCTGAAGAGGGTGTGCTAAAAGAATATCGCGGGAGGTGTGTGCAATAAATAGATTTGAGGATTATAAAATAATTAGGATAATGATAGTAATACATAATTATTTTATGAATATGTGTGCTCTTGTTGCTATAGTAAGTAATGATATTAAGGTATTTTGTTCGTAGTGATTTACCAATTAAATTTTATGATGAATATGTTTGTGATGTGATTATTAATGATGTGACATCCTCATTAAGAAATATTGTCATGTGCAATTAATAGTTTTAATTATATGTTTGATATGTGAATTTGATATCTTGGCAGCTGATCTGTTTCAATACACTTTGATTTATCTGCAAACCATACACACATTATTGAGAGTATCTGTAATGTTTATTTGTAATCCATTATTTTTTGAAAATAAAATTAATCATCAACATCATCATCATCATCTTACGATAGTCTTCATCATTATTCATTGTCATCATGTGCATTGTTTATTTCAATATATAATTTGTATTTCCTTTATCCATATAACGTAATGATGCATTTCTATGTATTCAAAATGAGGGCCTGTTCAGAAATAAGTGCTGGTCACCGGAGCATTACCCTCAATAAAGAAAGCATACATGAATAAATAGATATAAACAATGTATAGTACAATTATAATGTTTAGTTGATGTTAATTTAATTTGAGCCCAATCTCAACTTATTTGGTTAATGTTGACATTTCAAATATATACACAAACAAGCACTCAAAAATTGGTTTGTGCCACTTTTAGAAATGAGCTGTACGAGCTTTTCAAGTTAACTAAATAAGTTCCCGTTTGTTTTGTCGAATTTGCTTGAGTCTATCCTGAGATATGCTTTGTCGACAATGAGCAAACAATATCGAAACTGTGCCAGTTTTTTGATAAAACTATCCACGTGTTAAATTGCTGTTTTGTTTAACGCTTCGAAGCATTTCGAGAGTTTAGTGCAACAAAGTCCTATCTGCAATGGCTGCCATTGGTTAGAGTATGTCCTCCTTTACAAGGGCATATCTTAAAATGTGGCAGCTATTGTAGATATTGTCTTTCATATAAATGAGATGCAAGTGATAACATATCTGCTATAGCTGCCCTGTGTTACTTTAAGTTTATATCAAGGGGTCTGCCATAGACTACCATACATGATAACATCTGGCAGCTATTGAAGATGTACCCTTGTTACACTAAAAACCATCGATTTCTTCTTTAAAAATAGCACAGATATGACGTTCTGTGACCAATTTTAAGCATATTTCTCGATAGGATAAAGCAAATGAACATTATAGAGGTAATTTAGTCATCTTGAAGCTCATATACACGTCATAATTAAAGAATACCGATTATTTAATGAGAATAATGACTCTCCACAAGCATCCCTTTTCCTTAAAAAGTGGCACAACCCGTTTTTTAAGTACTCGTGATTGATCAGACATATCGTTAAATTAGGAAAAGCAATTACAATAATATTAAAGGCATTCGTGAGCCAACGAAATTATCCTTAAGATTATAAATATTACAACCAAGAGTAATCAATGAGGGTAATGACGTGGAACATGTGCACCTTTTTTAGGGACACCCTGTATAACATCAATCACATGTCCAATTAGTTTGATTCACATTTATGATGAATATCATAAATATTTGTATTTATGTGCCAACATCGTAGTACAAAAGTACAAAAGTACTTACACACTCCCAAGAAGATTCTTTAACATAGAAAACTTAATTGAATCTCATAGAAATGATACTGATACAATTTTTGACATTTGTTTTCCATAGGTCACGATAAATCATCTAATCATTTCGTGAGGTTAATTTTTATTAACGTAATTGATCTTAACCAGCGTTTTTTATGTTGTCTTTTCTATGTTCTGTAGTCTGAACGTCACACTCAAAATGGCTGCTACTGTGATGTCGTCTGCGGCAGGATTTCTAAAATCTAATTCTTCATCTGGATGGTTGCAGAATGCTTCTCTTTTGGAATCTACCAGCTCCATGATGACGACAATGTCTGCAGAAGAAGGCTATGCATTTTCCGAGGTATCAAAAATGACACTAACGGTGGTTATTTCGTTCGTCACCTTAATGGGTCTTCTGGGTAATACAATGGTGATACTGATAGTGCTGTGTTTTTCTGATATGCACACCGTGATCAATTTCTCTTTTGCTAATCTGGCTCTCACTGATCTGACTTTGTTGCTTTTGGACGCTGTGCCGACGGCAACCGACACCATCGGAGGGAATTTATCCGCTAAACTCGGCTGTAATTTCCCGATATATTTACAATACGTAAGTATTCAGCTGAGAGTATTAAGTTAAAGTTTCATTTAGGTGAATACGTTTTTTAAACAAAAATCTAATCCTTGCGCACCCCATATTTTAAACATAGTTCCTCTCGCATTTCATAAACGTATCTATCGTTCACTCATTTTTAATTTTGGCAAATTGCTTTATATCGGATCCATTGCTATAATGTTAGATGTATACTCAGGTGGATAATATTGCTTGTAGATTACAGTAAGCATATATTCTTCTTCGGCTTATATCAGGCGCACTGAAATGGTTATGATGGTTGCACAAATGTCAATCTCTAGCACTGTGGAAAATAAAAACAAGGGGCTATTCCAAAATTAGATCAAGGCATTCAACCAGGAATTTAACACGGTGCTAACATCTACCTTATGTAGTATCGTTCATTTATGACTAATATAAGATTTTTGATCGTCAGACGCTCAGAATTTAGAAACTTGAATCCATGTGCCATCTTCAACATTATCTAATCCGGTTCAATACATGAGCCTCCAATTTTACACTGACAAGTGACGCAATTTTGTCTTACGTGCACAACCGGGAGTAGGAAAATCTACTTTATCGTTTCAGCCTTTTTGTTTTCAAGTTTTGTGGCATATTAACCCAACTAATGGTTTTTTTAACGCTACAAACCGTACATATTGTTGTACATCCTATTTCTTCATACTTATTGGTCTCTTTCCATTAATACCTAAACAAAGTACCAAATTTCCCATTATAACGTCACAATGACCCGGAGCTCATACAACACTCTCACAAAGACCAACCATTGTATGATACGCTACAAACCGTATATGTTGTTGTACACCCTATTTCTTCATACTTATTGGTCTCTTTCCATTAATACCTAAACAAAGTACCAAATTTCCCATTATAACGTCACAATGACCCGGAGTTCATACAACACTCTCACAAGACCAACAATTGTTCGATACTACATATGTTAGTTGTTTTCACCGGGTTAAATCCCTGGTTGGCCGCCTTGATCTAATTTTGGAATAGCCCATTGCACATTCGGTTATCACCATTCATTTAACTAAAATAGTAAAAGAGATATTATTAGTTGTCATCGCTAATAATAATAAAGATACAATTAATAAAAACACTCACAATAATAATAATAATAATAATACAAAACACTTGCGTCAACCCTTCACATATCCATGACTGCTTACTCTATCCCTAGTTGAAATGTTTGGCTAAAATTATCAAAATCGGAAGAATCTTTTTTACCCTTTGACGGTACGGTGTTTCAATGCAACATAAACAACTCGTAAGGGTGTTGCAACCACCGACCACCTCTTTAGACTAGGGTTAACACGTGTAATTTATAACCCTTGCCTTGGAGTAGTATGATACGTTTGTGTTTTAAATAGGCGTATTGTTCATATTTTGAAACTCAAACTATATAACAAACGTGATCTATTGATCGTACACTTGTTTCTCAGCTCTTGTATTTTGCATTTAGGTACTTGTTTCACTTGGTTCTGTATTTGCTATGCAATGCCCTCATACTTTTATTTATACTGTATATGAAAATCAAATCCTAGTAGTGGCTAGGTAGTGTCTTCCTCGAAAATCAACAATGTTCAGCATTGCAATAAACGGTGACTGTTGAACAATTGTAAACACGTCGTCCATGGAGCGAGTATTTAATCCGGATAAATCAAACTGAACTCGTATTTACATATATATAACAAATAATTATGTATAGTTTGAAGATTTTAGTGTCATTTTTTGTGTATTATGGATGCCTTGAAAGCCATTTTATCGGTAATGAAAAAGTACTGTGAGTAATAGATTTTAATAATTATCGGGATCGGTGAAAAAGTATTTGCTCTATATATGCTCACTTAAAATAGCCCGCTGTCTACATAAAGGGAATATAGTACACATATCTAATTTCTCCAACGTCTTTAGGACATTATTAAGGTATAGGTAAAGATTGTCAACCTTGGAATATAAAGGTTCGCTCACGCTAGGCGATATTTGCCGTCGATGCGGTGCGGCAGCCTTACTCATCCACCGCAGTGTACGGCAACTCACCGCGGGTCAACGCAGGTCACCGCAATAGCAGTTGAATACTTTTTAACTCCATTGCGATGACGCAACGCAACTCACAGTCAAGAATGTTTAGTGTGAACGTCCCCTTTTCTGACTACACGTGAAGCGGTGGTGTTATTTTACACCTAATTAAAACCAGGTGTCAAATATCTATTTTACTTCAATATACTAAAGCTATGGTTGTTATCAAATAATGATAATAATGACACTAGTAATAATAACTAAATACTAATTACAGCACTAGAAATAATAATAATAAACTAATACTAAAACACATTTATAAGAGCCTAATAGCAAAACATTCTCTAAGAGCTTTACAATAAAAAATATCTCTAGCTGGCTTACAAAAAGAGCAAGACAAAATGTTGTTACTGTTTCATACCTTATCGATACTTTTATGTTCGATTTTTTCTTCTTATATAATTTTCAGGTGGTAGCGGAGGTAACGAGTCTAACGTTGGCGTTCATGTCTTACGATAATGTGGATAGGTATGTTGTTATATTTGTTATTCAACAATGTGTTTGTCTCTGAATAGTGTATAGCGTCATCAAATTTTTAAATTTTCAAATATAAAGAGATTAATTAGCACAGGTAGTTACGGAGTTCAATTGGACTTCCACCATCATATTGAGTCCCCAACATATTCAGCAACTACCTGGCGATCAGTGTGGTGATTAGATTTCTATGGTATTTTTATATAGAAACACATATTTGGCGAGCTTCCGTTGAGGTACAGCTGCAAAATCAGTTTTGTGGGCTACAGAGTTAAAGTGCTTATTACTCTACAATTTAACGGTGACATTAGTAACACTTAGTGGTGATGACACTAGAGAGCATATGTATTCTTTGAGAGCATATGTGGTCTAGTGTATAGCACGCAGGACTCACAATACAAAGGTTGTGAGTTCTAGCCCCGCTACGGCCAACATGTTTGTATCCTTGGGCAAGGTACAATTGCCTCGTGGTTCAGAAGTCACGTAGAAATGGTGGTCCCGTGCTTCGGAAGATCAATACCCGAGCACGTTAAAGTTTAAAGACTCTTTCGTAAAGAGAAGGGGATCATCCCGGTCTGTATCTGTTCACATACCTAACTGACCCCATGGAAATAAGCTTCATTCGAGGCTTTCTTGGGCTATCCGGTCGTAAGGCCCAAATAAATAATACAAATAATACAAATCGTACAAATACAAATACTGATACATAGCGCTGTAGTTTAAATTTCGGTAAATGTTGTCGTCTGCTTAGACTAAATAGAATTTTTCACGGAATTGCTGGGAAATTCCCACACGCTGTTTAGAAAATTATGATAAAACTGTTAGTGCTCGAAGGTTTTAACAAGCATGGAATAACAGTAATTCACATTTGTTTGATTTATACATTGGACATTAATTTTTCCACTGACCATCACCATTATGGCATTGTTGCAATACTGCGTTTTCCCCTTTCTAAAGATATTTTCATAGTGAAAAATGTATGTATTAAATTATATTTAAGTTGCCAAATAAATAAACAAATTGTCCTAGACTTTATTTAAATCCATAACAACCCTTTTTCAGGCCTAAGTCTGATTTCATCATACAATTTTGTTTACTCTGGAGTCGCGAGTATCGATAACGCAGCCAGCCTAAAAGGAATCCCAGCTGCGTCAATAAATAGTGTGGTTTAGTAATGTAATCTGTCCATGTTATATCTTTTAAAATGAGTAATAGTACTATTCCTTTTCGGTTTTTCTTCAGCTTCTTTCGTGACCCAGATACCGGCCTACTTTGCGCCCAAGAATACTCCCGAAAAAGGATGTGCCGAGTTTGGTCAACCATGGGGTGAAGAATTATTCTTTTCTTACGCAACATTCAGCTTGTATTGCGTCCCACTCATCGTCATCATACCATGCTACACCGGTATTGCCATCAACATGGCAAAAGCATCGGCTGCTACTGAAGTAAATGAAGATGCCAAGCGTCGTCTAGCTCAACGTAAACGAACCATTATAGGTATATTTGCAGTTGTTATCTTCTATATGCTCATGTGGTTGCCTTGTCACGTGGTTCACATGTGGATGGCATTTCATCCAGACATCACAGCGTCTACGCCACTTTACATAGAACAGCACACGATAGCAAATGTCCTGATTTTCGTCAATAGTGCTGTTAATCCATACCTGTACACACTGGCAGGGAACTCATTTCGCAGGCATATCAAAGACATCTGGCATCGTTTTCTGTGTGGTAGGTCGCGTAGGAATAAACCAAGAGATGGTATATCGCGGAGTGATACCGGATCTACTATGTTCTAAGAGCACGTGTCAAAACTAGTTTCGAGAACAGGCGTAACAATCTGTCATGTTCAATATGAAGAGCTTTGTTACAAAAGGGCCACCAGACCACTCCAACATGTTACTCATTTTGCATTATTGAATTTGCATTGACAAGTCCATGGAATTAATCGAATTATTGTATGGCTGTGTTCATAAACTGTTTCTGATGACTTGGATTAGTGCATCCATGCACGCCTATTGAGGCACCAATACAAGCCACATTCCACATTAAATGAATAGCCGTCCAATCAATATTGCAAAATGAGTAACAGGTAGAAATGGATGTAGGCCCTTTTGCAACACATATATCTTCATATATCTTCATATATAAAGTTGCGCATAATTGAAAAATTATATAAATTATCAAAACTGATATATTTTAAGAATCTATTTTCTAAAGAGTAAAAAAATGAGAATACGCTGATAAATGGAACCCAGATACCATGAAAACATCTCCATTTGAACAGACGTGTTTGGATACTTTTTCGGATGACAGAAAATACTCATGTACAGATATATAATCATAAGTAACAATAGACTCAAAATATCTGTGATGAAAAAACACCTTTTCACAGTTATCATATGGAATGTTCCGAATATATTTTAAACCTTGAAACCTATGGTAAGCATTCAAGAAAAAGATTTTAAAATTGAACATGCAATTGGTAAAATTTTACCTTGTGCGCACATAATCGTGATAATGCCGCACTGCACCACTAGTAGATATGGCTCATACGTATAAATGACTTGTACGTAAGTCGTATGCAAAATATTAATTTGGCGACTAACGTACATGTATAAGTCTTACGTACAAGACACTTATGCTATTGGTCATCAACATAAGACTAACAATTGTGCATTATTGTAGGAAAACGTGAATGTATTTATGTCTCAGTTCAATTTTAGGAAAAAGTGTACTTTAGGTCCCAGTTGCTGTATACAAGTATCGTTAAATACTGGAACATAAAAATTGCCAGTATCGCTCGTTACTGGTACGATTTTACTGTTCCAGTACCGGGTCTAAACTAGAACACCAAATTGTATTCCAGTATTGACCGATTCTGGAACGTGTTACTGTTCCAGTATCCGTTGATACTGGTACATGTGCTACCTGTAGTAATTTGTTCCAGTATTGAACGATTGACTGGTACATAATTGTGTTCCAGTATCGCCCGATGCCATGTTATAAGTGCCAGTATCGTCCGTTACTGGAACACTAAATTTGTATTAGTATCAAGCGATATTGGGTGTTCCAGTATCGGACGATACTAGTACAGTCCAGATGCTGGGACCTGAAGTACACCTTTTCCCAATTTTAAAATAACGCACTATAATTGATATTACTCACTACTATTAATAAACTATAAATGGTGGTGAAAAACAATGTGTGTCAATCATTCAGACTTAAATTAAGCTCTCGTTATTTATTTGTGTCTATTTTATTACAGTTTCCCCATAATTCATTGGGGATGTTGCAACTTTCAAAATCATTTTAATTAACACATTTCAAGAGATCTGTGAGGGTTTGTATTGCAATGGCGTTTATACATGTTCAATACCCTACAGTAGTCAATTTATTTCATCGCTATATCAATAAATCCGTGACTTGAAGAGATCACTTTAATTAATTAACGTGACGTGCGAAATAAAGACCTGTGAGCAAGAAGGAGGAATGAGTACACGGGACGTTTCGAGATAATAGTAAGCATTTAAAGTGTTTGAAATATTGTAAGAATTGAACAAAACGGGCAATACCTGGGAGATATAGCTTTATACAGGGTGAGTCAGAAAGAACGGGCAATTATTTAGAGAACGCGCCACTAAAATTCTGGGCCTGCATATTCATATACTGTACAATGATGGCGCTACAAAGACCACATTGGCTTTCATTCAAAAAAGGAATTTTTGAATTCAAACATTGCGTCAAAATATTGTTGGGTGGCTGAACAGAGATGCCAACAAATGAAACTAGAGAAAAACATAAAAATGCACATGTTTGTTGAATACAAAATCTTAAAATGACCAGAAATTAATAGAACTGTGGAATTATGAGCAATACAGCCTGGATTCAAGGGGGAACAAGTAAAAAAAGGCATTTCAGCTTATTCAGCAAGCGAACCTCATTAAGGAATGGCGTGATAATTCGACCATCCAACGGATTGACTTTTTGGGGCTTTACTAAAAAGAGTGTAACATGATAATGCAATGATCGATTTTTAAAATTCTTCCTTTGAATGAAAGTCAAATCATAGGTCTTTATATTGCTGTCATTCGTTTAGAATATGCTTGAATACATTTTTTGTGACGACTTTGTAAAAAAGTGCCCATTTTTTCTGACTCCACCTGTAGATAGTCGTTATGTAAACCGAAAGGTCCCTCTTGGGACTGGTTTGATTTGTTTTCAAGTGAAAGAGCATGTAAATGCTCGTATTCCCGGTACGATTACGATGGTAGTTAAAGTAATTAAAAGCTGGAAGCCGTCTGACTTCCACTTTCTATTACATGGTCAGAAAGGCAGAACTTTGTCATAGATATGAAAAGAAGTTAAATCCTAACTAAATATTTGATTTAAAAAAATCAAGGGTCTTTCAGAAAAACAACAGAGGACTGAAAAGTTGCATATTTGTACTACTTGCAGCAGGATTTTCTTAAAGGCCCTTGTTTAACATGTTTAGCAACATTATAAGCCTTCCTTGCACTGTATGCAATGTCAATGGGAACCAGTAGACACTGGTGACAGAAATCAGTGGTCATGTGATGAAAGTGAAGCATGCTGGTACTGCACAAGAAATCTACTTTGCGGTACGATGGTAGTTTGCGCAAATGTGCTCTTTTATTACCGCCTAACCGGAAGTCAACGAGCCACGAGCCTTGGTTACGCATGATATAAAAGCTCAGAAATGAGATGAACAACATTGTTGTTGCTCTGGATTTGTTGCATGCAGTGATGAACATCTCCAATTACCGACGACTCTTATACTGATGCTGTTGCCAACAGGTCACGTAGTACTCGTCGCTGCGTTCTAAATTCATACTCTGATTTAGTTTCTACCCGCGGGTTTAGAAAGAAAAAACGTAAGTTTGGCTCCACCACTGTCAAATATATCGATTTAAAAGCGTACGAAAAGTTGTATATGATGATTAGGGAGATGGTTTACCGTAAGGAAAACAGTACACGTGTAGCTAGTCAAGTGTAGCTAGGAAAATTTCTATATAAACTGCCCAAAAAAAGTTCCGAAATTTGTTTTTCAATCACCAAGATTTCAAATATTGCGTGATATATTCATATTGTGTGTCATATCAATAAATAAAAAACTGATGTATTCTTCTTTCCAACGCTACCTCATTTGTAGCAGTCACCTGTTTCAGTGCTTAGCCACCTGCTTGTGAATGTGGGGAGGTCTCATTCAAAATATGCCACATTCACCACTATTTCGTTCTCCAAAGAACAACTCTGTCATCTGTTCAATGAAGTGTTACATTCTATTCGGCCGAGTGCACCAATGACGGGTAGCTGAAGAATAGCAACTGAGGCGTAACCCACAATTTTGAGAGCGCCAATGCGGGGTAAGCTACTAGGCTAGTAACTAGCTGGTAATTTATGCTAAATGTTATACCTGACCGGACCCAAGAGTAAGTTGGGGCATAACGTTTTATGCCACAAGTCAGTCAATTCTAGCAGTAGCGTAAATTTGTTGTGAACATTGGAGGGGATGATTCGCTGATGCTGAAGGACCAATTGCGCTTGCATGCCCAGGTGGTGTCTATTTGATGTGGAATGTGACCCCTCATAAGCTGAAAGATTTTATATTTTTGAAAATCCATTCATGCAATTTGGTGATTTTTTTTAGTCAAAATTTAGATCAACTCCTTTGCCCATTCAAACACTAATCGCACCGACTTTGGGTCATATTTTGACCAAAATGTACAAATTGTCCAGGATCTTAAAAAATGACTAAATCAATAAACTTGTTATTGTTTTTATTAATTAAAAACTGATAAAGCCAAGTTCAACATTATTGTGAGTGGAAAGGTAGAACTAGAAGAACGAAAAGAAAAAAAAGCATATCGTGCCGTGCGTGGTCTGGGGTTCGAACCGGGGTTCTGCGGTTAACAATCGAAGGACAAGGTATCCACGCCACGGAAGTATTTGTGTTATGAGATGTGTTATAATTGTATATAATGGTTTTTCCATCGGGTGCTTGTGTTTGTCAATAAAATTGTGCTTTTTGGTGCAATGTTTGTATGTGCCCCTCGCCCAAAATATGTTTGTAATGTCATGATAGTCCTTATTTTTGAAAAAGCGGTAAACAAACTTCGAAATTTTTGGGCATAAAATGGCATCATTTTTTCCGGATCGCAGGCCGACTCCACGTGATTCTTGATTTACACTCACCTATGACCTAGCGAGTGACGACACGTTTTTTATACTACGGAGGACCATTCACTTCAGAATTTTACAGTAAACTATAGGTTAACACTTGGCATATGCGCCAATTAATTTTGTAAGGGGACGATGCTGATTAATGTGGATATTTACCTCGCTAGTTGCTATTCTGGTGTTACTCGGCAGTTATGCTCTAAGTCCTTTTAAAATCTTTACTAAGGGATCAAGCAACCTTAGTGTAACACCGCTCTTTTCTCGTGACACTCGGTCATTTTACACCTTTGTAAATGTCTAAACTTAATCAATCCAGCTCGTCTCGTTCCCGGGTCTCGTTTAACGTTCATTCACTCTGCATTAATCACATCTTTCTCGCTGTTTACGGATACGATATTAAATTATATGCTGAAAGAGATTTTGTGTTACTGTACCACCTCTAAATCTAAAGAATGCTATGCCGTAGTTTTCAAATTTCAAAACAATCTCTCACCACAATGATAATATCTTATTAACTATTGTATTGTGATTTCTTATCAAATTATTGTAGTAATTGTCTCCAGTGCATTGAATGCATCCTCGCAAGTCGCAATGTTATAGTATTTTACAGAGACCTGTGTATAATGCATTCTATTGTAGCTTGTATATAAAATGTATTTATTTAAAGGATAAGTTGAACTGAATCATAGGATAGAACAACTTCTATCATTTATAATTTTATAATGCAACACTGGTAAATACACTAATTCCTACCTTGTCAAACTCTTCATTGAGGGCCCATGGATAAAATAGTGTTGCCTCGCGACAGTGTAACTAGTCAATAAAAAAATCATTTTGTACAGGCAAAGGTTTGGCCAATCAACTTGCAATAAAATGACACACCTCTACTGACTGCTTTGTCTAAATGTTCATGACCTCAATTGACCCCAATTTTCAACCAATTATTGTGAGCTAACTGGTCGTACGATTTTAAAACTGAGTCAGTCAAAATTGAGTTTAATATCTCCTCTTTATGATTATGCTACTCATATAGGTCGACTTTTTTTAGATTCAGTCGACTTTAAGCTCAAAATTGTGTGTTTTAAATGTTGAAAATGAACCCTCACTATACTCCCCACCATGGCAGTTAGTATTGATCCACTCAAGTGTCTATGCACAACCCAATTAGCACCTATTGATGGAGGGATTAAGAGCATGGTCGTAAAATTGATTTGACTTCACCGCTGCTGTGAGGTCAAGATTGGTTGACCTTCTGTTCACTATTTTTAAAATTATAACAACATTTATTTTAATATTTTAATTAATAATTGTGATGACTCTATATTGTTTATTCTTGTGAAATAAATATGCCCATATAATAATCATTTTTTACTTTATACTTGTACAAGTAATGAACATTTTTTTGCTGTATTTAAATTGTAAAGTAATGAATATTGGTGTATGAGCCTATTAGATTTTTTTACTGATAGTATACTGACTAGTTATAGTGTGCTCGTCTGAGCTATGCTTTTGTTATGTCTTTCTTGGCCATTAACACGGCATACATACTTAATGGTGCTGAGAAAGAACATTCCGGTGTATAAAACTGTTCTAGTCTGAAATGGGAGAGGTTGAAGTAGCAAAGGACAAAATAGGAGAGGTTGAAATGGCAAATGACAAGAAAGGACGACATAGCACACGGACGAGGTGGAAAAGGACGTAGTGGCAAAGGACGAAATAGGAGAGGGCGAAACGGCAAATTACCAAATAGGAAAATAAGACATAGCACAAGGACGAGGTGGCGAAGGACGTAGTAGCAAAAGATGAAATGGGAGTGGACGAAACAGCAGAGGAAAAAATAGGGAAGGACGAAATGGTAATAGAACGAAATGGCACTGCGACGAAATAAGAAAGGACGACTTGGGAGAGGATGAAATAAGAAAGGACGATTTGGGAGAGGATGAAATATGAAAGGACCAAATGGCAATGGGACGAAATGGGAAAGGACAAAATGGGAATAAATCAACTCACAACACCATAAAATTGTTCCACTTGCAGGACTTATGGTGTAGGTCGCTGTAATCACATTCATAATTCATGATGATTTTCTTTGATTTTCTTTCTTCAAAAAGGATTTTATTATTACATTTTAACCACAACATTATAATATAGTCATATCAAGGATTATTTCAATCTGAAATTAAACAGAATCATTGTTGACAACCTTTTTTTTTCACTACCTCTTTCCATCTCTCGCTCCCTTCAATATCATTGTTTTACGCGTTTATATAAAAGTGCAGTTAAAGGGACACGAAGTAGTGTTGAAGATTTTTTTTTTACAAATTTACTTCGGAATTCAAGATGAACATTAACAATTACCATTATTGTTGTTTCTACTCAAAAAACCCAGCAAAACTTGGTTATAACAATACCATCGCTATTTATTGAACCTTTTCTTAAAAACGCCCTCTATGTAAATATGGTTCGCGTTATTTATCAAGAGTGCTGCATGCAGGGGGACACTATCTACGGTAAAATGATGGTTAAGGCTCAACCAGCATTTTTGAATCGACGTTTTGTTGTACTAAGAGGGCTGATTTTTCTTAATCCTTATAGGTGTAAGTTCATACATGTAATATAATTGTACAAACATACAAATCCCAGTTTTTATCATAATTGAGGGCGCAGCCGCTAACACATCTCTTCATGCCCCTTTAAGAGTGTATTACTCTAAATGGGGTATCCCCTACCCTTGAGGACGGTGTTTAAAACTAGAATCGGAGAGTATGCATGGCTAAATTCTCGATTAAAAAGAATATGACTAGGATTTTTGATTAATTATGATTAATTTATTATAAATAATGGGACATCACCTACATGAACCCTGACTATAAACATTTAGGAAAATATTGCGAGATTTTTCAGATTTGTGGTTTTTACTGGAAACATTGGCGATTACGGTGACATTTCCAAGCTCATCAGATATGTACAGGCTGTAACAAAAAAAGTTATACAGTTTTGAACAAAATATTAAAAATATCTCCCGTAGAATTTTTGTTTCGAATGTTAATGGCGTGCAAGAGGAATTTTCTTAGCTTTCGAATAAGCTTTGTTTCATGACAATCGATGCTCGGTAAGCAGAGATATGATCAATTGTTTAAAGTAGTCATGAAATCACCTGGGCCACTTTAGTTTAATCAATGGTAAAATCACTGGGATGAATATGAATGGAATCGAACTAGGAGTATAGCAGTAGAGCGCTCTTTTTAGACAACAATGGTTCGTTTCAAGTGGTTTAAAGTATTACAAAGAAGGTTAGGTCTTTACAAATATAATTGATTTGTTTTATGAATTTATTTATTCAAATGCAATAAAACTATATGAAAAATATTTATATTGTTCTCTTTAATGTTTCTTGTATGATACCCTAACCATTTAATTTATACAAGCAATATTGTATGATATTATTGTGAAAGTGGCCCAACCCGATTTCTAGACGACTTAGTAGATTAGTCATGAATTTTAAACGCAAGTAGTTAAAAAGACCAACTAAAATGATTCTGGTAGCCAAAACGGAGCTTAACACAGAGTGTAAGAGATTTTGACATTGCATGATCTTAACATTGAATTTAAAATAAAATTGCGATTGTATAACTTTTTTTGTTACAGTCTGTAGTCTGCTCCATCGCCGTTTTTTTGAAAATTAAGCAGGCTATAACCTACCTATTTTCTGTACTTTTTGGTGAGAAAATGTGATCATCTTTAAGAAAACATCACTCTGCAAGGTCTATTTTTGCAATTAAGTGGTCTAAAACAGAGTTTTATATCAGTGTTTTTGTACATATCCATACGGAGCTCTATTTAGTAGTTTGACCCCTTAAATAGTTCTGAAAATATTCATTTGTACATAGCTATTACTGTAAGTTTGAAATAATCAAAATAATTTTATATCTTCTCTATCAAAATATGTTTTTAGTTTTATACCGCGAATTATTTTACCGAATACCGTAAAATATCAGCATATGGCACGTTATAATCTCTGATATACAGGGCGCCATCTCGCGATCAAAACGTCTTTTAAAAGTTTATTCTTAAAGGCACTTCCAAATCTCAAATGTTTGCCCCGGGCAAAAGTCACATGACTCGCTACATACCCGAGTTCCGCGTATACACTGCCGCGCATAAGTATTTCCCCCTCTGGAAGCTTGCAAGTTATCACTGTGTTGTCGACAAAGTATTAAACCATCAGACCCAATTACCATTTCATTGTGTTCATTGTACATTTTATACCAATAAATTCATGTTTCCTATTCAGATTCATGATTTAAAAGCATTAAAATTCATGATTTTATCGAGCAAGTCAAAATTCCAATGTAAAATCGCCATAGTAAATCACCTCATGAATATCAATTAGCTCATTATCGGCAACGTTAAACAAACGCAACATAAAATTACTAAATTTAAGATGATACTAACGAAGACAAAAAAGCATTCTGGTGGGATTCAAACCACCGACCTTTCGATCATTAACCCAAAGCTCTACAGATTGAGCCAACGGCGCACTGTACTGTTGTTACAACATAAATAGATTAAAATATCGAAACTGAATAACATTTCAAAACAGAACAAATAGAAAAAATATCAAAACAGGTTCAACAATACAAACGCAATATTGGAGCCGCAACGAATGAAACAGATACTGAAACGAAAACTTAACTAAAGAAAACAAATAAATCGAGTATCAACATTTCAATCACAACAAACAAATCAGTGCAAGATTGTCTACGGTACCAAAAACGAAGCAGATAATCTTAGCAAAAGGGATAGGAAATTAAAAAGAATGCGAATGCGACATGAGAAGGAATATGAAAAGATACACAGATACTGGAGAAAACGTAAGATGAAAGACAAGAACAAGATATGACAATGAAGGAACTCACACAGAGGAAATGACCCCATCATGCATTCAAAGAGAAGAAATCACACACGCAGATGAAATGACCCCACCAAACAGTCACACAGGAGAAAGCACATATAGGTAAGCATATCTCATGATAAAAATGATTAAAGCTCATGTTAATTTTTATGAAGTTGCTATGAAAATATCACCCATTTAACTGTTTACATATAACATATAATCAATGTTTAAAAATATCTAAAGAAAAGGCCAATTACCTCTAACCGAAACCGGCGTGGACCAGTTACCCCATGTCCAATATGTTCCAACGGTTAGAATACACAGAAATCAGTGAATGACAACACGGAAACTAGGCAGTATTTTCTTTACAAACACATTTCCATATTATTTAACGTGTAACAAGGATACATGTCTCATGATACCCATGTTCATACAGTTTTCGGTGGTTAACGTGTAGATAGCTGTAATACTAATGGTGTATAAACCAAGAGAAATTTCGACTGCACATTTATGAGATAAAACGGTAAGAACTTAGTTAAATGATAACATGGTTGTGATATTCAGATGCCCCATACATTTGTCTACATATACCCCTTTCGTTAATGATTTTATTTACTTCATATAATTATCATTTAGTTCTTATAATAAACCATCTTGATATTTAGCTAGCTTTTCATGTTACAGGGTAAGTTAGTCAATATGACAATGATGATCAAACGGTTAGTATACACAATAAGGAGTGAATAAAATTCATAAATAATGATATTTCGTCATTGCAAATATCTATACAAACACCATTCAAAGTAATTCATAATACCGAGGTTATAAACCACTCTAAAGCAATTTGATGTCATATTGTAATCATTCAATAGCAGTGGTATAAGACCCAAAATGCCCCAAAATGTCTAAGAACTAGCAAGAATGTATTCTATTCACATTTCAATACCGATTCATGTTTTATTGACACTAACAACTACTTTACAAATTAATTTTACAATTTTGATTAAGTTTTTGAAGGTGGACCAGTTGCTTCATACCCCTTTGGACCAGTTGCCCCAACAAATGACTCAGTACTTTGTCGAAATGAAACATTATTCAAACACGCCTGTGACGTAATAAATTTTACGCCAAAATGTTTTAAAACATACCACCATTTGTCATAATAATCAATAACTCTAAAACATTTCAGAAAAAGGCAAAACTGCATTTTTGTTCTCGTTTTTAACCATTACACAGTTTTCTGTTGCCAGCGAGTATCTTTGAATTCGCAATTATTACGGCGTTTGGGTCTTACAAGTAGACGAGTGTCTTCAGATAAAATAAGAAATGGTGTATTTTGTTAAATGCAAATTCATGAACTAATAACTCTACCAAATGAATACCCGTGATAATGATTTAAGTTAAAGCATTCTTTAAATGATAATATTGATCGCAAATCCAAACCACAAATGTCCAAGTTAGCAACATGCGCCATTTTACGGTCATTACAACCACAATTATAAGTCCCTGAGCACACTACATATAGCACCCATCAAATGCAATACGCACTTAGCATCTTAAGATGACTGTAAGTTCTGCAAGTATATATTTACTGTTGCATATCTATCTATAAGGATATATGTCAAGTTTCAACATAAGTCGTACTGTTCAAAAGAAATCAGTATGCCCGTACAATTACAAAATCCTTCATTTCGGACCATTGCCCCATAGGATCAGTTGCCCCATATTCCCCTACACGGGTATAATTTCAAGCACACAGGAGAAAGCATACATACAGGTGAAGGTAAAACAGCTCCCCCTAAATACACCTCATGCTTCCAGAGAAAGAACACAGTTGATGGGTGCATCGGGAAGATACAAAACACCATGTCTGACCGGTGCCTCATAAATAAATGTATAGAGAGGATGCTTGAAGAAGGGTTTGGACACACTAAACATATGTAAGTGTGCTTTCCATCCTTTAGACACAATGGCAAATGACACAGACAAATCAATTAAGAATGCAAACGAGGAGGAATTTGAAAGACCGAAACAATTATATGTTTCGAATTCAGAGATTGTCACACTGGGGATAATCAAAGGAATATAGACATACACAGGAGATTGAAGCACATATCAAAGCATCCTCTGGAAATCAAGGCCCATCCAAGTTGTATCGTCGATTTGTTGGAACTCGATTCAACATATCCTTCTTGGACGCGGGCTTAGCGTACGCATACAGGAGAGACTATCTTAAATTCTTGGAGAATGTTCATGCCAAGAGGAACAGGCTTCAGGGGGACATGGTCCAGGTTTTACGAGAAGCCAAATACGACATCGCGCTCCGCATCCTGGGCCTTATAGTTAAACGATGTAGAGGTCCCTGGCTGAACAGTGAGGACCTGTCCCTTCGTATACTAGACATGAATGCCATGTTTCATTCTGCCAAGGAACAACTGGAAGTATGGGCAGATCGAACACAATATATCCTAACATGACCGGTACACTTGCTAACATGACCGGTACACTTGCTGACGGTGCGAAGACCGGTTTCCTGGGGATAAATTTTGAAATCCATCACAAGAACTCAAACAGGAGGCCCAGGCAACATACGCAACCAACATCAGCGGTATAGTTAAACACTAGAGTAGAGGTGTCCAAATGTAACGATAGGAGTAGTAGAGAGCGACGTTTTGCCTAAGGTGAATGGAACAATGAAATGGCTGATGGACCAAGAAGTACACACACAGGAGATCCGACTTTCTCTTGCCAAGTAGGACTCATACAGAATAATCAAAGGTGATCGATCAAAGACTAAAGATATGAAGGAGAAGTAAATTAAGAAATTAAAAGCAAAAAAGGCTAGAGATGTTAGAAAGGCAAGAGAAGAGTCGGGGTAAAATAGAACAACAAATTCAGCAGGTGTACGACTGTGGCGGACTTTGGACTTCAACCGACGACTTGACTGAACACAAATCAAAATCAAAATCATGTAGAATTAAACAATATAAATGTCAAATTAATTTAATGAAATTACTAGAATGCAATGTAGAAAAATAAAATTAGTAAGGAAAGTGATGTAGAGTAAGAACATGTTGTTATTAATATGTTGGATAATTATGATGTCAATTCTATTTTACGTGATTCGAATTATGTGGTTGGCAAATGTTTTTTGCAGCGATGGGCAGGGTGGGAGGGTGAGGGCAATAAATGAATTTGAGGATTATAAATTATTTTTGATAATGATAGTAACACATTATTTTATGGATATTAGTGCTCTTGTTGCTGATATAGTAAGTAAGGATATTAAGGTATTTTGGGAGTTATTTACCAATTACATTTGATGATGATTATGTTTGTGATGTGATGACTAATGATGTGACATCCTCATTCAGAAATATTGTCACATGCAATAAATATTTTTAATCATATTTTTGATATGTAAATTTGATATCTT
Source organism: Ophiura sarsii (assembly GCA_035610835.1). NCBI lineage: Eukaryota > Metazoa > Echinodermata > Ophiuroidea > Amphilepidida > Ophiuridae > Ophiura > Ophiura sarsii. The sequence continues at coordinate 40,066,876 of CM069458.1, read as the reverse complement.
GGCAGCTGGTCTGTTTCAATACACTATGATTTATCTGCAGGCCATACACACATTATTGAGAGTATCTGTAATGTTTATTGGTAATCCATTATTTTTGGAAAATAAAATCAATCATAAACATCATCATCATCTTACGATAGTCTTCATCATTATTCATTGTTATCATGTGCATTGTTTATTTCAATAAATAATTTGTATTTCTTTTATCCATATAACGTAATGATGCATTTCTATGTATTCAAAATGAGGGCCTGTTCAGAAAGCAGTGCTGGTCACTGGAGCATTACCCTCAATTGAGAAAGCATAAATTAATAAATAGATATAAACAATGTATAGAACAATTATAATGTTTAGTTGATGTTAATTTAATTTTCTCGATAGGATAAAGCAAATGAACATTATAGAGGTAATTTAGTCATCTTGAAGCTCATATACACGTCATAATTAAAGAATACCGATTATTAAATGAGAATAATGACTCTCCACAAGCTTCCTTGTTCCTTTAAAAGTGGCACAACCCGTTTTTAAGTACTCGTGATTGATCAGGCATATCGTTAAATTGGGAAAAGCAATTACAATAATATTAACGGCATTCGTGAGCCAACGAAATTATCCTTAAGATTATAAATATTACAACCAAGGGTAATAACGTGGAACATGTGCACCCTTTTTAAGGACACCCTGTATAACATCAATCACATATCCAATTATTTTGATTCACATTTATGATGAATGTCATAAATATGTGTAGTTATGTGCCAACATCGTAGTACAAAAGTACAAAAGTACTTACACACTCCCAAAAGAATCTTTAACATAGAAAATGATGGACTAACTTAATTGAATTTCATAGAAATGATACTGATACAATTTTTGACATTTGTTTTCCATAGGTCACGATGAATCATCTAATCATTTCGTGAGGTTAATTTTTATTAACGTAATTGATCTTAACCAGTGTTTTTATGTTGTCTTTTCTATGTTGTGTAGTCTGAACGTCACACTCAAAATGGCTGCGACTGTGATGTTGTCTGCGGCAGAATTTCTAATAACTAATTCTTCAACTGGATGGTTGCAGGATGCTTCTATTGTAGAATCTTCAAGCTCCATGATGACGACAATGTCTGCAGAAGAAGGCTACGCATTTTCCGAGCTGTCAAAAATGACGCTTACGGTGGTTATTTCGGTCGTCACCTTAATGGGTCTTCTGGGTAATACCATGGTGATACTGATAGTCCTATGTTTCTCTGATATGCACACCGTGATCAATTTCTCTTTTGCTAATCTGGCTCTCACTGATCTAACGTTGTTGCTTCTGGACGCTGTGCCAACGGCAACCGACACCATCGGAGGGAATTTATCCGCTAAACTCGGCTGTAATTTCACGATCTATTTGCAATATGTAAGTATTCAGCCGAGATTAGTTAGACTTCCATTTAAATATAAGGTTAATAAAAAAACATTACAATCTTGCACACACCATATTAACATAGTTCCAGTCTCGTTTTCAGTATTTCATCAACGTATCTATCATTCACTATTTTTTTATTTTGACAACATTTTATTTCATTTTAGATGTATACTCAGGTGGGTAATATTGCTTGCTGTTAGCAATAAGCATATAATTTTGGCTGATATCAGGCGTACTGAAATGGTCATGATGGTTGCACAAATGTCAATCTGTAGCACTGTGGAAAATAAAAAAGGGGATATTTCAAAATTAGATCATACCAGGGATTTAACACGGTGCTAACAACAACTTATGTAGTATCGTTCATTTATGACTAGAAGTTTGTTTCAAGACGTTCAGAATCTAACAATATGAATCCATGTGCCATCTTCGATACTATCTTATTCGGTTGAGCCTCCCATTTTACTCTGATAATTGACGCAATCTTTGTCTTACGTGCACCTCCGGGACTAGGAAAATCAACTTCATCGTTTTAGCCTTTTATCTCCACATTTGTGTGGCATATTAACCCAATTAATATATTTTTGTAACACTAAAACCGTACAGGTTGCTGTACGCCCTATTTCTTCACATTTATCTCTTTCTATTGATACCAAACAAAGTACCAACATTCCCAGTATAACGTCACATTGACGTCATAAAGACCCAGAGCCCAATCAGCACCCTCACAAAGACCAAGCATTGTTCGATTCTACATATGTTAGCTGTTCGCGCCGTGTTAAATCCCTTGTTTGCCGCCTTGATCTTATTTTGGAATATATATATAGCCCCTTGCACACCCGGTTTTCACCATTCATTTAGCTAAATAGTAAATAAGATATTATTGTAGTTGTCATCCCTAATGATAATAATAATCATCCTAATAGTGGAATAAGGCGAATTTCTTTTGACAAAAATTCGCCTTAACGTCATTTTAAACCATTCATATCGCCCTTACGAACAAAAGACGGAATAAAACGCATTGTTCTCTGTCGCCTTAATGACGGTTTTAGGCGTATAAAGACACAATGAATAAAAATACTCATAATAATAATAATAATAATAATAATACAAAACACTTGCGCCAACACTTCACATCCATAAACATTGACAGCTTGCTCTATCCCTAGGTGAAATGTTTGGCTAAAATAAGCAGAATCGGAAGAATCCTTTTTGCCCTTTGACGATACAGTGTTTCAATCCGACAGAAACAACTCGTAAATGTGTTGCTACAATCCACCACCTCTTTAGACTAGGGTTAACATATGTAATTTTAAAAAAACTGGTTTGTAGATATGTGATACTTTAGTGATCAAAATATTGTTCATGTTAACAAACATGATATATTATAGATCGTACACTTGTTTCCCAGTTCTTGTATTTTGGCACTTAGGTATTTGTTTCACTCGGTTCTGTATTTGCAATACAATGCCCTCATATCTTTATTTATACTGCATATGAAATCAAATCCTAGTAGTGGCTAGGTAGTGACTTCCTCAAAAATCAACAATGCTCAGCATTGCAATAAAAGGTGACTGTTGCACAATTGTAAACACGTCGTCCATGGAGCTAATATTAAAATAGGATAAATCAAACTGAACACATGTGTTCACATGTATAATAACATGTATAGTTTGAAGATTGTTGTGTCATTTTTTGTGTTTTATGGATGCCTTGAAAATTGTAAGTAATAGAATTTAACAATGATCGGGATCGGTGGAAAGGTATTTGTATGTTTGCACACTTAAAATAGTCCACTGTCTAAATAAAAGTGAAGATAGTACTCAGATATAATTTCTCCACCGTCTTTAGGACATTATTAAGGTATAGGTAAAGGTTGTCAACCTTGGAATATAAAGGTTCGTTCACACTAGGCGATATTTGCCGTCGATGCGGTGCGGCAGCCTTACTCATCCGCCGCAGTGTACGGCAATTCACCGCAGGTCACGCTGGGTCAACGTTAACGCAATGCATCGCAGCCTGCCGCAATAGCAGTTGAATACTTTTGTACTCGACTGCGATAACGCACCGCAACGCACAATAAATAACGTCTAGTGTGTGAAGGGAGCTTAACACGTCCCCTTTTCTGATCACACACAATGCGGTGGTGTATACACTTTCTCCGCTCCGTAACATATTCTCCAAAAATTGGTATTGTCAGCATATTTCATCGCATTTGTAATAAAAACCAGGTGTCAAATATATTTTTTACTTCAATATTTAACCTAAAGCTATGGTTGTTATCAAAATAATAATAATAATAAGTACATAACGTATCGATTATACTTTTATGTTCGATTTTCTCTTCTTATATAATTTTCAGGTGGTGGCGGAGGTAACGAGTCTAACGTTGGCATTCATGTCTTACGATCGCTATCGACTGATTGTAAACCCGTTGAAATCTCTAAGCACAAGATCCTCAAAACAGATTTACTTGATCATGGTTATAATATGGATAGGTATGTTGTTATATTATTTATTATTTAACAATGTGTTTGTCTCTGCATATTGTATATAGCGTCATCAAATTTTGGTTTTCAAATATTAGCACTGGTAGTTACGGAGTTCGATTGGACTTCCACCATCACATTGAGTCCCCCAAATATGCATCAACTACCTACTAGTGATCAGTGGTCACCAGGTGTACATGGTGTAATATAGAGATATAGTGATTATTACTCTTCAATTTAACGTTGACACTAGTAATAGACTGAGATGGCTGAAACTTCACATGCCGATAGGTAATCCACATTTAACTTGTTGGTGATGACACTGATAGATGGCGCTGTAGCCTGTAGTTTAAATGTAGGTGACATTTGTCGTCTGCTGCTTAGGTTTAGATTCCCACACAAATATGCTGTTTCAAAAATTATGATAAAACGTTAAGTGCTTGACGGTTTTAACACTTTCCAAGCGGCTATTAGTTTTAGCATATACAAAACAGATTTTTTAAGAAACCTTTCCCAACTTTCAAAGTCTATCTCACGGATAATTGAACCAATACTAGGCATGTTTGTACATATTGTAATGCATCTTTCATGGTGATTCCAAATATGGTAATGAAATTCAATATTTATTTATTTTAAACATTTTGTGACATTTGTGAATGTCGTCTGCAGACGCCTGTCGCGTGGAAAGTGTTAACAAGCCTGGAATACGAATAATTCACTGATCACGTAACCAGGACGCTATTTAACAGACGACCTGAGCTAATTATCGTAATTGATCATATAAAACGTATGATCCCTGAATGTATTACAAAGCCCGGCATCGCACAAATTGGATTAGTTGATTTTTTCTTCTTCTGGTGTTGCTACATTTGAATTTATTTCAGCGCATTGACAAGCCTATACGATATATGGTGTATAATGTAATGCAAAAAAGAAAGGTTTGTTTGCACAATTGCGACCGACTTATGAAATCTATACAGAAACACCTGCATTTTGTCCCTCTTGTTTAAAGATATTTGTTATGGTAACAATTGTATGTTTTAAAAGATGTTTGTATATTAAGTTGCCAAATAAATAAACAAACTGTTCTAGACTTTATTTATATCCATAACAACCCTTTTTTCGTTTCGATTACGCAGCCCCGTCTTAAAGGAATCCAAGCTACGTCATTAAATAGTGTGGTTTAGTAATGCAATCTGTCCTTGGTATATATTATTATATTTCAATTATTATGAGTAATAGTACTATATATTTTCGGTTTTTCTTCAGCTTCTTTCGTGACCCAGATACCGGCCTACTTTGCGCCCAAGAAATCTCCCGAAAAAGGATGTGCCGAGTTTGGTCAACCATGGGGTGAAGAGCTTTTCTTTTCTTACGCATTATTCAGCTTGTATTGCGTCCCACTCATCGTCATCATACCATGCTACACCGGTATAGCCATCAACATGGCAAAAGCATCGGCTGCTACTGAAGCAAACGAAGATGCCAAGCGTCGTCTAGCTCAACGTAAACGATCCATTATAAGGATCTTTGCAGTTGTTATCTTCTATATGCTCATGTGGTTGCCTTGTCACGTGGTTCACATGTGGATGGCATTTCATCCAGACATCACAGCGTCTACGCCACTTTACATAGAACAGCACACGATAGCGAATGTCCTGATTTTCGTCAATAGTGCTGTTAATCCATACCTGTACACACTGGGAGGCAACTTATTTCGCAGGCATATCAAAGATATCTGGCATCGTTTGCTGTGTGGTAGGTCGCGTAGGAATAAACCAAGAGATGGTATCTCGCGGATTGATATCGGATCTACTATGTTTTGAGACCACGTGTCAAAACTAATTTCGAGAACAGGCGTAATAATCTGTCATGTTCTATAAAGTTTCGCATAATTAAAAATTATGATAATTAAACCAAATATAAATTATCAGATGTGAAAGCAGATTTTCTTGCAGATTTACATTTCTGATTATAAATCGTAAATATCTTCCGAGTTACAAAGCGATACGATTCGTATTTGCTTTGAACCTCATGGTTTGAAGAGTAAACCTAAACTGTCCTGAACAACTTATTTTCAACGACTCAAATCATTCCTGCAGGATGGATAAGTGCGTGTTATTATAAATCGACAACAGTTTTTATTATTATTTTAATACACAAGGGATTATAATAATAGAATGCTGAAATCTAAAATAAATATGTTGACAAATTCCAAATTGAAAGCAGATTTCCTTACAGCCTCGGTTCGAGGCTTCTGGGCCCTGGGATACTTTATGTTTTTTTGTTTTTTTTCTCTCTCTCTCTCTGTTTTCAATTTTTCTGTGAGCTTGGTTGATTTTTATTCAGTGTGTCCTGTCCCCCTACCTCTGTTGTGATCAGATTCAAATGGTCTTGGTTGGCACAGGTTTAATAAAAATTCCATTGAAATGGAATGGGGGCGATCCAAAAGAAAGAAGCATGTTTTGTAACTATTTTCTGAAGCATCTGTTGCAAACCAAAATACCAGGGAAATGGTGTATGTATTTTCCATAATTCAAACCAAAAAACAAATCAAAACACCACAGTCTAACCACTTATTAGACAAACCTACAGCAATTAGTCAAACCAGTGACAGTTATTCTTAACTGTCACTGGTCAAACAAGATAAGCTATTATGTCTCTCTGTGGGGAGTCTATAAACATCTCTCTGAATAAATCATCAACAGTCTATGCATCAACTAAACAAATATAGCTTTGACTCCATCGCAGACTGCAGGACTGTTACAATAAACTGCATAGGTATGTAATTTACAAACATGGTTGCCCCCACTTATGTCTAGAAAGACCTAAATGTGTAATTTTTTGCAATCTGATGCTATAAGGGTGGCTTCGCCCCCCAAAAATAGTTGAAGTAAGTTGCTGATCCCCTGTATATTTATGACACTACTCTCAACAGTAACAGGTACCCGGTCTACAAAATGCTCACAATCTCTATTGCTTGCCTCCCACTGTGCTCACGTCCGGAGTTTTTGCCGTTCTCGGGCGGCAAAAAACTCAGGATGTGAGCATTTAGTAGACCGGGTACCTGTTACTGTTGAGAGTAGTGTCATAAATATACAGGGGATCAGCAACTTACTTCAACTATTTTTAAACCTGTGCCAACCAAGACCATTTGAATCTGATCACAACAGAGGTAGGGGGACAGGACACACTGAATAAAAATTGAAAACAGAGAGAGAGAGAGAAAAAGAAAAAAGAAAGTATCCCAGGGACCAGAAGCCTCGAACCGAGGCTAATTTCCTTATGATTTAGTAAACAGGGTAAATATTCTGTGATGTTTTTTACGAAACATTTGGTCAAAAGACAGATTGTTAGTCTTTCCTGATAAGTCAAACATTAGTATAAGAGAGAAAAAATAAGTGTAACAAATTGAAAAAGATCCAAATAATATGCCTTTAACCTCTCGTTGTTTACGTTATTAACGTGTGTCTATTTTATTCCAGTGTCCCCATAATTAACTAAAAAAGGATGTTGCAACTTTTGGTCAAAGTAAAAATCATTTTAATTCAAGAAATCTGTGAGGGTTTGTAGTACAACGGGGTTTATACATGTACAATACCCAGTAGTCAATTGATTTCATCGGTATATCAATAACCCCCCCCCCCCCCCCCCCCCCCCCCCCCCCCCCCAGTGCTAAGAAATGATACTCCTAAGTCCATCTCAAAGCGCATGTTCCGCCTGTTATCGATGACGTAATCAACCGAGCCTACATGTATAAAGTGAATGCGGTATACTGCGCAAACGAGTAGTTGCGGGCCGGGGCTTGGTAGGTGCATGGTAGGAGTCCGGAGTTTGGTGGTGTATTTTCTTCGAAAATTGTGATCCCGGTTAAAACCCCTAAAACCGGTACCGGGGTTATGGTTATCATGAGGTGCGAAATAACCCGTGAGCAATAAGGAGGAATGAGTCCACGGGACGTTTTGAGATAATAATAATCATTTAAAGTATTTTAAATATTGTAAGAAATGTTCAAGCCATAGCTATAATTATAGATAGTCGTTATGTAAACAGAAAGGTCCCTCTTGAAACTGGTTCGATTTGTATAGAAGTGAAAGAGCGGGTAAGTAATCGTATTCCCGCGTACGATCAAAGAAGATTTATTGTGCAGCCCAGCATGCGTAGCAACACTACACTGGCAACAGGGATTTTCTCCCAAAACAAACAGTGCCAAACATGTGTTAAAGTAAATAACAGCTGGAGGCCGTCTGACTTCCACTTTCTAATACATACATTGTAGTCAGATAAGCAGAACTTTGTCACAGATATGAATAGAAGTTGAATCCCAACTAAATATTTGATTAAAAAAATCAAGGGTCTTTCAGAAAAACAACAGAGGACTGCATTGTCAAAGTCACATTATACTACTTGCAGCAGGATTTTCTTAAAGGCCCTTGTTTAACATGTTTAACAACATTATAAGCCTTTTCTTGCACTGTATGCAATGTCAATGGGAACCAGTAGACACTGGTGACAGAAATCAGTGGTCATGTGATGAAAGTGAAGCATGCTGGTAATGCACAAGGAATCCTCTTTGTGGTACGATGGTCGTTTGCGCAAATGTGCTCTTTTATTACCGCCTAACCGGAAGTCAACGAGCCACGAGCCTTGGTTACGCATGATATAAAAGCTCAGAAATTAGATGAAAAACATGGTTTTGTTGCTCTGGATTTGTTGCATGCAGTGATGAATATCTCCAATTACCGTTGACTCTCATACTGATGCTGTTGTCAACAGGTCACGTAGTACTCGTCGCTGCTTTCTAAATTTATACTCTGATTTGTTTTATATACGGGTTTAGAAAAAGAAGACATTTTTTTTGGCTCCACCTCTGTAAAATATCTGGATGTAAAAGCGTACGAAGGTTATATAATATGATGAGTAGGGAGATGGTTTACCGTAAGGAAAACAATACAAGTGTAGCTAGTCTAAGTGTAGCTAGTCTAAATTCCTCACATCATCCAACGTAACAGGCGAACAAGTGAACAGTCGCGACCATTTCAAGATCAAGGTACACCTTTTTTTCTGCTGAGTTTGTTGTCACAATGCAGTTACCGACCGAGTGGTATTAAATTCTGGTTGTGTTTTATTTCGCTTCTACGTATTGAAAAAGAAAATATTTAAATCATTTTGTCAGGGTCTCCCAATAGTTTCGATACCTTATAAAATGATATTATAATATCTCTCTTAAAATAGTTCGCAGTAGCAACATGAAAACATATTTAGATAGAGAACACATATTTTGATACCCAACTAACCCCAACTTGACCCCTTTTCTGAGGCCCCTTAGTATAAAACACTCGCTGAAATGTTTGGTTACATAACTCTACGGCATGTTCCCATTTCGCCCTTTCCCATTTCGTCCTCTTGCCATTTCGTCCTCTCCCATTTCGTCCTTTCCACGTTCTTCCTCTCCCAATTAATCCTTATGCCATTTCGTCCTAATGCCATTTTATCCTTGTGTCATTTCGCCCTATTCCCATTTCATCCTTTCCTATTTCGTCCTGATGCTATTTCGTCCTTTTCCTTTTTGTCCTCTCCCATTTCGTCCTTTTTCATTTCGTCCTTTTCCATTTCGTCCTTTTCCATTACGCCATTTTCCATTTTGTCCTTTGCCTCTCCGTCCTCTCATTACGACCTAATAGATTCATGAGTAACAGTTGTAGCATAATAGTTTGCACGTTTGTGTAAACAAAGACTTAGAATTTAAAACAATCTGTAAAATGAGACCACAATATTGTGTGTACCATGCAGGGATCAGGAGTTATTGTAAATTGGACGTAGAATTGCCGGCGCGTGTTAACGGGGGGGGGGGCCAATTTAAAGAAAGCGTACTAGGTAATACATACCACAACCCCCCCCCCCCCCCTCTCTCTCTCTCTCTCTCTCTCAAATTAGTCAGTAGCGACAATTAGCTCTGCGCCAGGGCACTAGGGGGAAATATGCCACCCCCCCCCCCCCCCCCCCCCCACCCTCCTCCTCCTCCACCCGCTCTCAAATTTGTCACTCGGCCGCAATTAGCTTCGCGCAGGGGCACTGGAGGGAAATATGCTACAGCCCCCTCCCCTTCCCCCGCTCTCAAATTTGTCACTCGGCCGCAATTAGCTCCGCGCAAGGGCACTGGGGGAAATATGCCACCCCCCCCCCCCCCCCCCCCTCTCAAATGGATTACCCGGTGGCAAGCCACTCTTAAGATTTGTGCGTGCCACTGTATAGCCATGGTAAAAATCCCAGGTCAACACCATCCTGCACACGCCTATGAATTGGGAAAAATGTTCCATATTCCCCATAGAGTTTGAACACAACGCCACTACCGCCACCGTCACCGCCGCCATCGCCATCACCGCCACCCTTGACTTTCCAAATATAATCCCAGCCAAACAGTTACAGAAAACCTGATTTATTCACACAATGTAGCTAGATGTATGGGCTTTAAAATGACACATAAACCATAGCTCTTTTAGTTGGTGAGAGCCTGAGATGGATGATTTGTCACTGAAAATGCAACGTCGCCACCCTTTTTAGGTGGTGAGTTCAAAACACATGGCCATATGCAGAGATATGAAATAGATGCTTTCTGAATCTTGAATCTCTGAACAATCACAGGTTGCTCATTTGTTTAAAAGTTGATAGAGTAACACATTGCACTGTTTAGTTATATCTTGAATTTTTAAGAGAATCTACTACTCTGTTGATTTCGTCAAAGTATCTTCATTATTTTGGATATCGCCTGACATTATCAAAACTTGGTGCAAACCTATTTTTAACTTTCAGCGTATTTCAAAGTGTTTAAGGTTGCCAACAGTGGGGGGGGGGGGGGGGGGGGGGGGGGGGGGGGGGATGCCCCACCTCAAAAAGTAGGGGCCGCCTTGTTCCCGGGTCTCGTTCATCCCCTGCAATTAGTAGTTTTAATCATATCTTTCTCGTTGTTTACGGATACGATATTAGATTATATGGTGAAAGAGACTTTGTGTTACTGTACCACCTCTACATCTGAAGAATGCTATGCCGTAGTTTTCAAATTTAAAAACAATCTCTCACCACAATGATAATATCTTAGTAAATATTGATTATATTGTGATTTCTTATCAAATTATTGCAGTAATGGTCTCCAGTGCATTGAATGCGTCCTCGCAAGTCGCAATGTTGTATAGTATTTTACAGAGACCTGAATATTAATTTGTTATTGTAGCTTATACATGTATACATAAGAATTTATTCATATCAAGGATATAAACTTAACTGAATCATAGGATAGAAAAACATAATTTAATTCAACACTTTCCACGCGGCAGGCGTCTGCAGACGAAATTTCAAAATTGTGACAAAATGGGAAAACGGTTTCTGAAACATCTGTTTTGTATAATGTATAATGGTAAAACTAATTGTCGCGTGGATTAAAGTGTTAATATAGTAAGGGTCCATATCCAAACTCTCAGTGCTTTTAAAGCATTTGTCTAGCGATTTAAAAGCGCTTTTCCAACGGTATTTCGTTCTATTGTTAAAAGCATCGGAAAAAGATCGGTGATCAACTAGAAACCTCTCTACTTATCTGGCGTTAACAATATAACTATTGTAGTACTCTCGATGGCTGCATTAGTGAAGCAGACAGATCAAAGGCGCAAGGAAGGTTGTGTTATATTCTTTCATTCAAAAAAGGAATTTTTGAATTCAAACATTGCGTCATAATATTGTTGGGTGGCTGAACAGAGATGCCAACAAATGAAACTAGAGAAAAACATAAAAATGCACATGTTTGTTGAATACAAAATCCTAAAATGACCAGAAATTAATAGAACTGTGGAATTATGAGTAATACAGCCTGGATTCAAGGGGGAACAAGTGAAAAAGGGCATTTCAGCTTATTCAGCAAGCGAACCTCATTAAGGAATGGCGTGATAATTCGACCATCCAACGGATTGACTTTTTTGGGCTTTACTAAAAAGAGTGTAACATGATAATGCAATGATCGATTTTTAAAATTCTTCCTTTGAACGAAAGTCAAGTCATAGGTCTTTATATTGCTGTCATTCGTTTAGAATATGCTTGCATACATTTTTTGTGACGACTTTGTAAAAAAAGTGCCCATTTTTTCTGACTCCACCTGTAGATAGTCGTTATGTAAACCGAAAGGTCCCTCTTGGGACTGGTTTGATTTGTTTCAAGTGAAAGAGCAGGTAAATGTTTGTATTCCCGGTACGATTACGATGGTAGTTAAAGTAATTAACAGCTGGAAGCCGTCTGACTTCCACTTTCTATTACATGGTCAGAAAGGCAGAACTTTGTCATAGATATGAAAAGAAGTTAAATCCCAACTAAATATTTGATTTAAAAAAATCAAGGGTCTTTCAGAAAAACTGAAAAGTTGCATATTTGTACTACTTGCAGCAGGATTTTCTTAAAGGTCCTTGTTTAACATGTTTAACAACATTACAAGCCTTTCCTTGCACTGTATGCAATGTCAATGGGAATCAGTAGACACTGGTGACAGAAATCAGTGGTCATGTGATGAAAGTGAAGCATGCTGGTACTGCACAAGAAATCTACTTTGCGGTACGATGGTAGTTTGCGCAAATGTGCTCTTTTATTACCGCCTAATCGGAAGTCAACGAGCCACGAGCCTTGGTAACGCATGATATAAAAGCTCAGAAATGAGATGAACAACATTGTTGTTGCTCTGGATTTGTTGCATGCAGTGATGAATATCTCCAATTACCGACGACTCTTATTATAACTGATGCTGTTGCCAACAGGTCACGTAGTACTCGTCGCTGCGTTCAGATTTAGTTTCTACCCGCGGATTTAGAAAGAAAAAACGTAAGTTTGGCTCCACCACTGTCAAATATATCGATTTAAAAGCGTACGAAAAGTTGTATAGGGTCACAGGTCACTATTAGGTATATCAAATAAGGTGGGATCGTTTCAAAAAAAACCTTAAAATCGTGATACGTGTCTCTATTTTAAATAGAAGTTGTCAAAAAAACATAACATTTTTGGTATCATATTAAAGACAATTTATCCAGCTACCACCGAATAAAAAAAGAATTAAAGCCACATGTTTAGCAACTGTGAAGTTATCAATCTAAACGTCGAGTGAGTCAAGGGTGGGACCGGTGGATGAGGAGCCGGTGGATGAGGCGCCCATAGGTTTCTACACAAAATAGTGGAAAACTAGAACTTTTGAAATTGACGCCATTTTAAAATTATACATAGGAAAGTTTTCAAACTCTCATATGTGTTAATAACATGTGCCTGCTACTATGAAGAATAATATTGAATTTTTATCTAGACATTCTCTACTAGAATATGATGTTCAATTCAGGGAGTGTTTTAATGTAAAAAACACACAGTTTTATTCATTTTATTGATTAAACAATGGCCAAATCGCAGTCTCTCTATTTCATTTGTGTGACTCTTCGGTCCTTTTCTACCCTGGGTAGTAAAACATTTAACTAAAAAAGCCAGAAGTGTTTCTTCACAGAATTGTTCATAGATTGATGAAAAAATTGGAATTTAGACCTATTTTGGACCACCCTGTATTTAAAATAAAAGGAACTTTAACGATATTCGTGTAGTTCATTTTGATAACCATTTTCTTTTAAATTAAATAGTCCAAGCTAACTTAATTTCATAGAATATTATATACAAACCTTCATTTTATGCATTATTTCATCATAATTTTAGACACCCTGTACTTTTCCTGTGAACATTTTGGGCAAGTGATTCTTAGCAAATTTGGTAGCACCTTCTGCGGTTGTTCTGATTTTGGTGACTATCTTCAGCTAAACCTTAATTGTACAAACTATCAAAATATTTTGTGAGGAGCAAAAACGATCAACTTTTTTATGTTCCACCCTATACACATTTAACACACCCTGTATAATTTGATTCTTTTTTGCAAAAATGAAAAACCTTGAATCATAAGCTTTCCAACGATATATAGTTTGTGGGTCATTAAGTATGTAAAACTTTTACAAAGTCCTGAAAGTGAAAGTTTTGTCCCGTTTAATCAGATTTGGTGCATTCCTCAACATTATTAGAAGTGAAACATTTTTTGGACCAGTTTGTGACTCTGACCATAGGGAGATGGTTTACCGTAAGGAAAACAGTACACGTGTAGCTAGTCAAGTGTAGCTAGGACAATTGCTGTATAAACTGCCCAAAAAAAGTTCCGGAATTTGTTTTTCAATCACCAAGATTTGAAATATTTCGTGATATATTCATATTGTGTGTCATATCAATACAAAACTGTAGCAGCCCCCTGTTTCAGTGCTTAGCCACCTGCTTGTGAATGTGGGGAGGTCTCATTCAGTGGTATTGAATTCTTGTTGTATTTCATTTTGCGTTAGTGTATGAAAAATACTTTTAAAAATATTTAAATATAATCCATTCTTATACAGGGTGTCCAACAGTTTCGATAACTTTTAAATGCATTTTATCTCTCTTAAAATAATTCGTACCAAATTGAAAACATAAAATTTAGTATAAAACACTCGCTGAAGTGTTTGGTCACATATAACTCACAATACCACACAATTGTTCTACTTGCAGGACTTATAGTGTAGGTCGCAGTAATCACATTCATTCATGGCTCATTTTTTTCAAAAGGCTTTCATTACATTTTAAGCACAAACATTAATAATATTATAAGGATTAATTCAATCTAGAATAAAAAGGAATCCTCCAGAACACTTCATTGAAAGTTCAGTCACATAGCCGATTATTTGCTAGAAAACCACTTTCAGACTGCTTTTAAGCAGTCTTAAAAGACTGGTCACGATTGGCCATTATTCGAAAATCGTGAACAGTTTGTTTTTTTTCATGTGTAGTTTCGGCAAGATCTAGGACTGTACTGTACAGTCTTCTGCAGTCTTGTGTGGTCGGTAGCACGTGGCAAATTTGACAAACCCACTACGATTTTTTTCTCGCAGCCTAAACAAATCGTGGCGGTTTTTTTTTAATCGTTAAGGTCGGCATGGACACGTGAGCGGTTTGGTCACATAACTCACAATACCACACAATTGTTCTACTTGCAGGACTTATAGTGTAGGTCACAGTAATCACATTCATTTTTTTTTCAAAAGGCTTTCATTACATTTTAAGCACAACATTAATAATAGTATAAGGATTATTTCAATCTAAAATAAAAAAGCATCCTCGTCGACAACCTTTTTTCTCTTCCCTACCTCTTTCCATCTCTCGCTCCCCTCACTTTATTAAGCTCATTATTATACGCGTTTATATAAAAGTGCAGTTTAACAGTTCGGAAAACTGTCATCAGTGCATCCATCTGTACACAGCTATTATTGTTAGTTTAAAATATCTTCCCCAAGTTTCATATCTTTACTAAGTTTCATATCTTCACTAAGTTTTATAACTTCCCTAAGTTTCATATCTTCACTATCAAAATAAGTTTTTTGTTTTACACTGCGAATCATTTTACCGAAGATATTAAGCGTTAAAAAGATATCGAAACCTTTAATCAATAATACAGAGTCACACAACATACCATACACCCCTTATACTTTCGACGCTTTTGCATTCCACAACGTGACCATGTACGGATGGGACTTCTCGCATATCTCTGAGTACGAGCCTTTTGGACTGAGAGGAGGTTAGAATTCCGCAAAGACCTGGATATGGCATGACATTATTAAAACTTGGTGAAAACAAGTGTTTAACTTTCAGCGTATTCAATTAATTAAACTCACACCAAACTTCAAAACTGCCAAATCAGTATTTAAGGTTGCCCGGTGTGTGTGTGGGGGGGAGGGGCATGCCCCCCCCCCCCCCCCCCCCCCCTCAAAATGTAGGGGCCTCCTCCGGTTCCACCGCCGTTGGGGATCTTAAACACAAAATGACAGAACCTCCTATTTTTCTCTGTAATTCATGTTCATGGAACTGGTTGGGGGAAAGATGATCACTGAAGCTACTTGGGATAGTCATTTTAAAATCTTTACTAAGGGATCAAGCAACCTTAGTGTAAAACCGCTCTTTTCTCGTGACACTCGGTCATTTTACACCTTTGTAAATGTCTTAACTTAATCAATCCAGCTCGTCTCGTTCCCGGGTCTCGTTTAACGTTCATTCACTCTGCATTAATCACATCTTTCTCGCTGTTTACGGATACGATATCAAATTATATGGTGAAAGAGACTTTGTGTTACTGTACCACCTTAAAATCTGAAGAATGCTATGCCGTAGTTTTCAAAATTCAAAACAATCTCTCACCACAATGATAATATCTTATTAACTATTGTATTGTGATTTCTTATCAAACTAGTGTAGTAATTGTCTCCAGTGCATTGAATGCATCCTCGCAAGTCGCAATGTTATATATATACAGGGTGTCCCAAAAATCTATGCACGTTTTTGAAGAGTCATATCTCATAAAATATAAATCATATGGTATAAATTTAAACATATTTTGATATACGAGATTTGGGAAATTATTTTGATACCAAACACAACCCTATTGGTGAACCCACAACATTATAAAAGTAGTTGAAAGTTTTTGGCCGTGTGCCAGACCCACCCATACCACCACACATTGTTGCTAAAATCAGGTGCGCATAAATAAACAGTATGAAAGCAACGTTGCGCATTAGTCACAGTTCACTGCTTACCTTGCAACATTAATGTTATTACCAAACTCGGTCACTCACAACATAAATAGGCGTAGTAGACAACATTGCACAGCAAAAGTCTTCATTTAAGATGGTTTACAGCATAGATAAGCGAATACAAATTGCATGGTTCTACGCTGAAACAAATTCAGTTCAACTTACTCAACAAAAGGTCAGAAAACATTTTAAAGTGAAACGCGCACCAGGAACAATATCCATTCTGAAGTTGGTGGATACATTTTTGAACACAGGAACTGTGCATGATTTGTCTCGATGTGGTAGAAAGACTGGTAGATCAACAAGTCACATTGATGTCATAAGACATGCAGTAGCCAAAAGTCCAAAGAGATCTATTCGCCGACTTTCCGCAAAAAAACAAGATTAAAAGATCAACTGTTCACAGAATTTCGCGTAAGGACTTGAAGAAGTTCCCATACAAGATTCAGATCAAACAAAACATTAAAGCAGCGGACAGATATAGTTTGTCATTATGATGGGATCACTGTAATGCAAAATTTTAATTATTACAATTGACGGATCACTTTCCGTGTAACCAACTTTACTTGTCTTTTTGTTAATCTCAATAGGTATGGATTTATGAACTTTATTCCTCCGAAGTATACAATTACATTTTTGCAGTAATAAATATTTTACTTCTAGGGTGGCATTACAAACAGATGTTACTGCAATGTTTGGTATCAAAATTATTTCCCACATCTCCTCTTTCTAAATATGTATTCATATTTTCAATACGACTTATATTTTGTGAAATACAAAGCTTCAAAGTCGTGCATAGACTTTTGCGACACCCTGTATATAGTATTTTACAGAGACCTGTGTATAATGAATTATATTGTAGCTTGTAGGGGAGGATGGGGCAACTGGTCCGGTTAAGCATATTTCATGATATGAAAGATTAAAGCTCGTGTAAATATTTATGGAATTGCTATGAAAATATCACCCTTGTAACTGTTTACATATAACATATAATCAACGTTAAAAAAGATCTAAAGAAGAGGCCAATTACCATTAACTGAAAACTTTACTTGGCACGGACCAGTTACCCCATCATTGGGGCAACTGGTCCTATATGTTCCAACGGTTAGAATACACAGAAATCAGTGAGTGACAACACGGAAACTAGGCAGTATTTTCTTTACAAACACATTTCCATATTATTTAACATGTAAAAAGGATACATGTCTCATGAAACCCATGTTTTATACAGTTTTCGTGGTTAACGTGTACATAGCAGTATACTAATGGTGTACAAAGCAAGCGAAATTTTCGACTGCATATTTATTAGATAAATCGGTATGAACCTAGCTAAATGGTTACATGGTTGTGTTATTCAGATGCCCCATACATATTTCTATATGTACCCCTTTCTTTAATTATTTTATTTACTTCATATAATCATCATTTAGTACTTATAATAAACCAACTTGATATTTAACCAGCTTTTCATGTTACAGGGGAAGTTAGTCAATATGACAATGATGACCCAACGGTTAATATACACAAAAAGCAGTAGATAAAATACATAAATCATGATATTTCGTCATAGCAAATACCTTTACAGACACCATTCAAAATATAATAAAGATGTAATTCATAATACCGAGGTTTTAAACCATTCTAAAGCAAATTCATGTCATATTGTAATCCTTCAATAGCAGAAATAGTGGTATTAGACCCAAAATGCCCCAAAATGTCTAAGAACTAGAAATAATGTGAATTATTTCATATTCTATTCACATTTCAATACCAAGTCATGTTTTATTGACACTAACAACTAATTTTCAAAATTAATTTTACAATTTTGATTAAGTTTTTTGCAGGCGGACCACTTGCCCCATACCCCTTCGGACCACTTGCCCCAACAAATGACGTAGCACTTTGTCGAGATGAAACATTATTCAAAAACGTCTGTGACGTAATAAATTTTACGCCAAAATGTTTTAAAACATACCACCATTTGTCATAATAATCAATAGTTTTTAGCCATTACACAGATTTCTGTAGCCAGCGAGTATTTTTGGATTCGCAAATATTACGGCGTTCGGGTCCTACAAGTAGACGAGTGTCTTTAGATAAAATAAGAAATGATGTACTTTGTTATTTGCCAATTCATAAACTAATAACTCTACCAAGTGAATACCCGTGATAATGATTTAAGTTGAAGCATTCTTTAAATGATAATATTGATCGCCAATCCAAACCACCAATGTCCCAAATTAGCAATATGCGCCATTTTACGGTCATTTCAACCACGGTTTTAATCATATTTCGGAAAAGTCCCTTAGCACACTACAATATAGCACCCATCAAATACAATATGCACCTAGCATCTTAAGACGACTGTACTGCATGTATATATTTATTGTTGCATATCTGTCAATCATATAAAGTACATTAAACATGATCTAAACCCATCTTCATATATATATATCACCAATACTTTCTGTGAATTTTCAATCAGTCACTCAAGGAGTTGGCTTCAAAGACCTGGAGAAAATCACATGTGTAAATACCCTAAAGTTCCAAATGTTTTGGATTGTAAAAGGTAAGAATATATGTCAAGTATCAACAAAAGTCGCACTGTTCAAAAGAAAGCAGTATGCCCATACAATTACAAAATCCTTTATTTCGAACCACTTGCCCCACGGTCCAGTTGCCCCATAGTCCCCTATATAAGAATTTATTTATTTAAATCATAGGATAGAACAACAGAATTCTATAATTTATAGTTCTTTTATATAGTTATATCTTTCTTGGCCATTAACACGGCATACATATTAAATGGTGCTGAGGATGAACATTCCGGTGTATAAAACTGTTCTAGTCTGAAATTGGAGAGGTTGAAGTAGCAAAGGACAAAATGGGAGAGGTTAAAATGGCAAAGGACAAGATGGGAAAGGACGACATAGCACACGGACGAAGTGGAAAAGGACGTAGTGGCAAAGAACGAAATAGGAGAGGACGAAACGTCAAAAAACCAAATAGGAAAATAAGACATAGCACAAGGACGAGGTGGCGAAGGACGTAGTAGCAAAAGATGAAACTGTCAATATGGAAGTCCTCGTAGACTTGAATGCGGTTATTCTGGGAGTATACACACTGGCGAAGCACCTTTTAGCAGTATACACACAAGGGAATAGACTCAAAGTAATAACACAGATGGAAGTACACACAGGTAGTTGATTCCCTTCTTAAGTACGCATACAGGTATCCAAACATCCTATGGAAATCAAGGCCCATCTAAGTTGTATCATCGATTTGTTGGAACTCGATTCAACATAATACTTCTTGGACGCGGGCTTAGCGTACGCATACAGTAGAAAATATCTTGACTTCTTGGAGAAAGTATATGGCATGAGGAACAGGCTTCAGGGGGACATGGTCCAGGTTTTGCGAGAAGCCAAATACGACACCGCGCTCCGCATCCTGTGCCTTATAGTTAATGTAGAGGCCCCTGGCTGAAATACAGTGAGGACTTGTCCCTTCGTATACTAGACATGAATGCCATGTTTCATTCTGCCAAGGAGCAACTGGAAGCATGGGCAACAAACGCAACACCAACACACGGACAGAACACAGTATATCCTAACATGACCGTAAATGATGACCATGTAATGAACCGACTTCTCGATACCATGGGACCTGACGATGACACACGGACAGTTGACCTCCTGCAGAAACTCTGCCGTACACTTTCTGACGTCATCCTTAGCATGCTTAGGCGGTGCA
Organism: Ophiura sarsii; assembly: GCA_035610835.1. Lineage (NCBI taxonomy): Eukaryota > Metazoa > Echinodermata > Ophiuroidea > Amphilepidida > Ophiuridae > Ophiura > Ophiura sarsii. Next base: position 40,046,561 of record CM069458.1, on the reverse strand, counting down.
AAGACTGGGGGTAAATTTTGGAATCCATCCCAAGAACTCAAACAGGAGGCCCAGGCAACATGCAACCAACATCAGCGGAGAGAGGGTCTTTGCACACGTCGATAGTTACATACTAGAGGTGTCCAAATGTAACGATAGGAGAAGTAGAGAGCGACGTATTGCCTAAGGTGAATGAAACAATGAAATGGCTGATGGACCAAGAAGTACACACAGGAGATCCGACTCTCTCTTGCCAAGAAGGACTCATACAAAATTATCAAAAGGTGATCGATCGAAGACTAAAGATATGAAGGAGAAATAAATTAAGGAATTAAATGCAAAAAAGTCAAGAGATGTGACAAAGGCAAGAGAAGAGTCGGGGTAAAATAGAACAACAAATACAGCTGGTGTACGACTGTGGCGGACTTTGGACTTCAACCGACGACTTGACTGAACACAAATCAAAATCAAAATCATGTAAAATTAAACAATATAAATGTCAAATTAATTTAAGGAAATTACTAGAGTGCAATGTAGAAAAATAAAATTAATAAGGAAAGTGATGTAGAGTAAGAACATGTTGTTATTAATATGTTGGATAATTATGATGTCAATTGTATTGATCCCAATTTATGTTCTATTTTACGTGATTCGAATTATGTGGTTGGCAAATGTTTTGTTGCAGCGATGAGCTGGAGAGGGCGGGATGGTGAGGGTAATAAATGAATTTGAGGATTATAAAATTAGTTATGATAATGATAGTAATACATATTTTATGGATATGTGTGCGCTTGTTGCTGATATAGTAAGTAAGAAATAATAAGGTATTTTGGGAGTGATTTACCAATTACATTTGATGATGATTATGTTGGTGATGTGATGATTAATGATGTGACATCCTCATTTAGAAATATTGTCATGTGCAATAAATATTTTTAATTATATTTAAGATAATGTGAATTTGATATCTTGACAGCTGGTCTGTTTCAATACACTTTGATTTATCTGCAAACCATACACACATTTTTAGAGTATCTGTAATGTTTATTGGTAATAAATTATTTTTGGAAAATAAAATTAATCATAAGCATCATCATCATCATCTTACAATAGTCTTCATCATTATTCATTGTCATCATGAGCATTGTTTATTTCAATATATAATTTGTATTTATTTTATCCATATAACGTAATGATGCACTCTATGTATTCAAAATGAAGGCCTGTTCAGAAAGCAGTGCTGGTCACTGAAGCATTACCCTCAATAAAGAGACCAATAAATAATTAGATATAAACTATGTATAGTAAAATGATAATGTTTAGTTGATGATAATTTAATTTGAGCCCAGTCTCAACTTGTTTGGTTAATAAATTTGTATATGTATACACCTAAACAAGTATTTCTTAAAAAGTGGCACAACCCGTTTTTAGGTCGTCCGTAGGAAGAGACCTTGTTGTCAGATGAACTTGAGACAGGACACAAAAGATGGTAGTGGTAGCTTGTAACTGCAACCGAAACAACATCAAATTTATTCACCATGACCCATGGTCAGTCATGTGATCGCACACAACATTAATATTAATTTTCCAAACACAACAAATACAAACTTGACAAGTTTGATATTTTAGTTCCCTACGAGAGGGATTCATGTACAGTAGAATTGAACTTGTTGACAATAATTTGTAAACCAATTGACATGTGGATGTCGCCGGATTAAGCCCGATATGTGAATATCGGATGCCAAAAATCTGAAAGTTGTTCAAATTCTAAAACCTGACATATTTATTTAATTTGGAATTAGTGCGAGTTTGATGATACAATTAAGACCACACAAAGCAGATCGGTATAATTATTACTATGTCTATCTATACCTCTCAATGTTCTCATTTCAATGAGATTAATTATTAAATTTTAGCAAATTTATTCCAGCGACCTTTCGGTTCCGCCATGTGGATGGACGGTTAAGACAATATTTGAATGAGTCCGGAAAGGAACTGTTATTAAGCTATCAAATTCTTAAATATGACATTTCCTTTTCAATTTTAATTTGTAGCTAAATGTAGTACAATTTGAAAAAGTCCAAGTCTATGTCTACGCAAAGACGCAAAGGCAAATAGGTACACTTTAATACAATGACTGTACCAATACATTTTTATAAACACCAATGAGATTAATTCATTACTTATTTCCAATTTTCTGATGAAAATACACCAATTTGAGGCCTTAAAAACGACCCACATAAGCAAAAGCACCCAACAAAGGACTCATCAGGGACTTTGCCCCAACACCCTCTGATTACGGAATAATATCTATCACTGGTTGGATGGCAGAAAAGCCACAACTTCATGATAAATTCAGACAAATTCAGACTATTAAAGTTAGGATAATCCTGGATGTCTTATTGACTAAACCAATCGATATATATGTTGTTGATAAAACTGTCCAAACAAATCTTAAAAGATCCAATTCAATGGTATTTACACTGTTTCGTCCAATCTAACAATTTGACAGCGGTGCTAGAAGGACTATACCGAGATATCTTGTCTCAAGTGTGCAATTGTATTTATTTATTTATATTTATTTTATGCACTATTAACATTATATGTCCTGGCATGAGAGATGATAGTAGTGGAGCACGAGTCCTACTAACTACCCCTTTACAGGTTTAGATTCATGGTTCATGTACAGTAGAATTGAACTTGTTGAAAATGATTTTTAAACCAATTGACATGTGGATGTCGCCGGATTAAGCCCGATTATGTGCTAGAATGACTATACCGAGATGTCTTGTCTCAAATGTGCAATTTTATTTATTTATTTTATTTATTTGTTATATTTATTTTATGCACTATTAACATTATATTTCCTGGCATGAGTAATGATAGTAGTGGAGTACGAGTCCCTACTAACTACCCCTTTAACGGTTTAGTACATGTCCAACTAAAGACTGCTAGGCTCTCGCCTGTTTTATGGAAACCTGTAATACTGAGGAACGAACCACCGACCGGTAAACGCTGATAGCTGATCAATTGACCACTAATTGCAAGGTGCAAAGTGCCTAACCAATACTTTAATACATGTAAAATAATATGATCTTATTATAATTCAATCCAGCCATTATACATGCACTTATAGCGTAACAACCGTTTTGTGATTTTTAAAACCTTCAACGGGATAACATTATGTAATACCGTATTTAGGATTGAATTTATTTAGAACACCCTATACACCTCGTAAACCCCCGTGTGTCGGAGTGTGTAGCGTCAAGCACCAAGTGTTCTGTTAAACCATGATCGTCAATACAGGGATGATTAACTCCCGGATTATCTCTATTGAAATGATGTGTGAAGCTGATCTATGTTTAGCACACACTTATCCATCCCCGCCTAGATTATAATCTATGGATAAAACTAGATGTAACAATAGTAAGGTGCATACATTGTAGGTCTACGTGTTAGCCAACTCCAAAATTATAAATGCTTTATTATGTAATAATTCTAATACATACCATACCGGTGAGGACATACTGATTAATATTCCAGAGAATGGACTAACCGACTAAGATTAAATATAACCAATTAATATAATACTTAACATTTATCCCCTCCAATATGAAGAGACATCATACATAACCTAACTTATTTGCAAATTTATTTGTAATTGTATTTTTCCATCAAGTCTTTTCGTTCCCCCTATCATTATTATACGCCTAAAACCGTCATTAAGGCGACAGAGAACAATGCGTTTTATTCCGTTTTTTGTTCGTTGATATGAATGGTTTAAAATGACGTTAAGGCGATTTTTTTTTTTCAAAGGAAATTCGCCTTATTCCACTATTAGGATTATTCATTATTATTATTATTATTATTATTATTATTATTATTATTATTATTATTATTATTTAAATTATTTCTTTTTAAATTACCGTTATTGATGAGCAACAACTCTATATGTAATAAATAGTAATTTTAATATCAGTGATGGAGAAGGTCATGTCCAACTATAACGACACTACAAGTACAAAGACAGTAATAATTAATATTCAATTAACCCTAACCCCCCTGAGTGCTAAAAAATGCTAATCCAAAGTCCCTCTCCAAACGCATGCGCCGTCGGTTTTCGATGACGTAGTCAACCGAGCCTATATAATGAGTGCAGTATACTGCACGAATGTGTAGCTGAGGGCCGTGGCTTAGTGTTAGGAAGGTGGGGCTCGAGAACGGAGGGTCCCCGGATCGAATCCCGGCAGGTTCCCGGAGATTTAGTTGGTGTTTTTTCCTCGAAAATTGTGATCCCGGTCAAAAATCCTAAACCGGGGTTAGGGTTATTGTAAACATATGGACTGTAATAGAAAATCCACCACGGTACCTGAATTAAGGCTAGTTTATTACTGACTGGATTGCCGATGAAAACAGGCCCTCTATGTTGACTGACGCAAAGGCATAGGCCTTGCATCCGGATAGCAATCATACGTTGGAAGCAGATTCTAATATTTGTGCACCTGACCATTTTATCTGCTGAACACTTTAGTATGTCCCTTCTGATCAGAAAATGTTTATAGATGCATGGTCAACGAAGACATGTTAGCCTCGTCATTTAAATATGCATCGACTTATGTTATGACAAATTACTGCACATTACTGCTGCTAAACGAAAGCACGATGTTTTGGTGTGCCTGGCTTGATGAGGCTGTGGATTATTGCGTTTGACTATCACTGTGCATTCGAAGGCATAAATGGTTAAACCAGCGTATTACCATGGCTGCGAGTAGTAATGGTTAAACCAGCGTATTACCATGGCTGCGAGTTGTATAATAGACCAGCTACTTCAGACTTTATACTTTGCTCCCATTTAGTATTTTGATTTAAGATGACAGCACTTTGACTGGAATACGATAAACCTTGAAATATCGATGCTGGTTGAATATTTGAAGAAATGGTGCATGGGTAAGTAAGATGACGGTGACTGGACCCGTAACGTGTGTGGCAACACATTGATGGATAGCTTCAAAACAATTATCTGCAAGTGATAAACAAGCAAACAAACAGCAGCAAAACAAGCAAAATATACCATTTACTTACAAGTGTTATATAATGTATGCACACCGGGAGAACAGTGATATTATGCAGAAAGGGACAATTGCTTTTGATCTTTAATTCTATATTATTTAATCTTATTTATGCCCTCATGAGTAACAGCAAACCAAAGACTATACACCGTGAGCAAAAGCTTACCCACTCTCGCGAAAGATTGACTGATTATTTATCAGTTGAGTAGGTTGAAAAGGCAGAGGAAACTCACGGCATAAAAAACGTCATGCGTAAACATCAAAACTTTAAAAGACCCGGCAGCAATCATAATTTACCCCCGCCGTTGAAAACAAGGTTAACTTCACATATTTACCCTCAAACGCTGGAACACTAACTGTTATTTACGATGTTAGGTTTTCTGGTGAAAGCTGTAGACAAATCCACGCAGACAGGCGAGCGAGCCACATAAATCCCTCCCGGAGAGCGTCCCAGATGAAAGCCGCTATGCAACGCCCGTAATACAAATAGCGCCCTCTATTATTAAAACGGACCAGGCTAGATCAAAACCGTCCTATATTATATGCGGGATTTATTGAAAGCACCAATAAAAGATGCCCCTATATGCTCACCAAATTAACCTTAAAATATTTGGGAGTCAAATAAAACCGAAACCTAATTATTAAACCTCCTAGAGTACCGAAGGATAAAAGGAACCACTGAAAATAGCATTTCCCAAACGTCTAGCCGGAGTACAGCCTTTATAAATTAAAATACCATACCCGCTATATCACGTATTATTTTTATTTTATTTATTTTATTTACTTGTATGGACATACACTTTTGAAACAGTGGAAAGAATCATCCGACAGATTTACCCGGACCAGTTCAATACACCGATCCAGACAATCGTATAACAAACCAGGTATTCAATGAAAGGTGGCTGGCGTATCCAATCGATTCTGATTGTTAAACCTTCCAAAAATCCACTTATCGGCTTAATCATGCTATTGTAAGGATAACGGATTTGTAAACCCAGCAAAGCGAGTACCTACCCTAATATCCTAACCCACGTAACCGTGTCAGTTTCCTACAATACAAGATAGAACCTGAATAGGACTTGCAGAAAAACGATCAATTTAAATTTATTACATAGACATACCCATAAGATCTGTATAATGAGATCTAAACCCGATTGAAAAGGAGGTACAAATGTAACCAGGATAACAAGCCTGATTATTTTAGCCCTACCGTCAATACAAAGATATTTATATAGCCCATTATTTTTGACTAGCCGTATATGACGCAAGCGGTAGCCAAATAGGTTTGGAATACTCATTGGAAATTGCAATAAAACCAATATACTATTTCGAGGATAACAACATATTATAGCTATCTCCTGATTGATTGTAACATAGCATAATTATTCTCACCTACATTTATCTGATTTCAAGCTTGCCGCATTTACACGGTATCCTCAGGAGTCGGACTGGCAGGTATAGAAACCCTGATATTCTTGCCGTAGTTTGCCCTCGACTAGCTATGGTGATGATGCAGTCAGCGCATCGCTCGTACTATATATATGACGGCCAGCCTATGATCCAGAACTTCGAATAAGAGTACATTTTCTTCCTCGTACGGAACCAAAACCGGCTGAAGATCAACCGATTTGGTATAAAATACTTAACATTTGGCGACAGCCGTAAAATAATTGAAAGAGACGCCGTAAAGCGAAGAAAACGAGATCGAGCGATACAATTGATTATTTTTAAACTCCTCTGAGCAAGTGTGTTGCGGTTGCAGTCGCAATACAGAATGCACGAAATGGTGCGGTGTGAACCCCGAGACAAAATGATGGCGGGAAAAAAGTGCCTCGTGACCGGAAGTAACCCCTGACGGGGGTTAACGGGCAATGCTCAAATTCCTGTCAACAACTTGGTTTTCTTTGTATTCACTTTAGAAAACTTTATTATGGCAGCATCCTTCGTCTGTGTCGTAGTCTGTGTCTGTGTGTCAACAATTTAGTACACACTTTTTGTTTTGTCCATTTCTTTTCCATACAATGACCAATTGCAATCAAACTTCGGTCATAGATGCAACATGGAAACCTTCATATGTTAATGAGGTCAAAGGTCACATACCAAGGTCAAAGGTTATCTGAGGTCAAGATGTAAAATTTAGTATACAATTTTTGTATTGTCCATTTCTTTTCCATACAATGACCAATTGCAACCAAACTTCGGTCATAGATGCAACATGGAACCTTCATATGTTAATGAGGTCAAAGGTCACATACCACGGTCAAAGGTCATCTGAGGTCAAGATGTAAAATTTAGTACACACTTTTTGTATTGTCCATTTCTTTTCCATACAATGACCAATTGCAACCAAACTTCAGGCATAGATGCAACACGGAAACCTTCATATGTTAATAAGGTCAAAGGTCACATACCAAGGTCAAAGGTCATCTGAGGTCAAGATGTAAAATTTAGTACACACTTTTTGTATTGTCCATTTCTTTTCCATACAATGACCAATTGCAACCAAACTTCAGGCATAGATGCAACACGGAAACCTTCATATGTTAATAAGGTCAAAGGTCACATACCAAGGTCAAAGGTCATCTGAGGTCAAGATGTAAAATTTAGTACACACTTTTTGTATTGTCCATTTCTTTTCCATACAATGACCAATTGCAACCAACCCTTGGTCATATATGCAACATGAAAACCTTTATATGTTAATGAGGTCAAAGGTCACATACCAAGGTCAAAGGTCATCTAAGGTTGTCTTGTCCATTTCTTTTCCATACAATGACCAATTGCAACCAAACTTGGGTCATAGATGCAATATGGAAACCTTCATATGTTAATGAGGTCAAAGGTCACATACCAAGGTCAACGGTCATCTGAGGTCAAGATGTAAAATTGGCTGCATATGTAAAATTGATTACATTTAAACAGATGAAGTACAATTGCAACCAAACTACCCATATAAACGGACGACCTATTTGGGACCGCTGTCCCTATTTTTAAGTACTCGTGATTGATCAAGCATATCGTTGGATTGGGAAAAGCAATTACAATAGAATTAACGGCATTCGAGAGCCAACAAAATTATCCTTAAGATTATATGAATAATACAACCAAATACTGAGTAATCAATGAGCGTAATGACGGGGAACATGTGCACCCTTTTAAGGGACACCCTGTATAACATCACATATCCAATTATCTTGATTCACATTTATGATGAATATCATAAATATTTGTATTTATGTGCCAACATCATGGTACAAAAGTACTTACATACTCCTAAGAAGAATCTTTAACATAGAAAATGATGGACTAACTTAATTGAATCTCATAGAAATGATTGTGATGTTACTTAATGATTCTTGACAGATACAATTTTAGACATTTGTTTTCCATAGGTCACGATAAATCATCTAATTATTTCATGAGGTGAATGTAATTTCTAATTAACGTAATTGATCATAACCAGTGCTTTTTACGTTGTCGTTTGTATACATTATGGAAATGTGTGGGAGAGGTCGGGTGTGGGGTGTGTGGGGTGGGTTAGGCTGTCTGACGGGGGGTGTATGTTCATCTCGTGAGTGTTTTTGGTATCACATGTTTTATATCAATGTGTCTTTGTAATTTTTTTGTTAAATGTTATGTATCTCTTTGAATGTATATAAATGCTTTTATAATATTGTAAGTGCAATGCAATTTGGCTTGTAGGCCACGATTTTGTATTTTTCAATAAACCAATCTATAAAAAACCAATCTATAATTATTTCATGAGGTGAATGTTAATTTTCTATGTTGTGTAGTCCGAACGTCACACTCAAAATGGCTGCGACTGTGATGTCGTCTACAGCAGGATTTCCAATAACTAATTCTTCATCTGGATGGTTGCAGAATGCTTCAATTGTGGAATCTACAAGCTCCATGATGACGACAATGTCTGCAGAAGAAGGTCATGCATTTTCCGAGCTGTCAAAAATGACGCTTACGGTGGTTATTTCGGTCGTCACCTTAATGGGTCTTCTGGGTAATACCATGGTGATACTGATAGTCCTGTGTTTCTCTGATATGCACACCGTGATCAGTTTCTCCTTCTCTAATCTGGCTCTAACGTTGTTGCTTCTGGACGCTGTGCCAACGGCAACCGACACCATCGGAGGGAATTTATCCGCTAAACTCGGCTGTAATTTCACGATCTATTTGCAATATGTAAGTATTCAGCCGTGATTAGTTAAAATTCCATTTAAATATCAGGTTATTTTTTTTAAACAACAATACAATCTTGCACACCCCCATATTAAAATAGTTCCTCTCGCTTTCAGTATTTCATCAACGTATGTATCTATCGTTCACTAATTTTTAATTTTGACACAATTTTATTTCATTTTAGATGTATACTCAGGTGGATAAAATTCCTTGCAGATAGCAATAAGCATATATTCTGCTTTGGCTTATATCAGGCGTACTGTCATGAGGTTGCACAAATGTCAATCTGTAGCACTGTGAAAATAAGGGGCTATTTCAAAATTATATCAAGGCGGCTAACTAAAGGAAGTTAACACGGTGCTAACAACTGACGTATGTAGTATCGTTCATTTATGACTAATAGAAGTTTGTTTCAATATAAGACGTTTAGAATCTAACAATATGAATCCATGTGCCATCTTCAACACTATCTTATTCGGTTGAGCCTCCCATTTTAATCTGATAATTGACGCAATCTTTGTCTTACGTTCACCTCCGGGACTAGGAAAATCTACTTCATCGTTTTAGCCTTTTATCTCCACATTTGTGTGGCATATGTATTTTTGTAACACTAAAACCGTACAGGTTGCTGTACGCCCTATTTTTTCACATTTATCTCTTTCTATTGATACCAAACAAAGTACCAACATTCCCAGTATAACGTCACATTGACGTCATAAGGACCCAGAGCCCAAACAGCACCCTCACAAAGACCAAGCATTGTTCGATTCTACATATGTTAGCTGTTCGCGCCGTGTTAAATCCCTTGTTGTCCGCCTTGATCTTATTTTGGAATATATAGCCCCTTGCACACCCGGTTTTCACCATTCATTTAGCTAAATAGTAAATAAGATATTATTATAGTTGTCATCCCTAATAATAATAAAGACACAATGAATAAAAATACTCATAATAATAATAATAATAATAATACAAAACACTTGCGCCAACACTTCACATCCATAAACCTTGACAGCTTGCTCTATCCCTAGGTGAAATGTTTGGCTAAAATAAGCAGAATCGGAAGAATCCTTTTTGCCCTTTGACGATACAGTGTTTCAATCCGACAGAAACAACTCGTAAAGGTGTTGCTACAATCCACCACCTCTTTAGACTAGGGTTAACATATGTAATTAAAAAAACCTGGTTTGTAGTTATGTGATACTTTAGTGATCAAAATATTGTTCATGTTTTGAACCTTAATCTATGTGACAAACATGATCTATTATAGATCGTACACTTGTTTCCCAGATCTTGTATTTTGGCACTTGGGTACTTGTTTCACTCGGTTCTGTATTTGCAATGCAATGCCCTCATATCTTTATTAATACTGCATATGAAATCAAATCCTAGTAGTGGCTAGGTAGTGACTTCCTCAAAAATCAACAATGCTCAGCATTGCAATAAAAGGTGACTGTTGCACAATTGTAAACACGTCGTCCATGGAGCGAATATTAAATTAGGATAAATAAAACTGAGCACATGTGTTCACATGTATAATAACATGTATAGTTTGAAGATTGTAGTGTCATTTTTTGTGTTTTATGGATGCCTTGAAAATAGCCGTTTTGATCGGTTATGAAAATGTACTGTAAGTAATAGAATTTAACAATGATCGGGATCGGTGGAAAGGTATTTGTATGTTTGCACACTTAAAATAGTCCGCTGTCTAAATAAAAGTGAAGATAGTACTCAGATATAATTTCTCCACCGTCTTTAGGACATTATTAAGGTATAGGTAAAGGTTGTCAACCTTGGAATATAAAGGTTCGTTCACACTAGGCGATATTTGCCGTCGATGCGGTGCGGCAGCCTTACTCATCCGCCGCAGTGTACGGCAATTCACCACAGGTCACGCTGGGTCAACGAGGGTCACCGCGTTCGATGACACCCAGCGCCATGTGGCAAAATAGGAGCATGTCAGCGTTAACGCAATGCATCGCAGCCTGCCGCAATAGCAGTTGAATACTTTTGTACTCGACTGCGATAACGCACCGCAACGCACCGCAACGCACCGCAACGCACAATAAATAACGTATAGTGTGTGAAGGGAGCTTAACACGTCCCTTTTTCTGATTACACACAATGCGGTGGTGTATAAACTTTCTCCGCTCCGTAACATATTCTCCAAAAATTGGTATTTTCAGCATATTTCATCGCATTATTTACACTTTGTAATAAAAAACCAGGTGTCAAATATATGTTTTACTTCAATATCCTAAAGCTATGGTTGTTAGTATCAAAATAATAATAATAATAATAATAAGTACATACCGTATCGATTATACTTTTATGTTCGATTTTCTTTTCTTATATAATTTTCAGGTGGTGGCGGAGGTAACGAGTCTAACGTTGGCATTCATGTCTTACGATCGCTATCGACTGATTGTAAACCCGTTGAAATCTCTAAGCACAAGATCCTCAAAACAGATTTACTTGATCATGGTTATAATATGGATAGGTATGTTGTTGTATTTATTATATATTTAACAATGTGTTTGTCTCTGAATATTGTATAGCGTCATCAAATTTGGTTTTCAAATATTAGCACTGGTAGTTACGGAGTTCGATTGGACTTCCACCATCACATTGAGTCACCCAAATATGCATCAACTACCTGGTGATCAGTGGTCACCAGGTGTACATGGTGTAATATAGAGATATAGTGATTATTACTCTTCAATTTAACGTTGACACTAGTAATAGACTGAGATGGCTGAAACTCCACATGCCGATAGGAAATCCACATTTAACTTGATGGTGATGACACTGATAGATGGCGCTGTAGTTTAAATGTAGGTGACATTTGTCGTCTGCTGCTTAGGTATAGACTTAAAAGAAATGACTGGGAAAATTCCCACACAATTATGCTGTTTCGAAAATTATGATAAAACGTTAAGTGCTTGACGGTTTTAACACTTTCCAAGCGGCTATTAGTTTTAGCATATACAAAACAGATTTTTAAAGAAACCTTTCCCAACTTTCAAAGTCTATCTCACGGATAACTGAACCAATACTAGGCATGTTTGTACATATTGTAATGCATCTTTCATGGTGATTCCAAATATGGTAATGACATTCAATATTTATGTATTTTAAACATTTAGTGACATTTTTGAATGTCGTCTGCAGACGCCTGTCACGTGGAAAGTGTTAACAAGCCTGGAATACGAATAATTCACTGATCATGTAACCAGGACGCTTTTTAACAGACGACCTGAGCTAATTATCGTAATTGATCATATAAAACGTATGATCCCTGAATGTATAACAACGCCCAGCATCGCACAAATTGGATTAGTTAAAAAAAATTCTGCTGTTGCTACATTTGAATTTATTTCAGCGCATTGACAAGCCTATACGATAGATGGTGTATAATGTAATGCATAAAAGAAAGGTTTGTTTGCACAATTGCGACCGACTTATGAATTCTATACAGAAACACCTGCATTTTGTCCCTCTTGTTTAAAGATATTTGTAATGGTAACAATTGTATGTTTTAAAAGATATTTGTATCTTAAGTTGCCAAATATGTAAATAAACAAACTGTTCTAGACTTTATTTATATCCATAACAACCCTTTTTTCAGGCCTAAGTCCGATCTCGTTTACTCTGGAGTCCCGCGTATCGATTACGCAGCCCCGTCTTAAAGGAATCCAAGCTACGTCATTAAATAGTGTGGTTTAGTAATGCAATCTGTCCTTGGTATATATTGTTTATTTCAATTATTATGAGTAATAGTACTATATATTTTCGGTTTTTTCTTCAGCTTCTTTCGTGACCCAGATACCGGCCTACTTTGCGCCCAAGAAATCTCCCGAAAAAGGATGTGCCGAGTTTGGTCAACCATGGGGTGAAGAGCTTTTCTTTTCCTACGCATTATTCAGCTTGTATTGCGTTCCACTCATTGTCATTATACCATGCTACACCAGTATCGCCTTCAACATGGCAAAAGCATCGGCTGCTACTGAAGCAAACGAAGATTCCAAGCGTCGTCTAGCTCAACGTAAACGATCCATTATAAGGATCTTTGCAGTTGTTATGTTCTATATGCTCATGTGGTTGCCTTGTCATGTGGTTCACATGTGGATGGCATTTGATCCAGACATCACAGCGTCTACGCCACTTTACATAGAACAGCACACGATAGCGAATGTCCTGATTTTCGTCAATAGTGCTGTTAATCCATACCTGTACACACTGGGAGGCAACTCATTTCGCAGGCATATCAAAGATATCTGGCATCGTTTGCTGTGTGGTAGGTCGCGTAGGAATAAACCAAGAGATGGTATCTCGCGGATTGATATCGGATCTACTATGTTCTAAGAGCACGTGTCAAAACTTATTTCGAGAACAGGCGTAATAACCTGTCAAGTTCTATAAAGTTTCGCATAATTAAAAATTATGATAATTAAACCAAAAATGAATTATCAGATGTGAAAGCAGATTTTCTTGCAGATTTACATTTCTGATCATAAATCGTAAATATCTTCCGAGTTACAAAGCGATACGATTTGTATTTTCTTTTGAAGCTCATGGTTTAAAGAGTAAAACCTAAACTGTCCTGAACAACTTATTTTCAACGACTCAAATCATTCCTGTAGGATGGATAAGTGCGTGTTATTATAAATCGACAACAGTTTTTATTATTATTTTGATACACATAATTTAAAACCCACGACCATTGAAATGACAATAACTCCGCTCCGCAACATCGTATCTCATCGATCGAGGTGTCAAAATACGCAGAAAAAAATTATGCACTTGGTTATTTGCTCTGATTAATGCATACTCTTTCGAGCCGTTATATATTGGATCATTTCTAAGTGTTTCGATACTTTTTGTGAGCAGTTTATATAGCCGTTATATAATCAGAAAGGTCCCTCTTAAAACTGGTTCGATTTGTATTGAAGTGAAAGAGCAGGTAAATAATCGTATTCCCGCGTACGATCAAAGAAGATTTCTTGTGCAGCCCAGCATGCTTAGCAAAAATACACTGGCAACTAGCAAAAATACACTGATCAATCTAATAGATGAAATTTCAGTCCGATATATTGAAATTTCACTCTATTACATTGACCATTTTCAACCTTTAAAGATCCTTCCCTCGGCACAATTAAAGATTGACTTTTCAATCACCACAAATTCTGGCAAGAGGGCATTATTAACGTTGAAACTGATATTATCTAAACAATATTCAAAACGAGCTAATTCACAAACTCTCACGTAAAATAGTCATTAACTTGAACATGATATAAACTGGCACTAGCATTTGTGAATGGTTGCATAGTAATAGTTCCATCATGTCCATGGACCAATGTATCAATTAGTTTTGTAATTCCATTCCTTGTTGTTACCTTAATTGTTAACAAATATGGGGGGTACGTGTAATACAGGCTGTCCCCTAGTACCCATCATTGCCCAAAGTTTATTAATTTTTGTCATCATGAAAGTCAATAAGATTATGTCCGTTGTTTTTCATTATCTCTCACATAATTGAAGGCCTATCTATTTATATCCATTCATTCGAATCATATTATACTAGTAATCGAACTGTTTCCCGAGGGCCCGTAATAGACACACTCGCTCCTTAGAAGCCAAATGCATTGTACTGGTTAACTTGTGTCACACAATGTTATTATGCACAGCCAGGAATAACCAGGGGGTGTAAACACGCTGATATTACTCAAGATATTTATCTTGCTCCCTTTGGGTTGAGTAGGCCTACCTTTCCAATATTGCTGTTTCACCTTATACATTATACGTGTGAGACTGTATTATACATCCACAGCTATTATACATGGGAGCTCAGACACCTTCAACAGGCACTGGGAGAGTGCATTAGAGTGTGACCAGCACTATAGTGGAGCGGATATGTGAAAAAGATGTTCACTTTTGGCAGGAAGCATGAAAATGGGCACATATGGGTGTTTTGATGCGCTGATTTCAAAAAACCACGGAACCACATTTTTTGAGCAATGGTGCGGCGGCCATCTTGAATTTCAAAATGGCCGCCATAAAAATATACGAGATTTAGTAAAATTGCTCTAAATCAAATACTTTTGAGATTTATACCCCCAGATTTCACCAATATGTTCTCTATAACATGGTGCATAATTTTAGATGGATTGGTTGTGCCAGTTGTACTTTGGTTATTACTTGTTACCATGGAAACCATCAAAAATAGACATTTTTGGGCAAAAATACCTCTAAAATCACTCTTATTTGGAGATTTTTGTTATCTATTCATCATGATATTGCTTTTAGAATCATCTGCAATTATACATAATTTGGATGAAAAATTAGCATTTCAATTTTGAGTGGTATCCATGGAAACTTTTTAAATGGCGGTTTGACGAAATATATGTCAAAATCACTTCTTTTTCAACCATTTTCACCAATCAATTGCTGGTAATACACTATTTAATATAGTGAATCGGATGTGAATAAGATGTTCACTTTTGGCAGGAAGCATGCAAATTGGCACATAGGGTTGATGCGCTGATTTCAAAAAAGATGCGCTGATTTCAAAAAATGCGCTGATTTCAAAAAAACCACGGAACCACATTTTTTAGCAATGGTGCAGCGGCCATCTTGAATTTCAAAATGGCCGCCATAAAAATATAGGAGATTTAGTAAAATTGCTCTAATTCAAATATTTTTGAGATTCATACCCCCAGATTTCACCAATATGTTCTCTATAACATGGTGCACAATTTCAGATGGATTGGTTGTGCCATTTGTACTTTGGTTATTACTTGTTACCATGGAAACCAGCAAAACAGACATTTTCAAGGGAAAATACCTCTAAAATTGCTCTAAATCAACTATCTTTGAGATTTATACCCCGATATTTCATCAATACATCACGGTTCCGTGCCCTGTATAAAATCCAACTTTCTTGACCACGTCTTTGATGACATATCCAGGGTAATAAAATATCCCCTCCTACACCATTTATCTGATTTATTTTACACCAACTGTGTCTTGCCAGCATGCGTGCTACCATTTCCACCGCTATCCTAAGCATAGTTCAAGGCTCTTTGGTGTTGGTGTAACTAGAAGCCATATATACTACTTTTGAAAATGTTCTTGTGATAACAAATTCCAACTTTTAATTTCAATTTGTCATAAAAAACTAGTGCTATATCATATTTTATAAAAACAAATGTTCAAATTTCGAGAAAAAAAATCACATTATATTATCCAAAGAGCAGATTTCAGTGTTAAAACTAGCCCAAATCTGCGGAAAATCACCACGTGTGGAATAGTCATGTGGCAATACTGCAGCCCCTCAGGCTTGTTTCTAGTTCCACCGCTGCCACACTCAAGGTCCCCCAGCATGCGGTAAATGGTGTTGGATGGATCAAACTTGGGCTCAAACCTTACAGGCAACTGGAATGTAATGATGTTCTCTATAACATGGTGCATAATTTAAGATAGGTTGGTTGTGCCAGTTGTACTTTGTTCATTACTTGTTACCATGGAAACCATCAAAAATATACATTTTTTTGGGCAAAAGTATCTCTTAAGTCACTCTTTTAAATGGCGGCTTGTTGAACAAAAAGTCAAAATCACTCCTTTTTTCAACGATATCAAAATTTAACCACTCTAGTATTAGTTTCTAAACACAACAGTTCAATATAATATTTCAGTATGTACAAAATGCATGAAGTTGTATACAGAGCTAGTAACGGATTAATTGTGTCAGTTGTATTTACCATATTTGTTGTCATGGTAACCATCAAAATTCGATTTAAAAAAAAATTCGTTGGTTGGATGGTTCCTGTCATGACTAACAGCTCGTGACGCGCAGATACTACACCAAAGTCATCAAAAGTGTAACAATCACGGAGAGGGAGTCTAGTAATCGATCTAAGTTGGTCAATTTATCAGGACCGAGGTCTGCTTTTCTTTCTCTTCCCTTCAATCATGCATTGCATAATAACCTTCTCTAAGTGGTTTTCTCATTCTTATTTAGTTTATTGGTTATGTTGATCTTTTATCATAAAATAACGCAGTTTGTTACATTACGTTCCATTTGCCTTTACATTCTCAGCCAAGGTTTGACCATGGTTTGACCATGGTTTGAGAGCTCAAAAACTACATTGACAGGTCATAAAGCTACATGTAACATCGACCACATGTAGAGTGGTCCAGATTTATAATTAGCAGTCAACCCCAGGCGCGCACTGCCCTACTTTTACACACGGTGTGACTGCTGTGACACTATAAACAGATCTGGTGTATTAAAATGTTAGTCTGAACATTTGAACTGAAGTATTGTTGCTTAAATAATAATAACTCCTTAATATTTCAAAAATCTTTTTCAACTGTGCCACTATGCGTAAAATTAAAAAGCATAAAATGCAACGTTAAGTTTAAAAATGGAAATGTTGCTGGGGGTTTAAGCATGCTGTGGGAGTGTATATAATCATGGAAGTAAAGATGAATGTATTGTTTTTTTCATTTAAACTCAAGTAGGTTTATGGCAGGGTTTATGTCCGATAGAAATGACTACATGTATTGGTGGAGTTTCCTAAATGTGATTAACTCTTGATTCACTCCCGTTGCTACATGTACACACAACACGTCCAGTGCGTGATTCCTCCTGCGATTCTCCCTTTACCAGATTGTTTGAAATCCCCTCAACAAACCCCATTGATCCCCGATAACAAAATAAAAAGCTTGTGGATATAAAGATTATATAGCACCTTGCCACTGTGAAAGTGTAGGCTATGGGTCGTTGTCCCCTTTATTCAGGTGTATACAGCGGCGTAGCGTGGGGCACAATTTGGTGCGATCTGGTGTATACTTTTGACCAATATTTTATTGAAAAGCCACCACTTCATTTCCAATCAATATTTTGGTTTTTATCAATCCTGTCAAAATGCTAAATAGCTATTTTGTTATGTAAGAAAGAAGTTGTGCATTATACAGATATTTTCTTGATTTAAGTATAGATGGTTGAAATTGTTATGTTGAAAAACAGGTTCCCCAAATGGTTATGTTGAAAAACAGGTTCCCGTTTATCAAGGAAAATATTTAGCATTCTGAAGATTTATGGTGGTTCGAGACCCATTATATTGTTGAAACCTGTGGAAAACGCAAAAATGTTCAGTTTATAAACTAAAATGGTCTAGAAAACTTTCCTGAAGCCATCTTGTTAAGCTTATATATTGAAACATTGAAACTAATACGCGCGAAGCGCGCACAAAATTGCCTTTCTAACACTAAAAAGGTTTAGTAAGACGTTTTTAACGCCCTCCACATAATATATAAAATATTTGGTGTGGTCAAGACCCATTATAATGTTGAAACATGTAGAAAAAATGCGAGCACAAATTTGCATTTTTAACACTTGCTCCAGTATGACATTTTTAACGTCCCCCACATGATATTTAGAATATTTACGATGGTTCGGGACCCATTATATATGTTGAAACCCTTTTGTAAAGATTTGTGCGCGAGGCGAGAAAAAAAAAGGTAAATACATAACGTTCCGGAAGCCACCTTGAATATTAAATGAAACATTGACACTCATACGCGCGGAGCACGCAATAATTGGAATTTGTAATACTAAAAAGGTCCAGTATAATGTTTTAACGGCCCCACATTAAAATTAGGGGAACGTGAACCAGTAATTTACCCCTAACCCCTTTGCGCCGCATATGCCCCTACTCTTCTTCCTCCTTCCCTACCTCCTTCTTCTCCTCCTTCTCATCTTCCTCCTTCTCCTCTTCCTCCTTTATTTACTCTTTCGTCAATGGGGGTCATGGCCTGCTGGGCCATCCCCTGGATAAGCCACTGGCTCTCTACCCCTTTTCCCCTTCCCCTTTCTCTCTTTCTCCCTTTCAACTTTTTGTCACAAATTACTTTGTTTAATTAAACAATGGAATTGTATTTAAACTTTCCAAATGTTTTTTCTCTGAAATATGGCACTGAAATATAATTGCAAATAATACGGCCTTTTCAAGAAACAGGGCACGGTCTTGCAACTATGATTTCACGCGCCGTGCCATCGTCTGGATCCGGCCTTGAGTACAACCCCCCCCCCCCCCCCCCCCCCAAATTAAACACCGTCCTGACGATAAACGATTTTTTCTTTCCACTTTATTCCTTTCTTTCCCCTTCCTAATAACAAACGAGATACTAATAGAATCTTTCAATAATATAATATTCTTTGTATAAACAACAAGCAATTAATTTGATGAAATTTGGGATGGGCAAGCAAATTTGAAAACTACGCTATATCTGGTTACTATGGTAACACTAAATTATCAAATAATTATCCAAGATTTATTGAAGATTCAACGTTATCAAAATAGTGTACAACTTATTAGTTTAGGTTACAGCGGGTTTAATTTAAATTACTCTTTTGTTTATCATAATAAAATGCCAATATCAACGAATTGCGAAACGGTTACCGGTGCATCAATACTTGTCCGATAACTTCGAAAATTTGAAAACACTGACAATTTCCTTTATAATACTTGATTCAAGGGCAGTTATTGATGTACGCATTTATTCCGTTGGTCGTAATTGAAAGTAGGTCGAGGCCGTATGTCACGAGGTTAAATTCCTAAAGTTTGGCAAAATCGACACATTTCCCCAAAGTTGCGATAAAGCTGACAATTTCGGCCACTTATAAAAATCTTGGCCAGTTCATAAACACTTTTAAGGCAAACCTAGTGACACGTACATGTATATACTTTTAACAAATACTATTTAGTACATCCTTAAAATCAACTTTTATGCTAGGTTTAAGTGTATCATTTATCCATAATTCAACATTTTGCCAAAAAATGGTTATAATTGGGAATAGCCAAAACATGTTCAATATTTTCTTTCTCTAAACACAAATGGCACTTGTCATCATAAATAATTTCTACAGACTTCAGAATGGAATTACCTGAAATTCAATGATGATGTAGCAGTTTAAATTGGAAATATTTCACTTTACTTCAATTTGAAAGGAAGAGACAAAATACTTTCCCAATTGATTTTATTTGGTAGAGGGTGTGTCAAAAAGTGACCCATGTGAAACATGATATTTGTTTTGGCCATGAAAGACATACAAATTGTTCGCGAAATACTAGTAATCATTTTCAACGAGCTTCCGTTATCAAATTATGGCAAATTTACTCGGGCATGTTCAAATTCAGCTTTGGCCACTTTTCAACTGAAGAGAGCTCTTTTATTAGAATCGTCACTAAGAAATTGAACACAATCAATGAAATAAATAACAATCTACCTACTAAATGTTGATAGTTAGTTGAATTTGAACAAAAAACATGTTTTTATCCATATTATCCATGACATACCATAACATATTTGAACTTTAGACGGTATTTTAAACAATACATTCCCATTTCCTGATGTTTTATTCAACACTGTTAACTAAACTAAATGTATGCCTACTACAGCGCGGTGCGATCTGATGGAGATATTTTTAATTAACCACACGCGGTGAAATCATCATGGCCCGCTGCATTGTTCAATCTAAAATGTGAACATGAAATATTTTCTTTTTCATATCTTCCGATATATACCACCATATTTGCCCGTTCAATTTGTGGCTATATTATCCCATTTGTTTTGTCTATAAATCAACAAAATCTGCATTTATTAATTTTCACAAGAACCCCACTAGTTTAAAAGCCTACTGAAAGACCAAGTCGCACCTGCAACAACGGCCGAAGCAGATTTACCCCAAAGCGCCATGGTGTCTTAATAACTCAGAGAGTTGGGGGAGAGAGAATTTGAAATTTATAACCGCAAAATGAAATTCATTTTCATAACATCGGATGTATATATACTTCCGAACTGTGCTCGTTCGAAAACCAATTTGTGGGTATATTATGTCATTTATTCATTCCTGTCCCTAAAATAACGAAAAATCAACAAAATCTACATTTTATAAATATTTTAACCAGGTTCGCCGTCGTGGGTAGAAAAGAGACAATAATGGGAAAACGATCTCGCCCGGGAATCGAACCCAGGATCTGTTGATTGCTTGTCAACTGCCTTGTCCATTGGGCCACAAGACCTCGCATGGTAAAGCATCTGAAATTCAAACCTAAGCGATTTCGTTTCCCAGTCTCCTGCCACAAGTATTACCCGGAGTAGCTCGGGCCTATACAAGTGTAAATCAAGTGCCGTCCTCCCTGTAGAGGTATAATACATAGAAATAATAGGCATATACGACGGGTATTAAACAAATTATAAATATTTTAACCAGGTTCGCCGTCGTGGGTAGAAAAGAGACAATAATGGGAAAACGATCTCGCCCGGGAATCGAACCCAGGATCTGTTGATTGCTTGTCAACTGCCTTGTCCATTGGGCCACAAGACCTCGTATGGTAAAGCATCTGAAATTCAAACCTAAGCGATTTCGTTTCCCAGTCTCCTGCCACAAGTATTACCCGGAGTAGCTCGGGCCTATACAAGTGTAAATCAAGTGCCGTCCTCCCTGTAGAGGTGTAATACATAGAAATAATAGGCATATACGACGGGTATTAAACAAATTATAAATATTTTAATTACATTAATTTTACAATTATCCCCACTAGTATGAAGGCCTTGCTACAGAAAACCCTAGTCAAAACCTGCATCCGAACGGCCGGAGCAGGTACCCAAAGCACCGTAGGCACTAACAACTGGTGCGATAACTCAAAGAGTTAGGAGGGGGGGTCGAGATTTATAACAACGGATACAGCATGAAAGCCGTGGTCAGGAAAGTTTTAAGATATACAGGTAACGGAACCGTAATGAGATTTATTTTAATCAAACAACAACAAATGTCCCCCTTTATAAAATCATCGAATCCAGCGAGCTGTTTACCAACTTCCTGCTTCGCATTAATCCCGTTCTTTAGCACACACGCACATGGCAACGCTGCGTTACACGCACAACGCATACGTTGTGTAGGGCTCGCTAACGTGGAGATCATACGCACTGAAGGTATTATTATTTGAATTAATTAAACCCTGCCCCAAACTATACACCATTGTCTGAAAATTAGCCAAAAACCAATCAAATCTTCTGCTGAAATTCTAAACCACACCCACTATATAACGAATTTAATTTAATTCACACAAAACAAATTGTGTCCTCGCATTGCAAAAATTCTTCTGTCCCGTTGTAGCCTTAAATCTTCCGTAATGCCTGTGATAATGTTAAGGGGCAAAAGCGCTTTTGTGATAATATATATACATGTATCATGATCCTTCAGCTAGATCCTTCAGTCTTCAGCAAGAGTGTCAGTCTTCACAGTCGTTCTTGAATCATGCTTTCATTGTCCACTATTACATACGTGTTGTATATATGTAGGTCAAATATAATGTACATTGACGACCAGGTCTCCTTCGGGCGACCAGGTCGTGCAAGCCTAACCTTCGGCAATTGGTATATAGGTGGCATACATTCTAGTAGGCTCTTCATCAAGGAGACGGAGCTGAAATTTATGTCCAAGGATTCCCAGCTGGCGGCTCACGTGTTGAATAATTTCACTTTTTATAGCTATGTGTGGGGTCCTCCACTGGCATTCTAACTTCCCGAATGCACACCATTTTAAGGTCACTTGCACCCGATGCCATAATAGACCTACAGATACCTGAAATCTGTGCCGTAATAGACCCACAGATACCTGAAATCTGTGCCATAATAGACCCAAGATACCTGAAACGGATAGACAATAGACCTGGAGTGTTAGGTGAGGACTGCATCAGTTGGCAGTCATCTACTTTGTTTGGGATATGCTACTTAATGATGAGGCCAAGGTCTTTTGCTGCTGTAGCAGTAGTTGTCAGCGGAGCTCACAGAATTGTGGTCTCAAGTAAGTCATCTGCAAAATGTAGGTCGTTTTAGAATAACGGCAGGGTGCCGTTGTGCCAGGCAGGGCAGGGTGCCATTGGTAGATGTGTCACAACTCCGCAGTCAAGATCACGTGTAGCCTTCTTCAATAATTGTAATCTACAAATATTGCAACGAGGAATGGAGCCAGCATGTAACCCTGTTGCACTCCAGTGGAGACAGCAAAGGGATCAGAGATACTGCCATCAACCATCACATCAATGCTTCTGCCATGACGAAAGCCAGTCTGTTTATTCATCAAAATGGGGTCAACATGATCTTTAATTCTGTAAAACTGTAAACTTTGGTTGACAGAAGAGATATTCCTCTTTAATAGTTGCTCATAAGAGAGAGGTCCCCTTTCTTTAGTAGATTGGGTGCTTTGAGGGTGGTGTAGATATGATCGACTTCCATATAGTGTTTATGGACACATTTTACCAATACGTCACTGCCATCTTGGAATGCTTCAGATTTGATTGCACTGTCAAGAGCGGCAGCCGTGTTTGATGAATGGCTTTCTGGATAATTATGTCTGGGAGTGTGGGAGGATTTATGTGGATTGACAGGTCCTGAGCAGCTGGTGATCGGATGGAATTTGAGAGATCATTTTGATGTGGTGGAATAGTCACCATTCATGTCAGCCCGTTGAAGATCTTCTATCTGTTTGATTTATCTGTCTTGTAATACTTGTTTAAATGGGCGTTCATGTGCTTCCATCATTCTCTGGATTGCCCTAAACGTTGAGACAAGGTAGCATAGCGTCTTTTGCCCTCATCCGTCTCAAACTTTAGCTGAATGGTCACCTATAGTTCAGCATGCCATGAGATTTGAGTTTGCCGACATTCTCAGCGAAAAGAAATCTGGCTAGAGGATAAACTTTAGCTGTACTGTTACTACAGACATGCAAAAGACGGCTAATATCTTAAAAGCCTGCAAGAAATGTATGGAAGAGGAAGCTAAGAATGTGGTGAAAAGAATGGCATAACACAATAAAGAAAGTATTATCCTGTGTACGTAGCTGGAGCACTGATTCGCCCTCATAATCAAACATAGTGACTGGTTATTTTGGCCCGGTCTGGCAAGCTATACGAGTGATCAGCGCTGATAAGCTCTGCTCCGGGGAAACTTATTTAGCCCGTAGTTAGAACTATTTACCCCAGCAATCGGAAAAATGCGATAAAAACATCGAACATCACATTTTGTTGCAGCCATCTTGTGCTTTTTTCTGCAAAACATATGCACTTTTTTTTCAAAAACCAGGCAGCATATTTAGTTTAAAAACCGCAAATTCCCTACATCTACCTAATTTACCCATAGATGGAAGTAAGACAATGATCAGTAGTAGTTAGAGCTACTCCTGTGGAACTACTGCAGTAAGGTGATGAAATGGATGGTTGGTTGGTTGGTTGGTTCCTGTCATGACTGACAGCTCGTGACCACGTAGATGACTGCGCCACAGATGATGATTTTCAGCAAATGAGTAACAATCACAGAGAGGGAGTCATAGATCTTATTTGGTTAAACCATCAGGACCAAAGTCTGCCTTTCTTTCTCTTCCCTTCAATCATGCCTTGCATAATAACCTTCTCTAAGTTGTTACCCTTGCGTCGTCTGAGATGTGACCAAAGTAGCTCAGCATTTGGGTGTTGATAGAGTGAAGAACTCATTTAGACTATCTACAACCTTAATAATCTACCATCTTAAGAAATTATATTCTTAAACAGCTAAGAAAGTTTAAGCAATCTCATTGGTTCTTAGAGAAATCGGCGACATTTAGATGAGACAATTGAACACGGGGAGGTGGGCTTAAGTTTTAACAATGCGTCCGTCCTTCACAATGCGTGGTTTGCTCCATAACGCGCACTTCTGCAGTGCGTCTTTGGCGCCTTTCTTGCGTTTATGCCGGCGCCGCGACGCTTACGCATGGTGTACTCATCGCATGGGATTGGATGGAATGTTTGTGGGTTATTCGATCCTAGCAGGGGTAAAATTTGTCAAATGTGGACAATAAAATGTAC
Organism: Ophiura sarsii; assembly: GCA_035610835.1. NCBI lineage: Eukaryota > Metazoa > Echinodermata > Ophiuroidea > Amphilepidida > Ophiuridae > Ophiura > Ophiura sarsii. The sequence continues at coordinate 40,021,408 of CM069458.1, read as the reverse complement.
TTATTTCTTGGCTAATGTCTTAAGTATGATTGTTTAAAAAAGAATAAAGGTAGTAGTATTTTTTTTGCGTAGAACAACTCCGCCGTGTACTTATTTCTTTGATAATGTCTTAAGTATGATTGTTTAAAAAAGAATAAAGGTAGTAGTATTTTTTTGCGTAGAACAACGACGCCTACTATCGTCCGCATTTATGTCAGACAATATAGCACGGGTACGGTCTAAAATAAAACAATACCTTTATTCTCTAAGTAAAAGCAAAGCATGAACATGATGAAGGTGCATAGAAGGAACACACGTCTAAGAAACAGGGTGGGAATAATAGGGATTAAATAAAAAATAGAAAGAAAGATTGCAGCTGTGCCACATCCATGATATAGCAAAAGGTTATCCTACTTTTAAGGATAGTTTGAATGATTATCCTAGAGCCCAAAGTTTTCTGCTTTGTAAATTCAACTTTTGCCTTCTTCAGTTTTCTATTTGAGGTATAGCTCAATAGACACACCTTCATTTAGGATACACATTTCTTTTATTGTATATTTTGAGTGTTTAGACCAAGGCAAACATTAATGTATATGACATATTAGGCAAAACGATTTGCTTGTGAATTTTTTAGATTGACAACATTGGAAACAAAAACATGACATTCTGTCTTCTAAAAGACAAAGCAGAAAACTTGGGGCTCTGAATTATCCGTCTAAAGAAATGGAGAGGAGTACCGGTTTCTCCAGAGCTTTTAGCCGGATTCTCTTTAAAAAAAACTACTCTAAGCTTTCAGTCTAGACACCAAACATGAAAAATGATTATCTTTCAGTCTAGGCACCCTTTTGCCTCTCTGTGTACTAACTATCGATAAAAGCACAATTGCAATTCTGCCTAAGTCAGCATTGTGAGTTAGGCAGATTGTAATAATTAGGTAAAATGTTTAAAATGGGTCCTATAACAAGCCACATTTCACTTAAAGGTATATCCCCAAACTAAATCTATCCAACATGTACTGCTCCTGTTGGAATTCACCTGCACTATTCATGGCGCTATTCAACATATCGTCAGCCTGCTTCGATAACTGCCTAACTCACTTTTCCTATTTTTGTTGTTTTCTCAAAACTAGAAAAAATGAGTTAGGCAATTATCGAAGCAGGCTGACGATATATCGCCTCTCGATCCTCAGATATGAACTCCGAAAATCAGAAAATGTATGGAGAATGCTCCGAAACTTGCGCTGCAAATAATGTCCGATGTATATTCTTTCGTTTTTAAAAAATATATCACAAATACAAACATCTCTACTAAAAGCAATATCTTGATGAATAGTTGACAAAACACTCCAAATAAGAGTGATTTTAGAGGGTTTCCATGGTAACAAGTAATAAACAAAGTACAACTGGCACAACCAATCTATCTAAAATACACATAAAAACACGAAAACTGGTTCACTGGTTTCCATGGTAACAAGTAATAAACAAAGTACAACTGGCACAACCAATCTATCTAAAAGTATGCACCATGTTATAGAGAACATATTGGTAAAATATCAGGGTATAAATCTCAAAAATAGTTGATTTAGAGCAATTTTAGAGGTATTTTCCCTTGAAAATGTCTGTTTTTGATGGTTTCCATGGTAACAAGCAATAACCAAAGTACAAATGGCACAACCAATCCATCTAAAATTGTGCACCATGTTATAGAGAACATATTGGTGAAATCTGGGGGTATAAATCTCAAAAGTATTTGATTTAGAGCAATTTGACTAAATCTCCTATATTTTTATGGCGGCCATTTTGAAATTCAAGATGGCCGCTGCACCATTGCTCAAAAAATGTGGTTCCGTGGTTTTTTGAAATCAGCGCATCAAAACACCCCTATGTGCCAATGTTCATGCTTCCTGCCAAAAGTGAACATCTTATTCACATCCGATTCACTATAATAGTGTTTTACCAGCAATTGATTGGTGAAAATGGTTGAAAAAGAAGTGATTTTGACATATATTTCGTCAAACCGCCATTTAAAAAGTTTCCATGGATACCACTCAAAATTGAAATGCTAATTTTTCATCCAAATTATGTATAATTGCAGATGATACTAAAAGCAATATCATGATGAATAGATAACAAAAATCTCCAAATAAGAGTGATTTTAGAGGTATTTTTGCCCAAAAATGTCTATTTTTGATGGTTTCCATGGTAACAAGTAATAACCAAACTACAACTGGCACAACCAATCCATCTAAAATTATGCATCATGTTATAGAGAACATATTGGTGAAATCTGGGGGTATAAATCTCAAAAGTATTTGATTTAGAGCAATTTTACTAAATCTCGTATATTTTTATGGCGGCCATTTTGAAATTCAAGATGGCCGCCGCACCATTGCTCAACAAATGTGGTTCCGTGGTTTTTTGAAATCAGCGCATCAAAACACCCGTATGTGCCAATTTTCATGCTTCCTGCCAAAAGTGAACATCTTGGCCATTTTTTGTTACATATCCGCTCCACTACTACTTTTAAACCAATCAGAGAACCAATCAGGAACATTATTAGAAGAAAATCTAGGATGGATATTTTCATTACAGTGGTATATTGTAAAGAGGTGGCTTTGTGGGAGGTCATAAGTGCTATGATAGGATGAGCTTGAACACAGCGATCTAAAGCTGTGATAAAATGGCTGCATGAAAGTGGGGTCACGCAGCAGATTTATACCATCTGCGATGAAAAAACAACGGAGGACTAAATTGTCAAAGTCACATCTTTGTACTACTTGCAGCAGGTTTTTCTTAAAGGCCCTTGTTTAACATGTTTAACAACATTATAAGCCTTTCCTTGCACTGTATGCAATGTCAATGGGAACCAGTAGTCAGTGGTGACAGAAATCAGTGGTCATGTGATGAAAGTGAAGCATGCTGGTACTGCACAAGAAATCATCTTTACGGTACGATGGTAGTTTGCGCAAATGTGCTCTTTCATTACCGCCTAACCGGAAGTCAACGAGCCTTGGTTACGCATGATATAAAAGCTCAGAAATGAGATGAAAAACATGGTTTTGTTACTCTGGATTTGATGCATGCAGTGATGAATATCTCCAATTATCGTCGACTCTTATACTGATGCTGTTGCCAACAGGTCACGTAGTACTCGTCGCTGCGTTCTAAATTTATACTTTGATTTGTTTTCTATACGGCCATGTGTTTTGAACTAACCACCCAAAAAGGGTGGCGGCGTTTCATTTTTGGTGACGAATCATCCATCTCTCTCTATTAACTCAACAACTAAATGTGGTAGATGTATGGTTTAGGTGTCATTTAAAAGCTTATTTATCTAGCTACACTGTGTGAATAAATCAGGTATTTCTATAGCTGTTTGGCTGAGATATGATTGATTATATTTCGAAAGTCAGGGGTGGCGGCGGTGGCGGCGGTGGCGGCGGTGGCGGTGGCGGCGGTGGCGGTGGCGATGTATACAATATGTATGGGGAATATAGAAAATGTTCCCAATGCTACGTTCAAATTACAATAACTCATCATCTCTGTATGGTACAAACATGATTTTGCTCTCATTTTATAGATTGTTTTATATTCTATGAGTTTCTGTTTCAACAAACGTGTCAACTATTACGTAACAATTGTAATCACGAATCGATTGCATTGTCGCTTTTTCCCTATTCACTACACAGTGAACTTGCCCTAATTCATCGGTTTTACATACATGACTATAACAACAGAATTATTCAACCGATGATAGCAAAATTATACATTTTTGGAAAGCTCTCAAATAGGGGAATTCAAAAATGCCGCTTAAATCAGGATAGGGTGAATAGCAAAAAAATATATATATGAAAACTCTAATATATAAATATGAAATGTAACGTTTGCGCTCATTTACTTCCCGATATAGTATATTTCAACAAGTTACCCTTGACAACCATTATGTTCTGATGGGTAAATTGCATGAGGAACTAATATGCACAGTAAAATGATGATTGGGATAGGAATACAAAAAATATTGAGCTTTAATCAAAATATGAAAAAAAATCGATATTCTTTGAACATTCTCAATCACAAGATGTTACCATTAGGTCCTATGCAAATTCCAATCGCATATTTGGATTCCTTGTGAGATTACCGTTCAGAAAATATATACTTTTTTATGGGGTAGAACAAGTAATTATTGCGATATGCTAATTCGAATCTCAGATGGTGTAAAATGTAAAAATCTGGACATGCAACGGGAATGGTGGCGAGTTCAAAACACATGGCCATACGGGTTTAGAAAAAGAAGAAAAAAGTTGGCTCCATCGCTATAAAATCTATCGATCAATCACGGCTATCTGAGACCACGACCAAGTGTACGACGTACGATACTACAACGTCGACCTACTTTGTACGAGACTGCGATATAACTGTTTACCTTACGAACTGTTTCCTTTCCTGAATGTTTATTTACTTACAGGATACTTTTCCATCCCCAGAAATGCATTTAATAATTTATCATAATTAAATCAGATTCCACTTCTGTCAAAAGGAGTTAATAGTCGAAACATTTTAAGATGTACTTTATGAAAAGGACGAAAGGGGAGAGGATGAATGGCAAAGGACAAAATGGGAGAGATCGAAATAGGAGAGGACGAAACAGCAAAAGACCAAATAGGAAAGGACGACATAGCACAAGGACGAGGTGGCGAAGGACGTAGTGGCAAAGGACAACATGGGAGAGGATGAAACAGCAAAGGACCAAATATGGAAGGACGAATTGGTAATAGGACGAACTAGAACATAGACAAAATGGCACTGAGACGAAATAGGAAAGGACGAAATGGGAGAGGACGAGATATGAAAGGACCAAATGGCAATGGAACGAAATGGGAATAAATTGGTTACTCACAATACCATACACCTGTTCCACTTGTAGGTCGCTGCTGTTGTAATCGTATTCATTAATGATGATTTTCTTTCTTCAAAAAGGCTTTTATTATTACATTTTAACCACACCATCAATACTATTCATATCAAGGATTATTTCAATCTAAAATAAAAAATAATCCTCGTCGACAACCTTTTTTCTCTTCACTATCTCTTTCCATCTCTCGCTCCCTTCACTTTATTAAGCTCATTATTATACGCGTTTATACAAAAGTGCAGTTTAGCAGTTCGAAACACTTTTATCCATACATTCATCTGTACCTATAGTTATTACTGTGAGTTTGATACCAAAATAATTATATATCTTCTCTATATCAAAATATTTGTTTAGTTATAATATACCGCGAATTATTTTACCGAAGATATAAAGACTTAAAAAGGTATCGAAACCTTTGGGACACCCTGTACTTACTTGTGATCAATTCAACTATTGATTTAATGTTCTTAACATTAATAGTCGCGCGTTCCTTATATACCTTTATAACACACATTCAATAAAATAAATGAATGTAATTACACAGTATCGCACGTATCGTGAATAATAATTATTATTATTATTGTCATAGGGATCAAAAATGATATTACGACGTATGTAACGTTATTATACAACAATGAGAACTAAATGGAAAGGGCCTTAATTTATTAAGAAAAACCATTATTTCTTTCATTTTTTCCCTATGAGAACATACTAATTGTATATGTTTTGTATTACAAAGAGTTGAATATAGACAGGAGAATATAGTAAGATTTTTTTATATTGTTATATGTGTTACAGTAAGAAAACCATTTTTATTAAATTCAAGTTCTAGCAATCACAACCTTTATTAGTTCGATTCAAATAAACTACTCATCGTCAATAATAAGAATCAGGCATCATTCGTTTAATATCACCTTCTAGCCATTTCAATATACACATATTTTTATCCGGCGTCCTATCAGTGATCAAGGCAGGGTCAGGGTGCTCTTCACATCACTATTTCATGCTTCACTTGCTGATGATTGTCCTCTTTGCCTTGAGGACACACACACAGAGCACTAAACCAAGACTATAATTAAATGCATCTGCATCATTTTACACTCCTTCAAAGACGGAATATATGATTATCACCCCAAAAAGAATCATTCACAATGGCGCTGTCATGATGACATAATTCCTGATTAACATTGTCCATATTGATTTGATGCCTCTATTGGTGGGACGAGTATATAAAATAAGCGTTTTTGAGAGGGAATATGAGTCTGCAGTAAATGCAAAACGGATCGCCCGAGAAGTGACTGCTACGTGAGTTGAAGTCTACTTTTGGATTGAATTTGATAGGAACCAAGTAGGTAATGTATTTGCTTTACCGTATTTCTGTAATAAGCGTATTTATCGACGAATGCATTGAATTGTATTGATCGCCAGGACATGTCGTATTGTGGACGCAATAGAGTGCTAATTTGGTCTCTAATGAATATCAACTTAACTTTTAAAGTTCACGCAATTGAAACCTTTGAAAAAAAAGTCTTTTTTTATATATAATCTAGTCTTAAACTTAGTGTGTCCCTATTGTTTACCTACATGATGTCACAACGTGTTTACATTAACGGTGGTGCAAGATGTTACTCACAACTAAGGCGAAGCTGCACATTTATTACGCTATGCACGGAGTATAAGTGACTTGTAACTGTAGAATTTTACGATGACGCCGGGGTAATAGGCTACTTTCCAACACCCATCGTACAAATACTTATGAAAATTAAATCTTAGACCAAAGCAATTGTGTCGAAGTCCTAACATCTACCCTAATAACGTGTCATAAATGTTTGTACGATGAGTACAAAGGCCTTGCCCTTATCGGAAATATCTTGAGTTAAAATGACTTTACTCAGCGGAGCCCAGCGATTTCATTTGGCAACTACGCCATTCTGATGCTATTGCATTAATGCCAAACTAAATATTATCCATGCTCATGGGATTCTCAATTATGGTTTGCGTGTAAAACGCGCGAGTGCAATAAGTATGTATGTATGTATGTTTTCTTTATTAGAGGTAACATACTTCAGTAATTTCTTGGGAAGCTACCGTATGCCCTCGTTCGCCTATATAGACATTGATTGATATTTACTTTATAAATTATTGTAATGCTAAATACACAATGAATCTTACTTTGAAACATCTCGAATTGGCACTTTCTAATTTATTAGTTAGATAGAATGTTACAATGGTTGTTATGATTCATACATGCTGACCCTGGAGTAAAGAAGTTCATGGTAATACAAAATAGGTATGATACAGGAACTTGATTGCGCAATACTGTTATATTTATTTCGTGTTCAAGATTTTAAAAGGACTTTTTTCTTTTAATTCTTGACCATATATTTCAATATAAACTACTACTATGTTATTCATTCTGTGGATATACAATAATGAGCATTTGGAAAGATGTCAATTTCGAGGCCAGTACAACAGTTAATCCATACCTTTTAACTGTCCAATTGGATCCTTGTAAACAGGGCTGGAAATAAGCACTCGCCCGCCTGCCCATGGGGGGAAAGTTGGTGCTCGGCAGGTAAAAGTGGGAAAATACCTGCCCAACTGGCAGGTAGCTTTTGTCATCTAACTCAAATATTCCTTTGTACTTGTGAGTTGTGAAACAAATTTGGGCAGGTAAATTTGTTATTGGGCTGGTAACTAGAAGCTACCTGCCTGACTGGCTGGTACCAAAAGATATGAAGTTCCATGCCTGCTTGTAAACACAAATATCCTTCATTATTTGCTATAACTGTGAATGGTACTGTTTTTAATTGATAGACAATGTTGTTATTCATCTCAAGTAAAAGTCAATAATTGTATTCATAGACATTGGCTCGTTCGACAATGAACATTTTTGGTTTTTGAAAAAACAAATGCAATTGATTAATACCCGAACATGGTTCGACTTACGTATAAAATACAGTCGTTACAACATGTTAGTCTAGTAATGGTGATAGCCTTTTTGCAAATATTCATTTTGATATAAATAACCATAGAACATGTGGATAAATGTCACACTCTTGTATGCATGGAATTACAAACAAAAAAATCTGTTGAGTTATGGGCACAATTTCTTATTTAAAAAACCCCACATAGCCCACGTAGCTCTTTATTTTGTACTTCGTGTTGATATAATTGACTTTTTGACATTGCTGCATTTAAACGTCATATCTATTTCAAGACATAATATCAGATGTCATATTTGGTATCGAATTAATGTCTGGGCTTTCTTAATCAGGTGTCAGGGTTTGGGTAATGATATCATAACTTTCTGTCATAAACACAAAACATGGAATCCATCCCGTCCATTTTGGACATCTTAACGACAAGAAAAAATAAACATTCATCATTAAAGGTAACTCAATAACAATAAATGCAATTGCACTAATTTGGGAGGGATTGTGTATGATTTAATGATAACATTGTAAACTAACAACAACAACAACAACAACAACAACAACAACAACAACAACAACAGCATCAACATCCTCAGCAACAACAACAACAAACCACACAAAGCCGAAATCATAATAAGAATATATGGTAACTCACACGTGTAACTATCCATTAACGAAATGTTGTGCGTTAATTGAAATGTTTCAGTTAATAACTAAAGTTGGCTTCGACAACCGGGCTTAATCAACGTTACCAGCTGCATAAATGCAGAGGCGTAATCAATGTACACACTTTTTTAAACATTTTCAGCATAATATTGAAATGAAATAAAAATCGTCAAAACGACTGAAAACATTACAAGTGTGAAAACCGTGAGAAATGCGCTAATATCGCGTTATATACGAGGCCAATTTAATTGATAATATTGGAAAGAGACTGCATGTGTGAGATTATATTGCGCGATTTTAGAGGTTAGAATTGAAACAAAATCGATCATTACTTACAAAAAGACGGTTCTAATAACTACAAGTACAATTTAATTTGTCTAGGGCTCAATTAAATTAAATTCAATGTACTATTCCGTCCTTCGGGCTGCGATTTTTGAAATTGTATTACACCAGTATTATTGCAATAGTATGGTTATCACTGGTAAACCAAATTACCATAAAATTATGTAAAATGTATGTTAATATAAATGCAAAAGGACCCCTTTTCTCGAAAAACCCCTGAGCCTTCAATTTGGCTCAGTTGATTTGACCTTAGCTCCCAATATACTTAGATTTTCCTGAGACAATCATACAAACATCTTACCTTTAATGACCAGGAATCTGCTATAAAGATTCAAATATCAAATGTACGACGTTGCGATAACAATCACGCAATAGCCATTAATAACAGGTCAGAGATCAATGAGTTAGACGGAACAACGGACAACGAGAGAGAAAAAACCAAATCATGCCAACAAAACTCATATTTGTTGTGATATAGGTTATTCTCGAAATCATTATTAACATTAACCTACATGTATAATAGATGCGATAGTCACCATGGTCACCGTCAAAATAGTAACCTCAAACGTTACTAAAATGCTCTTATATTTCATATCATGTCTTCTCTGCGAATACAATAGCTGTCTTTATTTGCTTATTTGGAAAAGTGTACTTTAGGTCCCATATACTGATATACCAGTACTGTTCAATATTGCCAGTATCGCTCGATACTGGCATGATTTTACTGTTCCAGTATCGGGCAATACTGGAACACAAATTTATGTATCGGGCAATATGTACCAGTGTGATTTGTCCCAGTATTGCACGATACTAGTACATAATATAATTGTGTTGCAGTATCGGCCGATACTGGAACATTTTAATTGTCCCAGTATCGTCCGATTCTTGAACACTGACTTTGTACCTAAAGGACACTTTTCCCGTTTATTTCATATGAAATGATTCAAATACACACACAGAATACAATGAGGCATTACCATTATGATTACAGGTAGGTGTTCCGATTTCTGGCGCGATTTTCAACTTGACGTTTTCTATTCTGCATGAAGGGTCATCCTTAAAATAGTCACGTTCCATTGGTTCTTAGTTTAGAAGCCATGGGTGACATGAATTTGCGCGTTTTGGCCTTTGGAACATAAGCTTTATCTTGCACCTAAGATTTTACAGGAATAATGAAAACAAAATGGGTTTTTCGTTTGATATCAAAATATGTTGAAGTGAAAACAAATCTAAAGTGATCGGATCATTCACCTTTAATCAACAAAAACGAAACTGTTATTGTATTATATGCCGGTTAATGGGAGAATTAAACTTTCCATCATTGTCATAACATAAATTCACAAGAGAATCTCTTTCTCTCTCTCTCTCTCTCTCTTTCTCAATTGATTTAGTTATGTAAAACCATTAATATTTGCACCAAACTGTGCATGCATCCATTTAATAACTTGAGCCACCTGGTCCTGTATAATCAATTGATGTGTTTTGAATTTTTTTTTTTTTTTTTTTTTTTTTTTTTTTTTTTTTTTTTTTTTTCCCAGTTTCTCATTCTATTTATTTTTCATTTCTCTACATTATATACATAGTTATATAACATAATAACAATATATTAAACATACTGGTATAAATAAGTATGACCCTACCAGCGAACAGCATGTACCAACAATTACCATTAGCATGAAGATAGATGGCTAATGATCATCAACGGCACATGATTTTCGCAGGTGAGTTGACAAGCAAAGTAATATATAATATGGGCTGTCATGTACATGTGTTTTACGAATATGTACATATGTTTTAAGAATATCAGAACCTACTATTTACTCTGTGCTATGTAGGCTTTTGCCAATCTTATGCCACATATTTTCACTATGTCTCAATATACTAATTCTCCATCTTAATTCGTACAGAAACCATTTAAATGCATCAACGTTTTTATTATCAGTGATCTTGATATGTCTGGATCTATATAGAGTGAACGACGCCAGACTAAGCATTCTATTTAGCATTACATTCAATACATTTTGATTAGCTGGTTTATAACCAAGTACAATGATTTTTAACGATATCTCTGGACATGGAATATTGTTAGAAATAATAAATCTTTTAAAATGAACCCAAAAGCTTTTTGACAAAGGACAGGCAACAAATGAATGTAGATAATCATCTGTCGTGTTGCACTGAAAACAATTGGGTGAGTTCACCTTATTCCATTTATATAAGTTTGCTTTGGTAGCGATGATTCTATACAATAATTTGTAATTGAACTCTGCCAATTTTCTCTCTTTTTCAAGAATAGTTTTCATAGTCCAAATATCGTCCCATTTTGGTGACGTTGACAGTTCCTGTGCCCATCTGTTCTGAATTATTGGCACGACTGTACATTTTTTAACTACATGAACGTAAACATACCTTGATTGCCAATACAATATATTTACACGTTTTTTATTTACATATATACACGAGGTTCTTAAACGAGTACTTATTTCAATAGGCATATTGTTGGTGTTTAATAAAGCAAACCAATTCTTTGGAATTGATTTGAAAATAATAAATAGCTCTGCAATCCAGTTGTGCTTATTTTTGAGCTTGTCAAGTATATATGTAGTGGAAAAGATACCGTCATTATTTATAAGGTCATTGATATATATTATATCACTATCAATCCAGTGTTTGAAATACAAGGTCTTGCCATTGTGCATGATCAGTTCATTTCCCCATATAATATGACTTTTGACCCTTAATGAGTCGTTGATTGGTAAGTTTCTATAATCATTATCTAGATTATGCCATGCTTTAACCAGATCTGAATAAAATTTTGGTAGACCAATTAACGATGGGGCATTCTTAGCTTCCACAAAATTCATATTTAAGATTAAAAAGTTTGGACCATGAGCATTTAAATAGCGTTTAAAAAGGCATTTCCATTTACTATCATCATCGTACATATAACGTTTTAACCATATACATTTCAAAGCTATACACTGAGATTCAAAATCACACATTTTTATTCCTCCCATATTGTAATTTCGAATGAGAGTCTTTCTCTTTATTTTCTCCGGTTTTTTATGCCATAAGAAATTGAAAATAATTGAGTTTACTTCATTCTTGAAGTTGTCAGGAACGGGTAGACAAGACATTAAAAATGTTAAATTGGATATACCAAGACATTTTATAATAGTTGCTTTACCGTACAGTGTAAATTGCAAAACAATAGCAATGTTATGGAACGCATTTCGATTGAGTATATTGTCAATAAATATAATAATGAAACGGCCATCTCCGAACCACATTACCCATTACCATGATTACATTTGAATTATGTTATTTCTACTAGACAGCTATAACGGACTGCCCGTATGCTCCATTAAACACCTCAATCAAATGTAATTCTTTTCATCATATTCCTCTATCAAAACGAAACATATCCTTATTGACATTGCAGTTTTGTTATCACTCTCAAAATGGATCCGTCTGGTATGCCACCGGCGTCGTCTGCTCAAAATTTGCTCTCAAGTGTTGCCGCCACTGGATGGTCACATAATGCTTCTCTCTTCGTAGAGTCTACTAGCACCATGATGACCACCTCTGCACAAGGTGGCTATGAATTTTCCGAGGTGTCCAAGATGACTCTGTCCGTGATAATCTCTTTTGTTACCATCATGGGTCTCTTTGGTAATACCATGGTGATACTGATAGTGTTGTGTTTCTCTGATATGCACACCGTGATCAATTTCTCCTTCGCTAATCTGGCTCTCACTGATCTGACTATGTTGATTCTTGACGCCGTGCCGACGATGACTGACACGATTGGCTGGAATCTCTCGGCTAAGCTGGGCTGTAATATCCCGATTTATTTGCAATATGTAAGTATACATGGATGTAAGTATACATGGATTTTCATTAGGATCACCCAGTAAGTAGATTTTTAAAGATGGCGGTCATATAGAGGGACGCGGGGACCCAGTCTAGATTCATACATACTATATTTGCAGTGCAGCCTTACGGTGAAATGAAGGTCCTTGTATCACGCGTTTTCCATATGACATATCTTTGTGTTCGTTCAGCTCCCGCCCATTGCCATATATGTGCGTCGGCTATTATATAGATGAGGTGACCGTTGTTTACATCAGTGGTGTTTACAAATTGATTAGCGCCTTGTCTAAAGACATGCTAGAGGTACTAGTCCATGACTACTGCATACATACTATTCGAAAGCAAAACACACATCACTGAGCGCCAATTTTAAAAGCACAGGGCAGGGCAACCAGATTTAGTACCTGGTCTCTCACTGTGCTTAGGGATGCAGACCATGACTACTGCACTATTACACCGTAAGCATTGTAAGTAATGATCAATCAAGTGTGAATTAAAGTCACCGGTCACACCATCTATAGGAAGGACCGGAATCTCAAATTATTTAGCCCCTCTTTGCATAATTGGTGTGTTTAGTTGTGTTCAAAACAAATTGTCGTTTGTCAAATTAAGTGAAGCGAAAGAACTGTGATTATTTGAAAATAGCTGCTAAATGAAAGCGTCATTAGAAAGAAAAAGTTATATACGACTCATTGAATTGAGTTATTTATTATATATATAACGATAATGTATAATATACAATATAATGTATAAGTTAAGGGACGTTTTGGTAGCAAAGTCAATGTTATCACATTCATAACAAAAGTTACGGAATTTCATGAAAGCCACTTTGTCGAAAAAATAATTTTCAAGTTATTGACATTTGGTTTTGTTAACAAATTAAAGGACTAAATGAAAATCAAATACCTCACAGTGTAGTTAATTCTTTATTGTCACGAATCTAAGTAATTTGGTTTGATATAAGATGAATCAAAGATCAGAAATATTAGTGTATATGAATTCGACTAGGCCTATTATGACTTTCTCCCACATTTCTGCTTTTAAATTAATAAGACTAATTTAGACTCATTTTGGGTCATATACTTTATAAAATGTTCATGTAATTGTTTACTGAAAGCAGTTATTTTATGTAGACTATAATAATTTACTAAACCTATACAAACCTCGGGCCTTTGCAATTAAGCCAGGTACCGTCGCATTTTATTTTCCATGGCAATTTGACGAAAAACGCGCAATGATTTACTTTTGAGTTCAACCATACCACCACATCACAGCCATTATCCAAAATGTCTACAAAAACATTAGTTGTATTTACTCAATCTCAATGAAAATATAGAATCTCACAGACCATGTAAAATTAATTCTGGCGCGGTCGCGTTGATTTTCCGTGATTCAACAATATTTGAAGTATGTCGGTTAAACATACGTTCAACTGGCACCAGATTAAACGACGTTTATTTCAATTATTCGCCAAATTGCACGTGGCTTTAAAGGCATTTTGGTGAATAACTCTTGCAAAAATTATGGATAACTTATTTCATCTAATTAAAGTTGATCCAACAGTGTAAATTACTGCATGATCGTTCTCATGAGCACACGGTACCTCAGGCACGTCACGCCAGCTTTGTTGGACCGGATTGGGGGAGGGGAGTCAGAACCATACCATCCCCTTGTTAAGCATATCAAGAGGATATAGGCCCAAAACTTCTTTTATTTCTCTCTCAATCTCCTTCCCAATCATTTTTCCATATTCCTTTCCCCTTCTTTCCCCTCCTTTTACTTGTTCCCTTCATTTTTTCTCTTTCCTTCTTCCCTATCCCTTTCCTTTAATCTCCTCATGTGCTCTACCCGTGTTACCGATATCCCCTACATGCTTTTGAGCATGTTTCCTTGGTTAAATAAGAAATCAGTGCTACGTGATTTAAAGTATTGAATTTGCCAATCATGTTATTTCCACGGGGCTGTGCATCTCCCGTCCGCACCTTATTGAAGTCATGTCTCATTTACGCTAAGTGCTCGTTTAACAAAACGGCAGTGTCCTTTTTTCCCGAAACTTATGACGTATATTTTAATAATAACCGCGTCCTTCTTGCCATATTAATGCGAAATGTAATATAAGATATTGTTAAAACCGCCACTGAACTTGTTAGATACAAACTTTAAAAAAGCTAAAGTAATAATGGAGATATAGTCCCCTGGGGTTATAGTCTGGCCTGCAGAGTAAAATATAGGGCACCGTCATGTTCTACACGCAATACTAGTTTCAGACAGGTGAATGTCTATAATGGACACAGGACTATAGCTCCAGGGATTATGGGACTATAGCTCCAGGGACCAGGAACTATGGTTCCTTTTACACCGGACCTTTTCCGGGATACAGAAGCGTTACGTTTATATACATGTCAACGAATTGAAGTTAATAAATCATGTGTGGGGACGGATTTAAACTACGGTGAGATAATGCGAGTATAGAAAGACGATGGAACGGGCAGCTGTGAACAAAGGTCGCAATAAACCGTCAAAACAGCTATTAGTATTAAATGACCGAGGAATCGTGTTCTTCATTTTAGAACGAGACTTACGAGATAGGCAATGTAACATGGAGCTATAAATCTTTCGAAGTATGCTAATTTAGGTGGTAATATCTCACCGAAAGAAATGTATTGTTTATATCATAGAAATTTGTCGAGGATGAAAATTACTATTTTCCTCTTCAAATGGAAGTGGAGGTGTACATTAGCAGTTATATTTAAATTACAGGGACGGCTTAGCCGTTTATTTCTACAGCTATGTGTGTCTCGGATAAAGATCGATCACAACCCTTCCTACGCGGGAGGCGTATGCAGACGATATTTCAAAACTTCATAAAATGTTTTTAAAATTACCATATTTGGAATCAAATGAGAAATGCGCTGAAATAAATACAAGTATGCCTAGTATTTGTTAAGTAATGCTTGAGATAGACTTTGAAAATTGGAAAAGGTTTCTGAAAAATCTGTTATGTGTATGGTAAAACTAATAGCCGCGTGGAAGCGTAAATCGCGTCGGTCAAATTCGTATGATAATTTAAGTAGTTTTTCCACCGACGCTTTTTTCTTCTTCTTCTTAACATTCTAACATTATTACACCATGGAAAAGTGTAATTTAGATCCCAGATCCTGGTCTGTACTAGTATCGTCCGATACTGGAACACACGGTATCGTTCGATACTTGTACAAAGTCAGTATTCCAGTATCAGTCGATACTGGCACATATAAAATCTGCCAGTATCGAGCGATACTTGACATAATTATGTAACAGTATCGTTCAATACTGGGACAAATTTCACTGGTATCATTTGTACCACTACCAGTATCGGCCGATACTGGAACATAACAATTTTCCAGTATCGCTCGATAATGAAACACAATTAGGTGTTCCAGTATCGACCGATACTGGAACAGTATAATCGTACCTACCAGTATCGACCGATACTGGCAACTTTTATATTCCAGTATTGAACGATACTGGTATACCAGGATTGTTTTCTCAACAGGTTATAAGTATCTATATTTATTTACCGGGCTTTTCAAATATGCAAGCCATACAAGTGCCAGTGACACATACATTAAGTAACAGTTGTCTACATCATTTCAATACAGATGATCATCCCTGCTGTTCATAAGGTTATGACACCAAGAACGAACACTCGGTTAAAAGTGCGTTCGTTGTCAAATTTAATATTAGATTTACTTTTACTTTAACCGAACTCAATATAAAACTCTAGACATCTGGTGTCCTTAATCGTGGCCGTAATGGCCAGTTACGACCATTTTCCATTAGACTGTGAAAGGCTGCGAACCCCGGCTGCGAACGTGTACCCTCTCTTAGTTTAATCAATGAAAATGGCGTTAATGTTGTTAGACGCTTCTACACTACTACAATCAATTAGCAAGTTACCTAGGGAGTTTTGGATTGTCATGATTGTGTGAACGGTCGTTGACATTCGACGGCCGTAGGACTCTACATTGTGTTAATTATTG
>CM069458.1:39962627-40004579 GCA_035610835.1 Ophiura sarsii | reverse complement strand
GCACAACTATCGAAATTATTGGGTAATAACAAAAAGTAAGGTAAATCTATTATAATAAAGACCATAGGTACCCGATTGATTCAAAATTAAATGAAGACAAAGCTTAATAAAATATATTAAGGTCTTGTTCATTAGAGTGTACGGGGTGCCACTCTTTTTGTCATAATATACTTTTTATGAAATATAGATATTTCGAATGTCTAATGAGATATGACGACCGGGGATCGTTATAAAATGAAAGACCTGATGATAAACCATACATATATAACCCGGGGGTGCTACTCTATTTTTTATTTCATTTTTTATAGATATTTCGAAAGTCTAATGTAATATGACGACCTGGGATTGTTAAAAAAATGAAATACCTGATGATAAACCCCTAACATGAGATCACGTTTGTCTGAATAATTCCTTCATTTGAACAGTATTCGCATCTCAAGTCGATTGTGCGCTGAACTCGTTTGTGCTGAATACGGCGCACATGGCGTCATTATCGTATTATGACCTTTCAGCCGGAGTAAACCCGTGGATATTCAAGTATATAGATATTTTTTATCGTTTTTACCTATACACATATGGATGGGGAGGGTACTTGTGGTCGTCTGATCATGTACAGAAACAGTTGAAATCAAAGTAATACATAACTCCTTTTCCCCTATTCTTCTTAAAATCATGTAACACTTTGAGAACCGTACCTGTCCTTCTTAACTTAAGAATAGTTCCGAAGCTAACTTTAAAATGTATAGAATTGAGTTACTCAGGCCTATTTTACTTATCTTATGAGAGTTTTCATTCTTAACACTTTCCACGCGACTATTATTGGTTTTACCATTTATACAAAACAGATTTCTCAGAAATTCAATCATTTTGACAATTTTGAAACATTTTGTGTAATTTTGGAACTATCGTCTGCAGACGCCTGCCGCGTGGAAAGCGTTAACAACAGGATTTAATAGGAACTCTTCTTAATCCGATCATTTTGGCTTGCTATATTTTGATATTTGATATCAGAAGAGCCTCCCTATTTTTCATTATTTGTGTACAAATGTTTTGCGCAAGACATGTTCCTTTTTAGATTATTAGACCATGCCAACATGCAGTGAATTACAGTGAAAATGCCAGTGTGTGTATACTATAATACTTAATGAGCAAATGTCATGTCACCTTAAAAAATTCTTCTGAAGAACCATTGGATAAGTATGCAACTATACTTTGGAATACTGCTAGAATAGATAACATGAAGTTGAAAATCGGGCCAGAAATTAGAACACATATAACTTTAACAAACAGAACCTTTTCATTATGAATTAGTTATGCAGTTTACGGTGTAGCTTGTGTAATCCAAGAGTATGAAGAAACGGGAACCATAGGCATTGACTTACATAGCCTTAAAAAAGGATTAAAAATAGAAAAGCTTTGCCGCATTCAAACCTCTGTTGTTTTAATCGTAAAAGTTCCCGTGTGATCGAAATCATTCTTGCACCTCTTGTTTGCCCTATCCTCATATAGCTCCCCGGAAAATGGTTTCAAATTATATAAAAAAGATAAGTCTTATTATGTATTTATACCTGTGATATTAATGAAAGCTTTGAATGATAGTGAATATGATCGGTTAATTTTAACTGCTTTAATTTGAGTTGGAATTAAAGTTTAGTGTAAAATATCTCAGTTAAACGGCGCTTGGTGCGCCCCAGGTTTGGACCCGAAAGAAGGAAATTCCTCTTCACCAAAGGAGCACCGTTGATGAACGGTGCTGAATGATAAGAGTTGATGATAAGAGTTAACACACCATTTTGCCTGATTATCTATTCCTTAAGACTTTCCACGCGGCAGGCGTCTCCAGGCGACATTCCATAATATTGTTCAAAAATGTCAAAATTATTGAATTTCATTACCATATTTTCAATCACCACGAGAAATGAATTGAAATACATATAAACATCCGGATAAACATGCCTACTATTGGTTTAGTTTTGAGATAGACTTTGACGAATGGCTCTGAATAATCTGTTTTGTAAACGGTAAAACTTAGTTGGTGGCTGAGAAAAGGAAATCATACATAGTATAGGCCAGGGTTGTACAAAGTGCGGGAGCAGGGAGCACCGGCTCCCGGGAAATAATGAGCCGAATTGGGGAAATAATGCCAAGTGGAAAAGAAAAAGTACTGGGGGAAAAGGGTGAAAATAGATGAAGAGAAAAAAATACAACTTTGGGTTATGAGCTGTGGTTGCACAGGTCAGGTATACTAACGTGTTTATTGTTTTTATTGCTTTTCCCCAGTGGCGGCGCCAGGGGGACAAGGGGTATTTCCCAAAAAATATTTTTGTGCCCCACCCCTACCCCCCCCCCCCCCCCCTCACACAAAAAAAATCAATTTAGTTAAAATTAGAAAAAATGCAATTTTAGCATAATAAGGCAAAAAAATTCACGCTTCCCGCACATTCTCTTACTAAATTAGGTTAAATTAGGCAACATTTGGCAATTTTAGTGTAAAATGCCACACAAAATTCTTCCCAAATGTAAAATTATTACTATGGTACACCGGTAGTAGCCTCTACATCTAAACAACACTATAGCGAACATATTGTAATCTGATTTAACAACAGGATTTAATAGGAACTCTTCTTAATCCGTTCATTTTGGCTTGCTATATTTTGATATTTTGATATCACGAAAGAGCCCCCATATTTTTCATTATCTGTGTACAAATGTTTTGCGCAAGACATGTTCCTTTTTAGATTATATCTATAGACCATGCCAACATGCAGTGAATTCGTGAGTGAATTACAGTGAAAATGCCAGTGTGTGTATTATAATACTAAATGGGCAAATGTCATGTCACCTTGTGCTTCTGAAGAACCATTGGATAAGTATGCAACTATACTTTGTAATACTGCTAGAATAAATAACATGAAGTTGAAAATCGGGCCAGAAATTAGAATACATAGGCCTATAACTTTAACAAACAGAACCTTTTCATAATGAATTAGTTATGCAGTTTGTTACGGTGTAGCTTGTGTAATCCAAGGGTATGAAGAAACGGGAACCATGGGCATTGACTTTCATAGCCTTAAAAAAGGATTTAAAATAGAAAAGCTTTGCCGCATTCAAACCTCTGTTGTTTTAATCGTAAAAGTCCCGTGTGATCGAAATCATTCTTGCACCTCTTGTACGCCCTATCCTCATATAGCTCCCCGGAAAATGGTTTCAAATTATATAAAAAAGAAAAGTCTTATTATGTATTTATACCTGTGATATTAATGAAAGCTTTGAATGATAGTTATGATCAAGTTAATTTTAACTGCTTTAATTCGGAGTTGGAATTACAGTTTAGTGTAAAATATCTCAGTCAAAACGGCGCTTGGTGCGCCCCTGGCTTGGACCCGAAAGGAGGAAATTCCTCTTCACAAAGGAGCACCGTTGATGAACGGTGCTAAAGCAGACTGTCCATTCCGTGAATGCAGTGAATTGACACACATTTTTGCCTGATTATCTATTCCTCAAGGAGTCAAGACTTTCCACGTGGCAGGCGTCCGCAGGCGATATTCCAAACTATTGTTCAAAAATGTCAACATTATTGAATTTCATTACCATATTTTCAATCACCACGAGAAATGCATGATTGAAATACATATAAACATGCCTATAGTAGCCTATTGGTTCAGTTTTGAGATAGACTTTGACGATGGCTCTGAATAATCTGGGGGGGGGGGGGGGGGGGGGGGGTGAAGTCAAAAAAATTCGCACGGTCAAAACATTTCGCACGGACACAAAGTTTACCAGTCAAAAAAGCACTGTAGTCAACAAATATTGGCCAATCCGCAGGGTTTTAAGCAGTTTTTCAACAAAAATGGTCATTTATTTTTAAAAACCAGGCTAAAATGGTCATTTTTAAATGGTTACCCCGCATATAAACACTATATCCAAAGAGAGGGGCGGGGGCACAAGGGGGGGGGGGGGGGGGGGGGGGGGGGGGGGGGGCGGGTGCACAAAAACAATCTGTCAGGGGGGGCAACTGCCCCCACCCCCTGCCCCCCCCCCCCCCCCCCCCCCCTGAGCTACGCCACTGCCTCCCGCCCCGCCCCGCAAAAACCGCAGCGGATCATTGATCCCTGCTATTATGCCTATACGAGCTAAAAATTGAAATACAATTTGCTAATATTTTTAAACGAGTTTTCATTCTTCCCATGTAACATTTGGCGACCATCGTACATCATAGAAATGTATTCAATTTCCGAATAAAAAGTAATTTTGATATCAGTGAATGAAAGTGGAATATGAAGTAGGCGGCGCATGTATTTGCCCCAAACAAATATAATAATAAAATAAAATAATAATAATGATGATAATAAACAAAGTAATTAATTTATAAATGAATAAATACCGCCCCCCCCCCCCCCACCCTTATTTGCCATATCCCATATAAACCCTATACGCCGCGCCTCCAACACCGGTTCCCTGTCTCAGCAGCGTGTATCTCCCTAAATACATTTTTAAAACAACCGAGTCAGTCCTATCGACACTGGGCCAAAAGTCTCTTACACTGATCTATTCTATTTACCAAATTGCATGTACAGTGTATCTAGCATGAACGGTGTAGAGATTATTCCGTTTGAATTGATCGGGAGAATTCAAAACACCGTCATATGACCGTTATGAAGATGAAGTGAACTTGTATGTCCAGCGAGCATCTCATTCTCATCTTGCAATTGACTGATTCCGAGTTATTGAAATCTCACAAACGACATTTATACAAGGGCACTACGCAATGTGTAATGTACGACAGCTAACAGACTCAGACAGTGTAGCTTACTACTACAATGAATGGATGAACTTATGAAGTAAGCTTCCTTAATTACCTTCATGTACATTTGTTACTGTACATGCATCATTGGATGGGGTGATTGTATACTTCCTTTCGTTAGTTATGTACATACATAGGGGTGTGTGTATACTGTAAGTGTAACAGTATCATGTTTATTGATCTGCGTGAGTGTACAACGAACAGTACCGTATTATTATAGCCTACATGCATTCATGTGTGTGTATTGTGTATACACACCAACCAACATGACCAACAACAATGGGTTGAATGGCAACATTCTCACTTACAACAATTAACAAGGACAGGACAGGTCAACTCAAGTCAAGTAATACAGAATAGAATCTACTAGCTGTTTACATTTAAGATAGGGAGATGGATCAATCATTTTCAATCCCGAGATCCAGCAGGGGCTAGGACCGATCATGAGAATAAAAAGTGAAGGCCAATAATCAGATGCGTGCTTCAATTCAAATTAGAGGTAGGTATTACAACAATTTGTATTAGATACATTTTTCAATAAATTCTAACACATTCACAAACAGCTCAGGGTAGGCGGCAGGGCGGCGCAGAACCTGGAGAAATGCTTGGGGGTGACACTCTGAACGTCGAGCGTTGAAAGACGGAAGATAAATATGCATGCGTAAAAAAACAATAAACTGTATAGAATACTGATGTACATGTACAGGTACAGTACAATACAAGAAGAGAGACTTTATTTTGTAATAACTGTAACCCCCCTGAATGCTAAAAAATGCTAAGTCCATCTCCAAGCGCCTGTGCCGCCGGTTTTCGACGTAGTCAACCAAGCCGCAGCCTTTACAATTAGTTAGCTGAGGGCCGTGGCAGTGGATGGGACATAGGGCTGGGATCCGGATGGTCACCGGATCGAATCCCGGCAGGTTCCCTTCCCAGGCCCGGCGATTTAGTTGGTGTTTTTTCTTTCGAAAATTGTGATCCCGGTCTAAAACCCTAAACCGGGGTTAGGGTTAATTCATTTGATTAAAACTCAGTAATTTTATTGCATCTTTTTGTTTTTGTACAGATCGAATAGGGATGACCAATTGGAAGCAGTATGATCAGGAGCTGTAAGGCATTGAAATCAGGGATGATAGACAATTGGACCTCAATTGCAGTGCATCCCGGATCCACAAATTACCAAAGTATTGTACATTGGATTTATAATCAGTCCTTTTGAAGATGGGTTTGAATTGAATCATACAAAATGCAAGTTGTACAATTACAACAGGGAGAAACGTGACTGAAGTAACTAATTGTTTGTCAAGTTTTGTGCATGAAATTGCCCGTCTACAGGAGAGACTACCAGAATCCAATCGTTAAGAGCCCCTTCCAAGCTTCCAATTCATCCAAGAGTACCAGGACTGGACTTGCAATCATGTACATACAACTACGAGAATTATAGTTTTAAAAAGTTACATGCACATGTTAGTATGTAGCACACAATGTACATGCATTTTGAACTCTCCACCCAAAATCAGCCAAACGGTCAAATTATGGAACACAGCTAAATGTATGGGCTTTCAAATGACAGATCTGTTACCAATTATGATTTACATATGTAGGCCTAATAAATTATGTAATCAACCCAATAAATTGTTGATCATAGCGTCATAATCCGAGCTAACAAAAATGAAGGGTGAACATCAAAAATGAAGGGTATTTCATCTGCTGTATAAATCTTGCGAATTATATTATGTAATCTAAATCTGTGGAAAAGTTGTAAAATTAATGGATGATTACCCCGATTAATGATAAAATAATGAAATTGACCTGTACATGTTTCAGGTCATTGACTTTTTTGCTCATTGTTTTTTTGTTGTTGAAAATTCTCATCTTTTACAATTCAGAAAAGGATCAACAAGTTTGCCTTTTCTATTTTGGCTGAAGGGTGATAATTTTCATCCTTTAAAATTTAGAAATGGACTCACAATTGCCTTTTTCTATTCCGGCTGATGAGGGGTGAAAATATTCATCCTGAAAGTTACAATTCAGAAATGGAAACACAACTTGTTTGCCTGTTTCGGTTCTGGTTGAGGGGTGAACATTTTCATCCTTGACAATTCAGAAATGTACATGTACACAATGATACTAGTTTACTTTTTCTTTACTAGCTGAGGGGTGAAAATGTTCGTCCTTACAATTCAGTAATGGGCACACAATATTGCCTTTTTCTATTCTAGCTGAGTGAGGGGTGAACATTTTGATCCTTTACATTTCAGAAATGGATCGTTTGCATCATTTACAATTCAGATGGACACACAGGTTTGCCTTATTCTGTTTGGCTGATGGTTGAAAATGTTCATTCTTTACAATTCAGAAATGGGCGCATGTTATCCACACATAAGTTTGCCTTTTTCTATTCTAGCCGAGGGGTGAGCATTTTCATCCTTTACAATTCAGAAATGGACACAAAAATTTACCTTTTTCTATTCTATCAGAGGGGTCAAATCAGTTTGTTATCTATCATAATCTGTTTTACGGTACCCCACCGACAGGCTGTACATATACACGTTAAATAATAACCCGTAGGTATTTCAATGATGGTAGTCAATCAAGCGAATGACGACAACGTCTGAAATGTCAAACAGATGAAAAGAACAAGAGAGTTATTATACAGAGAGTTCATTATTGTCTATCTCCCCCCAAGTCGCTGTCCAGCTGACAGATGTGACAGGGGCTGAGAAATCCGTATGAAAATGTTTGACTAGAGTTTATGTCACATAGTCCTTGGTCCATTCAGGTGGTCTCTTGACACGCGTGGATCGTCGCTGAGCGTTGGCCATTTCTGGATCGATCATAGTTAGCTGTGGCGTTCGGGGTCCTGTTGCGGGTGGTGTAGCGTGCGATTGGGCCGCGGGTAGTACCCTTTGTGTCTCGATAGCAGGTCGTGTAGACTTAGGCAGAGATTGGGTGTCAGGAGCTGGCTGAGTGACAGACTCGCTGTTGGGTTCGCCATGTAGCGCTATGTTGTATGGGGTAGCTGGGATGATCGGATGGTCAGGATGAGTGTTTGCGGGAGTGTTTGTCTGCGTGGTGTCCTCAGGGCACATGGGACTGTCGTGTTGCTCCTTCAATGGGAATGGGGATGGGCGGCAGTTGGATCTTGCCATGTCGTCAAGTATTGACTTACGAGGTTCTGGGCAATACACAGGCGTGTATTTTCGCAGAAATTTTCTGTTCCTTAAAGTTGTGCGACCTGAGCCGTCAACTCGTACAATATATTGATCAAATTGACGCACTTCTATCACCCGGCCTGTTTTGTCCCATTTCCTGGGGTGGAAACCAACTTGGTTCTGTACACGAACTGTGTCGCCCACTTTGAGCGGCGAGAGCCGACGAGTGTGTTCAGACCATCGCTCCGCTTGAAGCACGTGGCGATTGCGTAATGCTTCTTCTCTGGCGGTAAGCATATTGCGCCAGGTGGAATGTGGCGTATACCGGCCAGGATGAATTGGAACAAAATCCCTGATCGGTCGGCCAAAGACACATTGAGCAGGTGACAATTTCGTGGTCGGGTCTGGTGCGTTGCGGTATTGAAGTATTGCCCGCTGGAATGAGTTTGTGTCTAGCGTACCGCTGTGTCCCGTGTTGTCGGTGATTATACGCTTTACAGTCTTAACGCCTACCTCAGCGCGGCAGTTGCTGTGAGGGAAGGCGACGGATGACAGCCGATGGTGCACGCCCCACTGCTGAAGGAAGTTGCGAGTTGTGGTTGCGGTGAATTCAGGGCCTCCGTCTGATGTGATCTCATCGGCGATGCCATAAGTGGCGAAGATACGTCGTAAGCAGGTAATGAGCCCGGCAGCCCCGTCAGTGGCTCGCTCGACAACGGGCCAGTTGGAGTACCTGTCGACGACCACGAGGTAGTTGGTACCTTTGTACTGGAAGTAATCTGCGCAGATACACTGAAATGGGTAAGCTGGTTCAAGACGTGGCATTGGTGGGGCGCTGGGTTGTGATGGTGCCATGCGATTACAATGGCTGCACCTTGCTCTGGTGTTTGTTATGGCTGTTGTGATACCTGGCCAGAAGACTGACGACTCGGCTCTTGAAGTCATCATGGACGCGCCTTGGTGGGCGGAGTGTAGCGCCTGAAGGCAGTCATCACGCAGTGTTGGTGGGATAACAATCCGCTCTTTGTACATTATGACACCGTCGAGGGTGTAAAGGTGATCACGGAACTGATAGTACCCACGGATTGATACTGGCCATTCGTGTCGTGTGTGAGGCAGGTTACCGTCTTCGAGCATGGTGGTGAGACGAGCTAAGTCGAGTTAGGTGCGGTATTGTAACTTTTGTGTATTTACCTGACACATGATGCATTGAGTGTGGTCGTTTTTTAACGTTTTTTAAAGAACGACGCATAACAATCCCGCACTTTACAATCCCGCACCTTAATGGCTAAGTCTTGGTCACTAGTGGTTGCTAATTTGACACGATCCCAGGTTATCGACTGTAGGCCGTCGAGTGATGCAGACGCTGAAGCTTCAAGTGACATGTCAACATCGCTGTGTGGAGGGGCGTCGTCACGTAGGAGTGCCATGAATTCTGTTGGCTTGTGTGTGTGCGAAGCAAAGCTTACGTCGTCCTCCAGGGGGTATTTGGCTGGGATTGGGTCACCCGTAGGGTAGCGCGACATACAGTCAGAGGCCTTGTTCTGCGCACCCTGGATATGAACCACTCTGAAGTGGTAACGAAGTGTTTTCTCCTTCAGGTTGCGGAGGCGCGGGTTGCTGATATCGTCTAGGGCACGCGTTGAAAAGATGCCGAGGAGTGGTTTATGATCAACCGCCACAATGAGGTCTTTGCATCCAAGTACAAAATATCTTGCACGGTCAAGGGCATCTGCCACGGCGAGGGCCTCCCCTTCGATTGGTGCGTAGCGTGATTCGGCTGGGTGTGTGAATCGGCTGCCAACCAAGACGATTTTCCATCCTTCGCGACAGCAGAATGGCTTAGCTGTGTCATCAGCATGACATTGGCAGTGCTTTTGCAGTAGCCAGTATCCAATACCAGTTTTTGACCAGTCAGTCACGAGGCAGGTGGTTCTTGACTTGTCAAAGATTTTTACGCCATTGTGTATCTCTTCAATGATCCTTTGTTTTGACTCACGGAAGAGCTGGTCAAGGGTCTCGTCCCAATGGAAAGTCTGTCCTGGCTTGAGGAGGTTGCGGAACGGGGCCATGGTAGTCGCCATTGAGAAAGCATATGCAACTTGGTTAACGAGGCCGAACCATGATCTGACGTCCGTGACTGATTTGGGAGCTGGGAAGTCTCGAATGGCCCGCATGTACTTTTGGCTTGGTCGCACGCTGTTGCTCGTGATCTCAAAACCTGCGAATTCAACTGTCTCTGCCGCGAAGATAAATTTGTCAGGGTTTAGGGTTATGCCTTTGTCGCCACAGATTTCGAGCCATTCAGTGGCTTGATGAAAGCTGGCTTCGATAGAATGGGACCATAGCAGGGTGTCATCAACACATTTCACTTTGTCCGCAATGTGCGTGACTATTTCATCAAATCGACGGGTGTAGCTGTCACCGGATGCGATGTAGCCTTGCGGGCAGACCCGGTAACGGTAGCGTCCCCACGGTGTGATGAATGTAGTTAAGTGGCGGTCGTCCTCGTGGAGAGGGACACTGTGGTAGCCATTCCAGGCATCAAAGACGGTTTTGGTTGTGTCGTTGGGCACAGAACGAGCGAGATGGAATGGTGACGGTGTGTGGTGTGTCTCCCTGACAGCATTGGCATTCAGGGCTTGCATATCGACGGTGCGGCGGGGCGTTCCATTCTTCTTGGCGCATATGACCATCCGGTGGCAGTAAGTCACAGGTGTGCCCACAGGAACTGGTTCAATTACACCGAGGCTGACGTCACTGTCCAATCCCGCTTTGACTTTATCTTGCCAATGGATGGGGACTGGGATGGGGGTGTGGTGTGCCACTGGCTTGGCATCTGGGTCGATCATTAAGCGCATTGGGGGGCCTTTCATCATCGGGAGTGGTGTATGTGTGCATGTGTTGAACGTCGATGAGGCGTAGTAGTCTAGAAGCCACTGTTGGAGGCGTTCTCTGTTGTCAGTGGTGGCTGGAAACGGGGGCGAGGTGGGACGTGATGGGGGCTTCTTGCGAGGTGGGCAGTCACAAGGCATCGCTTTGTCATTGCTGTCTCCACTGGTCGAGCACTCACCAACGGTGGGGAAGGTCCCGCGTATTATCTTAAGAGCCATGCAGGCTTCCCGGCTGAGGAAGAGTTTGTCAGACTCGTCAGTGATGTATACCATCTGCTTGGTTGTGAGGGCCTCCCCATCTGGCGATCGACCTGTGAAGCGTACCAGGGCTGCTCCGACGATGTTGATACCATCGTTATGGGCGGCGCGCATTGACATTGTCACTGGGAGTAGATCACTTTTGTTTAATCCTAGTTGAGACAGGATCTGCACTCCTCCTAGGCAACTCTGGCATCCTGTGTCGGCCATGCAGTTGATGGGGGTGGGCCCAGTGTCTCTTGGTATGAGGACGCCAAGGGCTTTGTAGTCTTCGCGATTGACGCTGGCAGACAGAGTGATATACGGCTGGGGCATGGACGAATGCTTGAGCCAGGCATTTGAGAGTTGATCGTGCACATGGTGGTCCAGGGTGATGGCTGCACTGGTGCTGTGGCCCAAACTACTTGTGGCACCAATGTCAACCATTAGGGACGTTGTCGTCATAAATAATAACCCGTAGGTATTTCAATGATGGTAGTCAATCAAGCGAATGACGACAACGTCTGAAATGTCAAACAGATGAAAAGAACAAGAGAGTTATTATACAGAGAGTTCATTATTGTCTACACGTGTATCTTACAAATTGACAATGAGGTAAAAATGTTGCCCAAAAAGTGATATTTTCCATCAAATCAATATTTAATACTAAAAGTGAGCATGAGGCTTACTCTTCCTTGGTTATGATCTGATGAAGTCGTTAGAGTGGCGTTTTGCTAGTGAGACCTTTATTTATGGAAACACCCATAGTTTATTTATTGTGTTTTAAGCATTTTGATTCCAAATTTGTTCTGACCAAACTATTTAAAGCGAAGACATACATTATAAAAACCAATTGTTTTCCTTTTAATACTCTCTGTTCTTCCAAAACATCCTGCTGAATTGAATATCATTGATGTCCAAAGTATGAAAATTGCTCAATGTTGGATAAAGTGTGTTTATTTATTATACATTTTCTACAAACCCTGTATTAATAACCTTGATATTGACAAAATGATATTTGAAATATTATGATTGCTTTCAGACTACATGTAAGGTATACATACATGTTTCATTTAATGAGCTAATTGTTTGAAGCAAACATCGCGTGAATAGCCATTTTAGAGATTCACTAAGGTGATTGACATCAGCATTTTATGTATGATAACTGATTATTATATTCAAAATCAGTTGTTTGTTATCATTTATGGACGTACATAATCAGTTTTACCCCACCTACATGTAACAGGCTGTATATCTTACAAATTGACAATGCGGTAAAACTGTCACACTGTCATGTTGCCCAAAAAGTGATATTTTCACCTCTCCTTCCATCAAGAAGTGGTAGAAGTGGTATTTTGCTAGTGAGACCTTAATTTATGGAAACACCCATATAGTTTATTTATTGTGTTTTAATCATTTTGATTGCAAAATTATGATGCAAATTCAGTTTATTTTGCTTATTTGTTCTGACCAAACTTTATTAAATGAAGACATAAAAAACAATTGTTTTCCTTGTAACACTCTTAACACTCTTGTGTACTTCCAAAACATCCTGCTGAATTGAATATCATTGATGTCCAAATTTTGAAAATTGCTCAGTGTTGCATTTTTTTTTTTTTTTTTTTAAATTTTTTTTAAATTTTTTTTTTTTAAATTCCTTCTTGACAGCTGACATAAACATAGTACTGTCACTTACTCAGTGACCTTAAGCTACATACACCTTTTTACATGGGTAACATATTGACAAAAATATTTAAATGAAACTTATCCGTTAATCAGTGCAGAGACTTTGCCATTTATGCCATTTTTCCAGAAAAGTATTCAAGTCTGAATTACATGTGGCTTGGTATTTTAGAATATTGTAATAATACTTAATTTCGTGTTTGAAAGTGTCTAAATCTGGCTGTTTTTCTGTCATCTTTGCTCTATAAATATGGAATTTCGCCATTGTCATTATCAATGTTAGGGTGAAATCCAAATTTGATCCAAAAAGTATTGTTACTGGATTCATATTCAAGTCCACATTTGTTTGACCTTTAACCCACCTTTTAAAGATATTCCAGAATGATTTTGAGATTTGACAAGTTATGAAAAGATGCGTAATTGTTTCAGAGGTTTTTTTACAAAAAGTGCATAAGTCATCTCCTCTAATATTACATTTTAGCAAAAGACTATTCGTTCCTAAAATACTTTGATTGATTCTATATTGGAACCATCTATACTTTGTGTCATCGGAAAACTTAAAATTTAAAAGACATATTTTTTTCCACTCCCTATTTTCTATACCAAAGTCTAATTGCCACTTATTAATGGATTGTTTCATTTTCTTTGATTTTATAAAGACTTTGTAGAATAAAGTACAACCTTTTCGCTGTTTGAACAGTAGTTCCACGTTACTCGGTCTAAAAGGTGATACTAGTTTCGACCCATTTAATTGACTGATATTGAAGTTTGACTTAATTGCTCTTATAATACCATTATACTCTAGGAAATTGGTTTTCACTTGATAAATTTCTTCGAACTCGTCTTTTGACATAAAAGTCCCATTATCTTTCAGTAAATCATTGATAAAAATGACACCCTTTTCCTTCCAATGAGCATAGTTTATCGATTTACCTCCAATTTTTATTTTATCATTCCACCACAAATATTGTTTTGCAATGCGATTGAAGTCTAAAACACCGTTGTTAACAATGCATATCAAAGATGACCAAGAGAATAGAGTATCATACCAGAACTTGTTGTCTATCTTATTTTTTGTTGCATTCAAATGGAAAAAACCTGTACAACAAATATCGTCTTTTTTGGCATTTAAACATAATCTATACAATTTTATCCAACTTTTTTCACCTTGCAAAACCCTTCGAATCCAATTTATTTTCAATGCATTTATATGAGATTCCACATCTGGCATTTTTACACCTCCGTTCTCATAATTTTGCACAAACTGAGATCTTTTTATTCTGTCTGGCTTGCCACCCCATACATATTTAAAAATCATATCATTAACCGTTTTTATGAAATCTTTGTTCGGGTTTGGAAGCATTTGAGCAATATAACTTAACTTAGGTAGGACCAAAGATTTTACCACTACAACTCGACCCAAAACAGTTAAATTCCTTTTTTTCCAACTTAAAATCATTTTTTTCATCAATTTAAGTGACTTATCATAGTTCTGTTCAACCATTTGTGTCAAATCAGTATTAAAATAAATTCCTAAAAAATCAAAATGTCCATCAAAATTCCAGGATATCTTGACATTTTCACACATTTTCACAATTCTGTTTTTATATGACCCAATCCATACTGCTACTGTTTTATCTATATTGATTTTTAAACCCGACATCTCACGGAAAATTTTCAAAGTATCAAACGTGCTTTTTAGTGACCTTTCTGTACCATCTAATATTAAAGTTGTATCATCTGCGTATTGTGTTATCTTAAAATTCATGTCATTTATCTTGATCCCTTTTATGTTTTGATTTCCTCTAATCATTGAGGCCAGAATTTCCGCGCATAAAACAAAGACATAAGGCGAAAGAGGGTCGCCCTGCCTACAACTACGTTGAATTTGAAACGGTTTTGAAATATTCCCATTTATTAACACTGACGAAAAAGCATTTTTATATAGAGTTTGAAACCATTTACATATATCCGTACCAAAATTGAAGGTTTTCAAAGTTTTATATATAAAATCATGTGATACGGTATCGAAAGCTTTTTCAAAGTCTATAAGTAATAGCATACCAGGTATTTTTTTGATTTCCGTATAATTTAACAAGTCATAAAGAAGGCGAATATTTTCTCCAATAAATCTGTTTGGAACAAAGCCAGTTTGGTCCTCTGAAATTAGATCTGGTAAAACTGATTTTATTCTGTTAGCAATACAAGCAGATGCTAATTTATATGAAACATTTAAAAGTGATATTGGTCTCCAATTCTTCAAAAAATTGCGAGGTTTGTCACCCTTTGGTAGGAGAGTAACATGGCCAGCTTTTTGTTCTTTTGTGAGAGAGCCTTTCCTGAACCCTTCATTTAATGAACGAAGAAGAAAAATGGAAATGTCGTCCCAAAACATTTTATAAAATTCTGCTGTAAAGCCATCCGGGCCTGGAGTCTTATTATTTTTCATGTTTTTCAAAGCAAAAGAAAGCTCAGCCAAATCAATTTCTCCCTCTAAATTAGCTGACTCTAATTGTGTTAATTTGTTAATATGTACAACATGATCATTAATGTTAATATTACTCTCTTCATATTTATACAAGTTTTCATAAAATAATATTATTTCTTTTTCAATATCCTCCTGAGAGATTGCCTCTGTGTTATCTTTTCTAACAATTTTACATATTTGTTTATTTACAAAGTTTCTTTTTTCAAGATTCAGAAAATATTTTGATGGTTTCTCCCCTTCTTCTATCCATTTAGCTTTTGACCGAACAAAACATCCTTTAATTCGTTTAGCACGTAAGTCTTCAAGCTCATGTTTAGCATTATCAAGTTCCTTCATTACCGATGCGAAATTGTGGTCTTTATTCAAAGCTTCTTCACATGATTTCTCCAAATTATTGATCAAATTATCAAGTGTTTCTTCAGTTTTATCAATTTCTTTCTTTCTGTTAGATGAAAATGCCATGGTAACACCTCTAATTTCCAGCAATAATACTTCACAAAATAGCTGATCGTCGATAGTCAACATTAATTCAGATGGGCTAATATCATTTATACATTCTCTATCATATGGAGAGGCCGCATATATTTTTTTTACCTTTGTAATTGAATCTTTAACCATATCTACATATTTTTCTTCTATAAGCAAATCATTGTTTAATTTCCAAGATCCCCGACCTTTCTTTATATTTTCACTCTTATTTAGACCAATGATCACCAACGAGTGGTCAGTTCTGTAACCAGGAGTTATATCAGAAAAATCCGTCAAATTAAGCAATTCTGAAGAAATCAAGAAAAAATCTAGCCTAGCTTGTTTAATTGGATTATTTTTTCGCCAGGTAAAACGTTTAATTTCTGGATTCAAAACTCTCCATGGATCACATAATTCCAAATCTTCTTTTATTTTTAGAACCATTTCTTTTGATTTAGGATTATTTATATTTATATAGTTGAAAGTATCCAGTTTTTGATCCTGAACTAAATTAAAATCACCGCATATAATATAGTGAGGATTACCAACATTTTCTACAACTTCTTTCAGATGATTATAGAAATCCGGTTGCATATTGGTGTGTCTACTTATTATACACATACATTTTCTACAAACCCTGTATTAATGACCTTGATGATATTGACAAAATGATATTTGAAATATTATGATTGCTTTAAGACTACATGTATGTACATGTATGCTATAAATGTTCGAAGCAAATATCACATGACTTTTCAGCTTCAATTACGTGTACGTACATGTATCAAGGGTCACAACTCGTGGCACATGACCCTTTATTTGATCTATCTATTTAGTTTAGTATTGTAACTACAATAGAACCTCTTTAACACAAAACTGTTAACACAAAATTCCTGATAATGTGATGTAGTTCTGAGGCCATAGCTTTACGCAGGCATGAACATTTTCAGGCTATTTTATTTTCCAAATGTCCGCATTTTATTCTATTTTTGGCCTATGTTGGCAAAATTTAATACACCCTTTTTGAGGCTGTACAGGCTTGTTCATGCAAATTTATTCTCATGTCTGTTTATGTAATGATACCACAATTGTCTGTATTAGTGTAACTGAAGGGCCTGGTGATTTTGGGTTAATGGGCTCCCTAACAATTCGAGGGTTTAGTGTAACAAAGGGCTATCTGCATTTTTGGCTAAAATGAGATTTTGGTATTAAAATGATCCGCACAATATCAGGAACCTAATGATGAGAAAATAGTAAATTCACCTAATCAAAAAGGTTTGAATAGCATTGCTTCCAACTTGTCAAAACCCATTGGTGACATTGATGGGTACAAATCTTTAATTCACTTTTTCCTCAAAATGACCAAAATGAAGATAGCCCTTTATTGCACGAAACCCTCGAATTGTGATCTCTTAAAGGTTAGTCTTAGTCTGTAAATTAACAGGTTAATGGTGTATTTAATATAAAAGTTGCTGTAACTTTTTTTTTTTATTAAAGCGACTTCTTAAGAGTTATTTTTGAACAACTATATTCCCAAGATAAACAAGTGGGTTTTTTTATACACAAGATTTCTCTGTCCAAATTCTTGAAATGTTGTTTAAATTACTGAAAGTTCGAAATATGATATTAATTAACCAACTCAACTTTTTTTTGATCGCCTCTGTATGACTTCACATTGTATAGGTAGTTTACTTATCTTCATGACCCTTTATTTTAACTATTTATTTACTTAGTATAGCTAGCTGTCGTAGACTCGTATTAGTGTTAATATTGATACATGTAACTTCAATGGAACCTCTTTAACACAAACTGTTTGTTTTTTCACAAAATGTCTGATTATGTGAAGTAGTTCCAAGGCCCAAGCTTTACGTAATGATACCACAATTATCTGTATTACTGTGAATGAAGGGCATGGTGATTTTGGGTTAGGGTCCATCTGTTTAATGTTATTAACAATTGTGATCTCTTAAAGATTAGTCTTAGTCTGTAAATTAACAGGTAAATAGTATTAAATATAAAAGTTGCTGTAAAGTTTTAATATAGTGACTTGCTGAAAGATGTAGAATGTATTTTTGAACAAATATATTCCCAAGATAAACAAGTGGGGTTTTTATACACAGAATACTTCTCTATCCTCCGTCCAGATTCTTGAAATGTTGTTGATTACTGCAAGTTCGAAATATTTTTTTAACCAACTCACCTGTTATGATTAACTCTTGTGTGACTTCACATTGTATAGATGTTTACTCATCTTCATGACCCTTTATTTTAACTATTTATTTACTTTAGTATAACTGTCGTATTAGTGTTAATATTGATTTGTTACCTCATTGGAACCTCTTTAACACAAAACTGTTAACACAAAATGTCTTATAATGTGAAGTAGTTCCAAGGCCCAAGCTCTACGTAATGATACAACAATTATCTGTATTACTGTGACTGGGAGGGCCTGGTGATTTTGTGTTAACGGGTCCCTGCTAAATGTTATCAATAATTGTGACCTCTTAAAAGTTAGTTTTTAGTCTGTAAATTAATAGGTATTTGGTGTATTTAAGGTCAAATTTGCAGTAACTTTTTTATAGTGACTTGTCGAAAGATTTGCAAGTTATTTTGAACAACTATATTCTCAGATAATCACGTGTGTTTTTGTATACACAGAAGACTTCCCTTCCGTCCATATTGTCGAAAAGTTGATTATTACTGAAGTTAAAAATATTGTATAACCAACCCACCTTTTTATGATCACATCTGTATGACCCAAATGGAGTTTACTTATCTTCAGCTTTCCAAAAATGTATACATTTGTGAGCACCATGTCACCACGCGTTCCCAGTAAATATACGCCAAGATAATCTACATAACGAGCAACCAACGTGTTCTGACGAATGCTAGACACTTCGCCTCCAATGAATTCCGCCTCCCGAAAATGGAGTATGGTGCGGGATTGCCACTTTCAGAGCTAATTGCAATATATCGACGCTATCTACTGTACTTAGCCTATGGAGGGAAATTCCTTTTCCAACAGTTACCATGGCTAATTCGCTATTCGTAAGAGCAATATCCTAATTATCGGAGACTAGGTCGCTAGTTGCTAATTTGGTACTTAGAGGGTTTTGTGTACTTTTTGTTTATGTGTTGTTAGTCTGTGTTTATATTTAATTGCATGGTCGCGATGCTACCGCGCTATTAGGCTATTTAGCTATTGAAGGAATGGTGTTATTGCACTGGGTCGCGGGGCTATCGCGCTATTAGGCTATTTAGCTACTGATGGATTTTATCAAAGGATGATATAATTGCAAAGGGTCGCGTGGCTACTGCGCTATTACGCTATCTGGCTATTGATGGAGTGTAACCAATTATTGCATTATTGCACAGGGTCGCGGGGCTATCGCGCTATTAGGATATTTAGCTATTGAATGAATTGATCAATTGGACAGGGTCGCGTGGCTACTGCGCTATTTGGATATTTAGCTATTGAAGGAATTGATCAAATGATAACATTTTGCACAGAGTCGCGTGGCTATCGCGCTATTAGGCTATTTAGCTATTGAAGGAATTTAACAAATGATGATATTATAGGACAGGGTCCCGTGGCTAACGCGCTATTTGAATATTTAGCTATTGAAGGAATTTATCAAATGATAATATTTTGCACAGAGTCGCGGGTCTATTGCGCTATTCGGCTATTTAGCTATTGAAGGAATTTAACAAATGATGATATTATTGGACAGGGTCCTGTAGCTAACGCGCTATTAGGCTATTTAGCTATTGAAGAAGTTAACCAATGATTGTATTATTACACAGGGTCGCGGGGCTATTACGCTATTAGGATATTTAGCTATTGAAGGAATTTATCAAATGATACAATTTTGCACAGAGTCGCGTGGCTATCGCGCTATTAGGCTATTTAGCTATTGAAGGAATTTAACAAATGATGATATTATTGGACAGGGTCCCGTGGCTAACGCGCTATTAGGCTATTTAGCTAATGAAGAAGTGTAACCAATGGTTGTATTATTACACAGGGTCGCGGGGCTATTACGCTATTAGGATATTTAGCTATTGAAGGATTTTAACAAATGATGATATTATTGGACAGGGTCCCCTGGCTAACGCGCTATTAGGCTATTTAGCTATGGAAGAAGTTTAACCAATGGTTGTATTATTACACAGGGTCGCGGGGCTATTACGCTATTAGGATATTTAGCTATTGAAGAATTTATCAATTGGACAGGGTCGCGTGGCTACTGCGCTATTAGGATATTTAGCTATTGAATGAATTTATCAATTGGACAGGGTCGCGTGGCTACCGCGCTATTAGGATATTTAGCTATTGAAGGAATTTATCAAATGATGATAAATTGGACAGGGTCCCGTGGCTAACGCGCTATTAGGCTATTTAGCTATTGAAGAAGTTTAACCAATAATTGTATTATTACACAGTGTCGCGGGGCTACCGCGCTATTAGGATATTTAGCTATTGAAGGAATTTATCAAATGAGGATATAATTGCATAGAGTCGCGTGGCTATCGCGCTATTAGGCTATTTAGCTATTAAAGGAAATTATCGAATGATAACATATTGCACCGGGTCGCGTGGCTACCGCGCTATTTAGCTATAGAAGGAATTTATCAAATGATGATATCATTGCACAGGGTCGCGTGGCTAATGCGCTATTAGGCTATTTAGGTGTTGAGTTTAACAAATGATGATATTATTTCACAGGGTTGCGTGGCTACCGCGCTATTAGGCTATTTAGCTATTTAAGGCATTTAATAATTGATAATATTATGGCACAGGGTCCCGTGGCTAACGCGCTATTTGGCTATTTAGCTATTGAAGGTTTTTTTATCAAATGATGATATCATTGCACAGGGTTGGGCTAACGCACTATTTAGCTATTTAAGGAATTTAACATTTGATGATATTATGGCACAGGGTAGCGTGGCTAACGCGCTATTTGGCTATTTAGCTATTGACTGATTTTAACAATTGATGATATTATTGCACTGGGTCGGGTGTGTACCGCGCTATTAGGCTATTTAGCTATTGAAGGCCTTTTTGAAATGGTGCTATCATTGCTCTGGGTTGCGTGGCTAGCGCGCTATATTAGGCTATTTAGCTATTGAAGGAATTTAACAAATGATTATATCATTGCACAGGGTCGCGTGGCTAATGCGCTATTTTGCTATTTAGCTGTTGAAGGAATTTAACAAATGATAATATTATTTATTGGGTCGCGTGGCTACTGCGCTGTGAGGCTATGTTGCTATTGTAGGATTGATCAAATGATGATATAATAATAATAATAATACACAGCATTTATTCAAGCGCTTGATACGTAAGATCTCTAAGCGCTTTACAATATAAATACAATAGGTAATTACATGATAAAATACACAATTTTCCACAAAATATGTTATAAAACTTAAAACTACAGACATTGAACCACAAGCCAGTAAAAATCTAGTGAACCAGCAACTGGTCATAATATGGAAAATCCGGCAATGAATCCGGTAGAATACAGATAAAAATTAAAAGGCACAACATATTTAAAAGACATCATTTATAGTATTTAAAAAGTCATCACATTTAAAAAGTCATCACATCGCGAGGTGTCAACAATATGCACTTGTCAAGCAGTAACTGAACATGAGAAACCAATATTGCACTAATCTGTAGGATGTTTAAACATGTATGTTTTTAACAAGCGTTTGAATTCGGCAAGAGACTTGGCATTTCTAATCACGAGAGGAATGGTGTTCCATAGTTTTGGAGCAGCCACACTAAACGCCCTTCTGCCATAATGAATGGTTGACACCTCGCGATAAGATGGAGGAGCCAGAAGAAACTGCGAAGTTGAGCGAAGTGCACGCCCAGGAGTGTAGTTAATCAGTAGATCAGATATATACACTGGGGCCAGATTGTTGAGGGATTTATAAGTGATGAGGAGGATTTTGAATGCTATACGATCATTTATAGAGAGCCAGTGTAATTTATCACGTCGCACAGCACTGATACTCTCTCCAGCTCTCACTCGCATAAACCAATCTAGCAGCACTATTTTGGACCCGCTGAAGTTTTGCGATCTGATTCTTTGGAAGACCATATAGGAGGCTGTTGTTGGCATCCAGGCGCGAAGTAACAAAGGCGTGCACTAATCGCTCAGCAGTTTGTCTGTCAATGTATTTCCGAATCTGACCTATCTTATAAATGGCAAAACAAGCAGAACGGCATATGTTGCTGATGTGAGTTGTAAGATTGAAATGACTGTCCATTACAACACCGAGATTACGCACTTCATGAGCAGGTTGAACCTGCGACATCCCGACAGTAAAAGAGGTTAAAGGGTCACGAGCGCTCAAATACTTAGAAGAAAACTGAACATATATTATTGTACAGGGTTGCATGGTCATCGCGCTATTAGGCTATTTAGCTTTTGAAGGAATTTACCAATTGCTGATGTCATTGCACAGGGACGCATTGCTAGCGCGCTATAGGCGGGTGTTTCCGTAACCTAACATACTTTATCTGACACATTGACACACTTTCATCTGACTCAATTATTGTAGGCGTTTGATGAACTCCTGAAATTAACTTACTTCCTGAAATGGCTATTCCATCACATAAACTTACCCCTCTGTAATAATAGGCTATGCCACCATATTAACTGACCCCTGAAATGGCTATGTCATTAAATAAACTTACCCTCTCTTTTATTTCAGGGGAAGTAAGTTTATTTGATGGCATTTCAGAGGGAGTAAGTTTATTTGATGTAACAGCCTCTTACTTCAGAGGGGTTTTGATGGAACAGCCTTTTATTTCCATCAAATAAACTTACCCCCTCTATAATAAAAGGCTGTTCCACACTTACTCCCTCTGAAATAAAAGGAGGTGACACCAAATAAACTTACTCCCTCTGAAATTCCATCTATTGAAATGTCTATCTCCGAAATAAAGGAGGGGATAAGTTTAATTGATGGGGAAGCCTTTTATTACAGAGGAAGTAACTTTAATTGATTGAATAGTCATTTCAGAGGGGGGAAGTTTGTTTGATTATACAGCCTTCTATTTCAGAGGGGTAAGTTTATTTATTGGATTAAAAAGGCTTTCCCTTAAAAACACTTACTCGCTCTGAAATAAAAGGCTGTTCTACACTTTCTCCCTCTGACGTAAAAGGATGTTACATGAAATAAACTTACTCCCTATGAAATTCCATTTAATAATCTTACTACCTCTGAAATAAAGGAGGGGTAAGTTTTATTGATGGAATAGCCATTTTTACTAGGGGTAAGCTTATTTGATGGAACAACCTTTTATTTTAGAGGGGGTAAGTTTAGTTAATGGAATAGCCACCATTTTTGGACGTTCATATGTGGACTACTTAATTTTGTTAAATGTTGAATGTTGAGGTAATCTATATTTTTGAATGGTGAATATTTGTTGGTGAATTTATGACGAATAGAAAAATGAATACATTTCAACTTGGGGCATCATGCTCAAATTACTTGTTTTTAGAGTTGACATGTTTAACACTTTTAACTGGGCTACAAACAGATCAAACATTAACCTCTCCTAACTTGCAGGGTCTATATCAAGGATTACAGTACCAACATTCGGCATGTTCGTATTTACTTTGATGTTGTTCTCATAGTGATTTCATACAGGGTAATGACATTCAATAATGTTGACATTGCCGCCAGACACGAGGATTACAAAATCAGGACGCAAACGCAAAAGAATCATGTGGAGTGTAATCTGCAAGCACATACCAGAGTGCATTTAATATTCACATCAAAATTTTATCAAATGTAATCCATGTCATTTGTATAATAGATGATAAGCGGACCTTGATGGTCATTCAAATCAATTGTGTCTATAAATTTAAATATTGTAGTGACACATATTATTATTAGCACATTTTTAAATTGGACAATTCCATTTAAAATCTGTCACACACCATTCAATTGTGTCTATAATTTTAAAGTTCAGAGTGACACATAGAATTGGGTGTTGTAACAAACCTGACCATATTTGGTCATTTCGTTCAATTGTTTGTCTGTAGATAAACAATTGTCAATCATTGATTGACATAAAATGTAAATGAAGTAGTGGACGATTAAATTTTAATTGGATGAATTTTACAAACCTAAACCCTCCGAGGTTATACCTTAGGAGGTTATCGACCGAGCGTACTTATTTCACACTGCAATGGTATTCAAAAATAAAAATTCATGAGCCTTCTGGACAAGATAGAACCGTGGGCGCTAGAAAGCGATGTTAACCCAAGTTCTCCGAAGATTAAGACCTAAGGGAACCTAAATTGCCATATGAGGCTAACCTTGTTGTTAACACTGCAATGGTATTCAAAAATAAGAAATTCATGAGCCTTCTGGACAAGATAGAACCGTGGACGCTAGAAAGCGATCTTATCCCAAGTTCTCCGAAGATTAAGACCTAAGGGAACCTAAATTGCCATATGAGGCTAACCTTGTTGTTATTAACAAAGCCTGGATAGGAAGAGGTTATTAATAAACAAATGTATATTGATCTCTGAAAAGCAAATGTGAACTGGACAAAAAAAGAATGATGATGTGGCTTGGGTGATGAAAAGGTGTATATCAAACTGCCGAATAAGAGGGTAGCTCCTCCGTCACTTGTAACAAGGGTGGGAGGGTGGGGAATTTTATAACCTTCTGGTATGAGATGCAGAAACAATATGACTTGTGATGTGATCACAGAAAAGGAGCTGCGTTGAGCCGACGCGCGCGGGTAAACAACAAACAAAGCGAATTTCGCGGGTTAGCGATCCCTACTTTGGATTGGTCCAAAGGAATCAAAACAAAGGTCAACTGAAAGGCCAGGGGGCAAAGCAAAATAAAACGCACTGGCAATCCTAGTGCTTGAGCAATTCAGAATTATGTTAGACAAGCAAAATAATTCTTTTATTGCCGCCAGACACGAGGATTACAAAATCAGGACGCAAACGCAAAAGAATCATGTGGAGTGTAATCTGCAAGCACATACCAGAGTGCATTTAATATTCACATCAAAATTTTATCAAATGTAATCCATGTCATTTGTATAATAGATGATAAGCGGACCTTGATGGTCATTCAAATCAATTGTGTCTATAAATTTAAATATTGTAGTGACACATATTATTATTAGCACATTTTTAAATTGGACAATTCCATTTAAAATCTGTCACACACCATTCAATTGTGTCTATAATTTTAAAGTTCAGAGTGACACATAGAATTGGGTGTTGTAACAAACCTGACCATATTTGGTCATTTCGTTCAATTGTTTGTCTGTAGATAAACAATTGTCAATCATTGATTGACATAAAATGTAAATGAAGTAGTGGACGATTAAATTTTAATTGGATGAATTTTACAAACCTAAACCCTCCGAGGTTATACCTTAGGAGGTTATCGACCGAGCGTACTTATTTCACACTGCAATGGTATTCAAAAATAAAAATTCATGAGCCTTCTGGACAAGATAGAACCGTGGGCGCTAGAAAGCGATGTTAACCCAAGTTCTCCGAAGATTAAGACCTAAGGGAACCTAAATTGCCATATGAGGCTAACCTTGTTGTTAACACTGCAATGGTATTCAAAAATAAGAAATTCATGAGCCTTCTGGACAAGATAGAACCGTGGGCGCTAGAAAGCGATCTTATCCCAAGTTCTCCGAAGATTAAGACCTAAGGGAACCTAAATTGCCATATGAGGCTAACCTTGTTGTTATTAACAAAGCCTGGATAGGAAGAGGTTATTAATAAACAAATGTATATTGATCTCTGAAAAGCAAATGTGAACTGGACAAAAAAAGAATGATGATGTGGCTTGGGTGATGAAAAGGTGTATATCAAACTGCCAAACAAGGGCCTATAAGGGGACTTGACCTACCCCCCCCCCCCCCCCCCCCCCCCCCCCCCCCCCCCCCCTAGGATTAAGGAAGAAAAGAAGAAGAAAAAAAAGAAACTAGAGTGAATAACACTTATAATTTTAGATCTAGACTGGAGGGGTGGTGAAGGTCAATGCCTCTGGAAATTCATTAAAGTGTGTGAGGGCCATTTGAAGAGAATTTCTGAAAATGGTGTTGCCTTTAGGGGACAAATGCAAACCATCCCACCTGTACAGGTCCCTATCAGCTGGAAAAATCACCTTGTAGTGGCGGATAGCACAGGAATTACCTAAGGATTTGCAAACCTTGTAAGCGTACTTATTAAGAGAGATAAGGCAGCATTTGCCACCCCCAGGCTTGGACTCATAGTGGTAGTAACGTTTCAATAAAATGTCGGACCAAATTATCTTTGTCAGAGGTAACAAGTTACGCAACATTGTCAAAGTATCCAAAATGCGTTGTCTAAGATCAAATATGGGAGCAGAAAATAGATCGTTTGTACCTGCATGCACTATAAGGGTAGTGGGGTATGGATAATCGGCCAGGCCTGCTTTTACCAATGACATTGTTTTGACCAGTCGGGAGCCTCTGTCCCCCATCCAAAAGGTGGTGC
The DNA here is from genome assembly GCA_035610835.1 of Ophiura sarsii. Lineage (NCBI taxonomy): Eukaryota > Metazoa > Echinodermata > Ophiuroidea > Amphilepidida > Ophiuridae > Ophiura > Ophiura sarsii. Next base: position 39,978,324 of record CM069458.1, on the reverse strand, counting down.
CGCAATCTTTGAATTGAGTGTTATAATGGCCAGCCCAGGATACCATGCTGTCACCGACCGTATAATCACGCGCTTACCCTTCAACAATTCGCCCCAAACCACTATTGCGACAACCACTGGAAAAAATTCTAGCCAAGCGATAGAATGTCGAGCTGATTTGCATTTTTCAGGCCAACGACCTTGAAACCAAGCCCCATGGAAAAAAAACCCAAAACCCAGCTCGCCACTCGCGTCCGTAAAAAATTGCAAATCGCGATCTTCGCACCAAAATTGTTCAGGGATGATTGCACTGCCATTGAAACTCTGCAAAAAAACTAGCCACATTTTCAAATCGCATAATGCCCCTTTTGTGATACGAATTTTGTGCCAAGACTGTTTCGCGCCTCGAGTTAAATCAATGAGACGGCGTAAGAAAGCACGTCCAGGGTTAACCGCCTTGCAAACAAAGGAAAGGGACCCAATGACTGATTGAAGTTCACGTAATGTGACTTTGGAAGAATCGTGAACATTCTGAACTTTAGAAATAATTTTTTCTAATTTAACAGCAGGGATCGAAATAACCTGGCGAACCGAATCAATCTCTAAGCCCAAATACACTAACCTAGTAGTTGGAGCTACGGATTTGTCCTTAGCTAACGGGACCCCCAACTTGTGACACACCTTGTTAAAACTATTTACAATGTGTTGACATGACAAAGCGCCCTCAGCAGACGAAACGAAAATAAAATCGTCTACATAAAAAAATGGGATATGTTATCGGAGCCCGACTCCCTTTTTCCTGCCCATTCAAGAAAGGTAGAAAAAGTTTCAAAGTAAAAAGGAGAACAGGAAGCGCCCATAGGAAGAGATTTGTCAACAAAGAAATTATTGCCAAATTTAATGCCGAGAAGCTCAAAATCACCAGGAAAAATGGGTAAAAGACGGAAGGCTGACTCGATATCCGCTTTTGCCATCAACGCGCCCCTCCCGTTCCGTGACACTAAATTCACAGCATCATCGAAATTTGCATACTGAACTGTGCATAAAGATTTTTCAATGCCGTCATTGATGGAGCCACCCTCCGGATGCGATAAATGCTGGATTAAGCGATATTTTCCAACCTCGGATTTTGGAACCAAACCAATTGGAGAGATAATTAGATTTGGTAGAGGACTTGAGTTAAAAGGACCCGCCATTCGGTTGAGATTAACCTCCTTTGTTAACTTATCAATGGCAGCCGAGGGCTTAAGATCAACAGACTTTAAATTTGGACCCTCCCTCGAAACTCGATCACCTTTATAGCCTAATTTAAAACCCTTAGAAAAACCCTCCTCAAGAATATTGGCAGCCTTTTTGTTAGGATAAATGGCCAACAGAGGGCGTAAAGAAACAATATTAACGGGAGTTGGATAGGGGCAGCAAAGGCAATTAAAAACACCTGAACCTTTAAAGAAATTAAGCCCTTTCTTCCTACAAACAACTGAGTGACCAACGCTATTTATATCAACACAATCATTTACCACCTCTCTTACTACAGGATACCGCCCCGTGGCCCCCACCATTGCAACTTTGGCAAATGTGGCTGAATTTGCAGGGGTTACGTGAACATCCCGATTTCTTGTTAAAGGCATAGCATGCCCCAATTGTGTTGTTGGAAGGGCGTTGACCCCCCCTTGATTGACCTCTCCCATTGCCACGAAAAGACTGACCCCCCCTACCCCTAAAACTTGAAGGAAATGATGGAAAAGGAACTGCAACATATAAGTTCCATAACTCGCCATCCATAACAGACCATGAATAATGGGGGTGGGTTTGTTGACGTAAACGAAATTGGACATCATACTGACGCCAACCATAACCCTGAAATCTTGCCGCGGCCGTCCTAATAATTTGACCGTACTTCAGTAATTCCTGAGTACGGGCAGGATGAGCGGACAAGTAAACCGCGGTGTAGACAAGGTAAGCGTTTGTCCAAGAGTGAATGGACGTGATTTTTTGCTGAGATTTTGACTCCCTCATAACTAATTGGCCCATGGCATTCAATTCAATGACCGGAGATTCATTTTGATCAGACATAGCCATTGCTTGGGTTTCCCCTTTGTCCAACAGAAGACCGAAATCAATAAAATCACCCCTGATAATTTTTTCCTTCAAATTCAGAGGAAGACACTCGCCCAATGGGCTACAAATTGAAGTTAAAGCCTGAGGTTGAACTGTCATATTTGCAAAAACGGATGTATGACCCAGATCGCCACTTTGACTTTGATTTTGAACAAAACTAGTATTATTATTGACATTGCAACTGGTGGTTGTACTGGCACTGCCATCGTTATTATTAATCAAACTAGGGACAAAACCAAGGCCGGAATTCTGATTGAATACGGCATTTCCATTGTGCAAGTTGTGAAAATTAGTACTGCAATTATCGTGAGAAGCGGTAGACATGGTGGTAGTAGTACTAGCCCCAGTGGTAGGTCTAAATGTATCAATAAAACTACTACTAGTACTAGCGACATTCTGACTAGCTAAATTATTGGCCGACGAGACCCCACCACTCAAAACCCGCCCAAAATTAGATAAAATGTTCTCACCGGCTGTTCCCCTGACAAGGCGGTCAACGCTTGGCTGCATACTTGGATGCTGAACCTGGTTCATACCACTTCCCAGCGCCGAATTTCCTGCTGTTGATGCTGTTGTATTTGCAAAATGGCGGTCGTTCCCACGGTCGGAGGTCGATGCAGACGAAGTCCCGGATGTATTACAGCCTGGTCCCTGGAAATTATTAACAGCCGTAGTAGAACCGTTGCCATGGCGACTAGCTTGGTTTTGTTGTTGTTGTACTTGAAGCGAAGCAATCGGACGATCGTCCGGTTGAATCCTGGCATGTCCGTCTAGTTCAAGTCTCAAATCGTCCTCGGCATCAACATTCACGTCGAGAACATCCATATGATTTTGAGCGTTTTGCTGCTGAAAACTGACATTTCTTGGAGTTGAAACTCTCCGACTGCCACGGACGGCACCTCGTCCGCGAGCACGACCTCTACCCCGGCCCCGCTGACTTTGGGCAGAAACGCTGCTTGCAGATGCCCCGGCGGCGGCGGATAGAAGATTGTTCACGGCCCTTGCTTGTGATCTTGTCTGGCGATCAGCATTAGGGTCATAGGCCTGACTCACGGCCTTTCTCTTTACGGCTGCGCGTTTAGGCGGCATTTTTGTTTCTTGAATGAAGCAAAAACCGGAACGATCCGTGAATTTAAACTAAAAGTACTCACGAAAAAACAAACGTTGAAAACAGTATAGCAGGTAAATACTCGTTTTTAAACACCGAAGCGGTAACACCGAGAGATCCGATGAATAAAATAAAGAAAGGCTAAAATACCAATTCTTAACTGCTGGCGCTCCGATGAACTTTAGAATTTTATAACCTTCTGGTATGAGATGCAGAAACAATATGACTTGTGATGTGATCACAGAAAAGGAGCTGCGTTGAGCCGACGCGCGCGGGTAAACAACAAACAAAGCGAATTTCGCGGGTTAGCGATCCCTACTTTGGATTGATCCAAAGGAATCAAAACAAAGGTCAACTGAAAGGCCAGGGGGCAAAGCAAAATAAAACGCACTGGCAATCCTAGTGCTTGAGCAATTCAGAATTATGTTAGACAAGCAAAATAATTCTTTTATTATTGAACATTGCGTGTAATACTAATACCATCTCCAGTGTCAGTATTATTTTTAATTTAATTCGTTAAGCGTTTCCTCGCATTCACTTGATCACGTAACTTCGTTCGCATATTCGTTAATGGCGCCCGTGTCCGGCATTGTTTTATATCCTCAAATGTGGGATATCAATCAAATATCCAAAAACACATGTGTCGGTCTTAAAAATACCTAATCTTTTTGACTTGGTGTTCGTAGCGAATAAACAAGTGTTTAAATATCATATTGTTTCCCACGTATTTGTCAAATTCATCACAAATCGGTGAGTGTTGGGGAGATCAACATGTTATCTATTATATTTAGCTTAAAACTACACAATAATACAATCAGACAATTTCCGTGATATATCCATCATTTATTTTAGTTCAAACATGGTTCAAATAACGATATTAACAGCATTAATCGGTTAATTTCAAAAACAATTTTAAATATCACATTATATATTATAAAAGCTTGAATCTTAATGCAGTTGAATGGTAACTAATAATACTATCTTACATACTCATGGCAATATCAAACGATGACAACAAAATTGGTTATGTCATGGAACTTCTTCCGATAAACATTTTGACGCCTTTTGAAAGTCATGTTTAATATGTGCATGGTCAAAAGGCCAGTTATTAAAAGTAGATTGCTGGCTCAGTTTTTAGCTTACTACAGTAAGCTAAAGCGACCTGACGCGAAAGGTCACGGTATAGGTCAAGGGGAAAGTGCGACTGTGAAATATGGTTTTATCTTGGTCACACAAGTGGTTATTTGTCGGGAAATGTACTTGAGATAGTGAAACAATATGATCGCATAAATATGTTATAAAATGGGCCTGATTGCCATTCGACAAAATAGGCAATTTCGCGTTATTTTCTTTATTGTCATAACTGTATTGAAAATGCATGTAAACGCTATGATAGAAAAGTTGATTAACACATGGCACGCATGTATCATGACGTACAAGCATGATTGTCTTATTGTGATTGGTTTAACTACTAGAGATCATTATTATTCATGATACGAAATCAGCGGAAAGTAAAAATACAGCCGTCAAAGTGAAAAATAGGTGGGGAGGTCGTTTTTCGTTAATTGATGTTAATCGCTTCTGTATATGTTCTTCAAACTATATCTCCGATTTCAGCGGCCAAAATTATTGGAAAATAATGTTTTCAAAGGTTTTTCATCATGAGGTGCTGTTAGAAATTCGCGAAAAAGAGTAAAACTTACGAATATTACCTTGCCAAAATGTTGAATTTGCGTGATTTATCGTGCCGTAATATCTTTTATTACCCCCACCAGTTTGGTATCGTCTGCCATTGATGTGTACATCAAATGTCAAATCTACATATTATAGTCCGATGTAAATGAGGCAATTACATTTACCGAGTTACCCCGTCTGTTTCAATGTGTCGTGAGCTTTCCTCGAGCAGTAGCACGTGCGAATATGTGAGGGTGCAGTGTTTAATTACGAAACAATCAGAGTCTCTACGGGTTCACTCATTTTTTGAAAGTCGTGTTAACGGGGGAGGGTTGGGTTTAACGGCACATTTATGTATTATATTTAGATATTGTGTAACTTCCGCCATGTCGAAATTCCACATTTAATACAAATTTACTCAATAAATATTCATAATGACATGCCGCATGTTTATATTATAGCTCAAGTAATTTATTGAAAATAAAAACATTGTTTAAATAAAACATGACACCCCTTTCAAAAGTGAAAGCGTCCAACCCCCCAAAAAGTTTTCAGTCCGAGCATGCCGCGGCCGTGTGTTCTGAGAAAATAATGGCGTCTTCTCACCTATTTCATGTTCTGTTTCTTGTTGTTCTGTAATACTTTGAGTTGTTTTCATCTGCATCTACTTTGACGTTAATTTTTAGCAGATAAAAATGACTACGAGTGAGTCGAAAGGCTGATATAGCCTAGACGTGAGTTCAAAATAAACCAAATATAAAATGAAAAGGGGTACTTTAAAATAAATAATACATCATCGTCCAACCCGCCTGTTCCTCATACGGTTGTTCTCCTACTAAAAAAGGAACCCAAGAGTATGGCGCCGCTCACATCGCCAGCGGTGTGTGTTTACGTACGCACGATGTTGCTCTAAAATTCGCTTCATTGTGCACATTTGGTTGCACTTATGAAAGTTTTATGCATTTTGGTAGTACACAACATTATTCTGATGGTAAATCTTGAACGAATCGCGATTTTAATATGTAATGTTAATGTCCGGAAGCTGATTAAAACCGGTGCAGATTTGACAATAATAAAAGGCAAATGAAGACAACACAGAGAACAGAAGTACATCTACTGTACAGTACAGTACACTTTGGTGGACATTTAGTATATTTTATTGCGTTTTCACTTCCTCAAAAATCTGGACTACCAATTTTCGTAAATCCCGAGTCCCGACCGAAAAACAAAATCGAGTCCCGGGAGCACTATAATTCCCGAACATCCCATCCTAGCCCTATGCCTATTATAGGCTATAGCCTAGGCTAGTCTGATAAGTCCATGGTTAAACCAGGGCTGTCAACTTTTGGGATTTGCTGGGAGGGAGAGATACAGACTCAAAAAAAAATCGTAAAACATGCACAATTTTTTCCCCGTCAGCAGCTGAAATCCTGATAAGTGGGGTGGGGGGGGGGGGGGGGGGGGGGGTAGCGATGATCTTTTCCTCAAATCCGGACGAAAATTGCATGGTCAAAATCGCAAATGTACCGACGGAAGCTAGTATAAAGGTGTTGATACACATTTTAATTGAGGTAATTTTGTTGATGCGGGAGATTTAATATGCCATGCGGGAGTGCGGGAGAAAGAGTGTCTATGCGGGAGACTCCCGCCTAATGCGGGAGAGTTGACAGCCCTGGGTTAAACCAGGGAGGTGTAATATCTCTCAGGTTAAAGGTATATTATGTGATCTTTCCAGGGAACGCCCTCAACATAAAAAAAAAATTGAAAGAAGATTTTCTTGCAGATTTACATTTCTGATCATAAATCTTACATACATTCCAAGTTACAGGGCGATACGATTCTTAATTACTTCAAAATCATGATTTTAGAGTGAAAATAAACTGTCGGATTATCCGACAGTTTATATTTTCACTCTAAAATTCACTCTAAAACCATGATTTTGAGGTAATTAGGAATCGTATCGCTCTGTAACTCGGAATGTATGTATGATTTATGATCAGAAATGTAAATCTGCAAGAAAATCTACTTTCTAAAAAAAATAATGAATAGAGGGCGCTCTCTGGAAAAGATCACATACAAATAAAAAAGAATATTTTGATATCAGAAGAAAAGCCTATCTTATTTTCAATATTCCCCTAAACCAATCACCTCGGTAGATGTTATTGTTACTTATTGAACCATCCAGAAGAGAATGCCAATTCGCCAACTGGTTTTTGTGGCATTACCAAAGTCAAAGTGACGCACCATCGCCTTCCCGGGGTCGGGCGGCGTTCAAACTCAGTGGGTGGGTGCAGCTCGGTCCCCGCAAGAGCAAGTTCGCATTCGCTAGAGCGTATGAGGTCAAAGGTTATATAGGGGTCAACTTTTTGAAGTTGGTCGGATCATGCTTAAACTCGGTGATCGCGATGCTCGATGCGAGGCGAGCGTGGCAAAAATAAAACGGGTTGGCGTTTGTCGGGTCTTCCGGGGTCAAAGGTCGTCTAGGGGTCGAATTTTCAAAGTTTGTCCGATCGGGCTTAAACTCGGTGACGGGAAGCCTGAATACGAGTCGAGCGTGGAAAAAATAAAACGTCTTTGCTTTTCTTGGGTCGTCCGGGGTCAAAGGTCGTCTAAGGGTCGAATTTTCAAAGTTTGTCCGATCGGGCTTAAACTCGGTGACGGGAAGCCCGAATACGAGTCGAGCGTGGAAAAAATAAAACGGCTTTGCTTTTCTTGGGTCGTCCGGGTCAAAGGTCGTCTAAGGGTCGAATTTTCAAAGTTTGTCCGATCGGGCTTTATGCATGCATTCTACAAACCACCAAACCCGAGAACCGACAAACCCCGGGTGACCGCCCAAACCCGAGAACCGACAAACCCCGGGTGACCGCCTAGTATTAAAATAAACATGTAAAATATCGCGAGCAGTTTCCAGTATGTACCCATTTTAAGGTTATAAAACTAGTCTTAGAAAAGTGGCGACCATTTTGAAGCAAAAACATTTCCACCATGTTGGAAAAAGCGAAACCAGTTTTGGAAAAAGGGGCATTCGCCATTTTGGGAAGGAAAAAAAATAACCTCATCTTCCTTTTTTCAAAAAGTTAGCATGAGAAACTAGTTTTATTTTTACTTGGCCTAAGATCCAGGGGCCATGGGAGTTTGGTGACCTGTAAATATTATTATTTTCATTAAATGATGCATATTTTCATAAAATAGGTGTTTGTATTTTGCCATTGTTACGTACCGAAGTTATTCATCTCTGTACATATTATTTATTGAACCTTCACACATTACAAAAGAGAACAATCATCTACCATTAGGTCGCACCATTTAATATCCAAGGTGTTTGGCAATATTTTGTTTTAATACCAGAAAGAGACTATTTCTTGATCTTATGAAATCTCAACCGAAGCATATAGAAGGGCAAATGTGCTTACACGGTGAACGGTGAATGCATAATAATATATATATAATTCTTGTTTCATGTAAGATATAATATGGATTCGAGCTTTGCATCATTTGTTATATGCTGGACAGATTATAGTGGTTTACAATATGAAGAGGTTTTTTGCAAAAGGGCCTGCATCCACTTTGGCTCTTATTGAGAAAAAGTCAAAAAACTGTTTCTAAATATTCAAGTTGAGCAATTGAAAAACTGAATGGATTATGAAAGAGGTACACTACATACTAATTTAAATTGAAATACATTCCAAATGCGCTAGTTTTCAACAACAACAAAAAATCATGTTTACATTTTTTGAAAATTTGGATGTAGGCCCTTTTGCAACAAAACTCCATCTGTTTGTACTTAGAGAAAAAATACCAACAAAAAAAATCATTTATTTTAATCATTTAAAAAAAATAAGTTTGATACAGAAATGTATAGCTCACAATCATATGTTTCAAGGAAATAAAGTCATTTTTTTCTCAAAAAGACCTACATCTCATTGTAAACTATTGAAGTTGTTGTTTTGTTTTAAAAGGGCCTGTATCCCGATTTAATTCTGGACACAGGCCCTTTTGCAACAAAACAACAATTTCAATGACTGTTTACAATGAGAAAAAAAATGACTTTTTGAAAATGACTTTTTGAAAAATGTCTTTTTGAAAAAAAATGACTTTGTTTCCTTGAAACATAAGATTTTTCCCTATACATTTCTATATCAAACTCATTTTTGAAAAAAATGCACCATAGCCCTTTTGCAACAAAGCTCTTCATATATAGACATGAGTTATGAATTTTCCCAAATTCTCAGCTGTAGTCAGCTTCTGGATCATTGATGCTCTCGTTAAATTGGTGTTTTGTATTTTACATGACAGGTTATCCTTTGAAAATAGTCGGAAGGTCAGAAGAATATCGTCCATTCAGTACTACACAAACTGTCTGGTGTCTAACCTCCTTTGGCAGTAATTAATCACATTGTAGGCTATACATTTCTAAATGGAATATTCTGGCCCCTAAGATTTTACAGACATTGTGAAAAATATGGGGATCTTTCAGATATCATATTATCATGAGGTGTAGGGAAAAATCATAGGCAAAAATTGTTCAGAACATGATTGTTTTTCACTCCGTAGTGTCTTAAATATATGAGCTTTATGAGGTATGAACAGAAGGAAATACATATTTATCGGTCCAATTAATGCATGACTCTAAATGTAGCATTACAAAAACATTGAGTTGGAAATTGTAATATATAAGTCACATATTAAATTATGAAATAGTATCACATTAAACACTAAGATTTTGAACAGTGTCCAACGTTTCCTTTTTTTTTATCACAACTTTTATTAACCTTTAATAGTTACAAATTAAACATTACTAATACTATCATCGACAGGCTAGTTTTCGAGTTCATTTGTATCACAGACAATTTAAAGTTTTATTAGCGATGAACTTTGTGAAGCAGAAAGAGGAGGAGCCCTTTTTAAATTGCTTTAATTAATGGTTCTGACGGGTTGGTCAGCAATATAAACTTGTTAGAATGCAAGCTGTTACAAACATCTTAATTTGTGACACATTCGAACAAATAAGTTATGACTGCTATAATGAAAATAGAAAAGAAATTTGCAACAGACCCCAAAAAGGAAGTAAGAGGGGACGCTACACATGTATTTACATTATTTTGCCTTAAGTAAAATTGATCATTAATTAACATTCTACAGCCTACGTGTTTTGACTGTACAGTGTATGAACTCATCTCGATGCATAGACATTTTACTATTCTCAGTTTATTCAAATGAGTATGATTTGCTATCTTTCTTGATTGTATTAAGTTATTTCTACTATATATTGATTCTTGTTTCTTAATTGCATCTTTTTTATTTGCATTTGGATGCACCGCAATTTGCTGGTGGGTGTTGCTGTTCTGAAAGCCACTTTCGAAGATATAAATAAATAGCAATAAATAAGTAAATAAATAAATAAACTTTTGTGATTGTATGCATTGATTTATAAAAATTTACCAACCAATATGTATTGGTTCATTTTCATTCGCAGCATGGGTTCTGTGAGTTTTAACGTTTAAATTGTCTATATGGTTTATATCAGGTATCAATTGAATGCACAACAGCACTTGCATTTGTCATTACTATTAACGATTGACACTAAATATAGCATTAAACAATACATGTGTAGGAAGTTATAAAATAATAATTGTCACTGATGTAAGTCACATAATGAATTATGAAAAAGTCTCACATTAAACATCATTATTTTCAACAGTGACCAGTTTGTTTTCCAATTCATTAGTATCAAAACCATTATTAGCTGTTATTGTAACGTTATAGTTACACATAAAACATTACTTTTCCTTAACAGCGACAAGCATGTTTTTCAAGATCATTTCTATGCCAAAGATATAAAGCTTTTAAAACATGTTCACTAAACAAACATAGCATCGATATGACGTTTATGACTCTTGAAAAAAACTAAAAACCATCAATTCAATACCAATCCGAGTGCCCTTATTCTGATTAATGAACACGAATTACATTTTGTTTGCCGAATTCAAAACATAGTTCAATTAATTTATACAAGAAGTTAAATTTGAAATTTATTACAGCTCATGATTTTGTCAGTGCACTTTACCAACTTAAACTACAACAAATGTTACGCCAAAAGGTTCAAAACACAACACTGTAAAAAGAAACGTTTATATTTCTGATAACACTTAATAAACACTTAAAAACATTTATTTCTGTGTTTTACGTGTAAAGGTATAGGAGACATTGCACACAATAAACGTTTGCATAAGCACTACAACACGTTTATAGAGGTAATTGTGTGATAATTATTAACACACCAACATGGATAGAATCTGTGGTGGAGTGTGATGAACCGGAAGAACTTGATTTTAAATATATTACCACAAATCCGAAGGAAGCAGCCGTTGCATTCCTGTCCAATGTGGCCGACGCAGGCTTCGGCACAATGGTTGATCGTCCCTCCAAGGGCAGCTCCAAGACTGTCATTTTCTTTAAAGAAGAGACAGTACAGTTGCAGGACTTGACTGAGGATGCAAAACAAATCCTCAAGAAACTGCGTGTGTCTGAAGATAAGTTCGCGTACGAAAGACCACAATAACAGGTTGGACATCCATTACCATGCTTACAGTGCATCAGATAATATCAGGGATGGAACTTCAGATTTTTTTCAACTAGCCAGTCGGGCAGGTAACTCACAGAATCTACCTGCCCGACAAAAATTCTACCAGCCCAAGGTTTTTTCATAACATTTTGCAGCAAACAGTGCAAGACTACTTTTTAAACTACATTTACATGTTTTTGTCTTTATTGTACGATGTTCCACTGTAAACCTAGCCCGTAACAGCTCCTCGTATTCATCATGTTCATCAATCCAATAGGCCTACTCTCTTTAATCTCCTATCAACCTGATCTCCTCTATCATCATGACACACGATCATCTGATGATGAAATTACCCTGAACTTAATGTTACTTACACTTTGAGCTTCAAAAATGTACCTTTGAATCTTCACCTGCCCGACACGAAAGTTACCCGCTATGGGCGGGCGGGCGGGTCTTATTTCCATCCCTGGATAATATTCATCCAAAGTCACCTTTAGACATGTCACATAATCTTATCCAAGAGTCCATGACAAATCCCTTCTTTCGTGTTGCTAAACTTGTGATGCAGCTTTGAATCATGCCTACGTACTTATAATAGTTAATGATAACACAGCCATCAAAACGATCGAAATGGTAACTTTAACATGATTTCATTATGTTCATCCCATAATTACAGAGGAGATATGTAACCCACTAGTGTAGCCCAATATTGGTAATTATAAATATTTTACTGTTACTGCCATTCTGCCTAAATCTTCTTTTAATTGGAAGTTTAGAGGTCAACATTTTAATTTAGTGAAAATTGAAATAATAACTTTTTTTGTTATAACCTTATGTTCAAGCCATGATTACAGAAGAGTTATATAACCCTCTAGTAAGGACAATGTCAGTTATTAAAAAGGATATGACATCTGTTTCTGCCATTTTGTGCCAACATTTTCTTAAATTTTCTTTTCATGGAAGTTTACAATTAGTATATTAGGGGGCCAATTATCAATTAATGTATTTAGTTTTGAACACTATAATGTCCCCACCTGATGTAGTTGGTTTAATGTTGCTAAATTAAAAACACTGAAATGTGCTCACTTGATGAGACAAATGAAGCTTACCGAGCAACTGTTAAATGGGATTAGCTTGGTTAGTATTTTAAGCAGCTTAACATGACACGCTACTACAATATAACTGAAAAAAGAGAGACAACTCCACAGAAATGTTTAGGTTCAATAAAGTTCAAATATAGTTAGTGAAGCAAATTGTTAAGTGAAGTTTTTCATTTGAACATGGTTATGGTTTTAAATAAAAACATCTAGCATTCCATTTTACAGATACAACTTTTGCGCGCGATAATGTAGATCTCTATTGAAATAGTTAGCCACATGTAATCCAACATTAAAAGACAAATATTGAATAAGGAAACGCTCACCCATAAAACCTATATGCAAAGTGTTTTGAAAACTCACAAGAACTTTCCTGCAGTGCTGGCTGTATCATCCTCTTTCTAAGATATTTAATTTATATTTTCTAGCTTTTTAAGACATGCGCAAATTTTACATGTATTGAAATCTTCATATTCTGTAAATGATTTGTACTAACTATATTTATATTAACATAAAGTCTTTAAAAGTGACAGGCTACTCTCTAAATGTAAAAGAGCTAAAACTTACTCTTTCGAGTGCGCTATAGGAGGGACGGCTCGTTGTAGGAGAGAAGTTCGCTCTTTTCGGAGTAATTGTTCGTTGTTTTTTTTAGAGTATTTTGTTTACTCTGAAAAGAGTGGCAAACAATCTAAAAATAGTGAACTTGACTCCAGCAACGAGTGAACTTCACTCCAAAAAGAGCTGTCCCTCCTAGAGCTATCAAAAGAGTGAGTTTTACCTCTTTTACGTTTAGAGAGTATGCTATGTAGTGCATTGGTATATCAACATTTAAATATTACTGGTTTATAGTGTAGGCCTATCCATTGATAATCACGTTTATTGCAGCTATCAATCGAAACAATTGTATACTCAATTAGTTGTTGAAGATACCAAAGAAAATATGATATGATATTGCAGCATTTGTATAATTTGTATCGAAATGATGACAATAAAAAACACGTTCCAATCCCGAACCAGAACGAGCATAAAAATTGTGCATATAGTTTGTATCTATCGTCTTTTCATTCTAAGGAATCATACGCATTTAAACCAATACGTCAACGCACCAGGAATACATATTTATGCATTCAAAATCAACAAAATAGATACTTTCAATTGTAGTGCGATAATCGTTAATGATTGGCAAATTCATGTCAACAAATGAAGAAATATACTCTGTATCTAATTGTTTGTCAATAAACAATACGTTCCAAACCCGTACCAGAACGAGCATACAACTTGTTAATATAGTTTTTGTCTATCAGCTTTTTAATCCACGTTTATTGCAGCTATCAATTGAAACAATTGTATACTCTATTAGTTGTTTAGGATACCAAAGAAAATATGATATGATATTGCAGCATTTGTATCGAAATGTTTGTCAATAAAAAACACGTTCCAACCAGAACCAGAACGAGCATAAAAAGTGTGCATATAGTTTTACACGCATACAAACCGAGCGCATCGCACTAGGAATACATATTTATGCGCATTAATAAATAAACAAAATCAATGATAACCATGGATACTTTCATAAAATGGATATATAAATCCTTACGAAATCTACTTTCCACGAGGTTAATTTTAAAGACGCAATGCATACCCCAGTGGGCCCTCATGCATGGGACCGTTAATATTTTGCACACTTTGGCCCGTACTCTCTAAATGTAAAACGAGTGAAACGCAGGACAACCCGTTTCAGAGTGGAATATTTCCACCCTAAAGAACGACACACGTCCTCCGTCATGAGGTCTGGTTTTACCTTTCGCCTTAAGACTAATGCGCCGAAATATCTCCGATTTTTACCGCCTATGCAAACCATCCTAAACAATGTCTGGTTTTTACCACCTATGCCCAAAAAACCCTCTCAAACATACAATAAAACCTTTTTTGGAATATTCTTAAATTTAACATCCTCCGTCATGTCATTAAGTAAAGTAGGAAAAGGACCGCCCCCCCCCCCCCCGGATCAATAAGTTCTGGTTCAGTAAACACTAAACAAGACCGGTTTTACCGCCTTTTAAGTCCATCACTTTATTATGGGCTCGTCATAAAGTTTATAAGAGTGAAAAACAGTGTCAACAGCGTTAATGTTTTTTGGTTTTACATAATTATTTTCTGGCTAAAGAAACTTTTTCAAGAACCTTAAAAGGTTATTTACTAGTTTCCCAAAAGGTCTTCACTATACTTAAGGTTATACAAAGAACCATTTTCTTGGCTTGAGAACCATTTTTTGTTCTACATTTACCGCCTATGCAAACCATCCCGAACATCTGTTTTTACCACCTACAGTACAGATCGCATTAGAGTAACCGATATCAACGGAGGTCAACATACTTTCATCGGAATATCAACCCAATTACATCCCGTTGTCAGTGCATTGACAGTGCGAAATCAGCGCGCTGATTTCGCAAGATCAACGGAGTCCCTACACGACAATTGCGCTGAACAGCACACTATCATCGCGCTGTCAGTGCATTGTCAATGCGATGTCATTGCGTTGTCAATGGACTATCAACTCAAGTCAATGGACTATCATCGCAGTACTGTAAGCAAAAAAAACCTCTCAACCCTTTTTTGAATATTCAGAACGACGCAACATCTTCTGTCATGTCATTTAGTAAAGTAAAGTAGGTAAAGGACCCCCCCCCCCCCCCCCCCCCCCACCTCGGATCAACAAATTCTTGTTCGTGGAATATTCATTAATTTACGCTTTTAAGAACGACGCAACATCATCTGTCATGTCATTTAGTAAAGAAAGTAAAGGACCCCCCCCCCCCAACCCCAACCCCCCCCCCCCCCCCCCCCTCGGATCAACAAATTCTTGTTCACTGAACAATAAACAAGACCTGTTTTACCGCATTTTAAGTTCAACAACCCCCACCCATCGGATGTAACCTACAAATTCCTTAGCCTATACCTCAAACATACAAAGGCCCTATATTATTTATTCAAAAAAAAGTCGGGGAGGGGCCGGCCTTGGAATATTCTTAAATTTACGCTTTCAAGAACGACGCAACATCCTCTGTCATGTCATTTAGGAAAGTAGGTGAATTTGGATTATTATGATTTATGAACTGAAAATAAATATCTTGGGTGTGGTGCATTCTGTTC
>CM069458.1:39874806-39962527 GCA_035610835.1 Ophiura sarsii | reverse complement strand
GTTAGAATTGAAACAAAATCGATCATTACTTACAAAAAGACGGTTCTAATAACTACAAGTACAATTTAATTTGTCTAGGGCTCAATTAAATTAAATTCAATGTACTATTCCGTCCTTCGGGCTGCGATTTTTGAAATTGTATTACACCAGTATTATTGCAATAGTATGGTTATCACTGGTAAACCAAATTACCATAAAATTATGTAAAATGTATGTTAATATAAATGCAAAAGGACCCCTTTTCTCGAAAAACCCCTGAGCCTTCAATTTGGCTCAGTTGATTTGACCTTAGCTCCCAATATACTTAGATTTTCCTGAGACAATCATACAAACATCTTACCTTTAATGACCAGGAATCTGCTATAAAGATTCAAATATCAAATGTACGACGTTGCGATAACAATCACGCAATAGCCATTAATAACAGGTCAGAGATCAATGAGTTAGACGGAACAACGGACAACGAGAGAGAAAAAACCAAATCATGCCAACAAAACTCATATTTGTTGTGATATAGGTTATTCTCGAAATCATTATTAACATTAACCTACATGTATAATAGATGCGATAGTCACCATGGTCACCGTCAAAATAGTAACCTCAAACGTTACTAAAATGCTCTTATATTTCATATCATGTCTTCTCTGCGAATACAATAGCTGTCTTTATTTGCTTATTTGGAAAAGTGTACTTTAGGTCCCATATACTGATATACCAGTACTGTTCAATATTGCCAGTATCGCTCGATACTGGCATGATTTTACTGTTCCAGTATCGGGCAATACTGGAACACAAATTTATGTATCGGGCAATATGTACCAGTGTGATTTGTCCCAGTATTGCACGATACTAGTACATAATATAATTGTGTTGCAGTATCGGCCGATACTGGAACATTTTAATTGTCCCAGTATCGTCCGATTCTTGAACACTGACTTTGTACCTAAAGGACACTTTTCCCGTTTATTTCATATGAAATGATTCAAATACACACACAGAATACAATGAGGCATTACCATTATGATTACAGGTAGGTGTTCCGATTTCTGGCGCGATTTTCAACTTGACGTTTTCTATTCTGCATGAAGGGTCATCCTTAAAATAGTCACGTTCCATTGGTTCTTAGTTTAGAAGCCATGGGTGACATGAATTTGCGCGTTTTGGCCTTTGGAACATAAGCTTTATCTTGCACCTAAGATTTTACAGGAATAATGAAAACAAAATGGGTTTTTCGTTTGATATCAAAATATGTTGAAGTGAAAACAAATCTAAAGTGATCGGATCATTCACCTTTAATCAACAAAAACGAAACTGTTATTGTATTATATGCCGGTTAATGGGAGAATTAAACTTTCCATCATTGTCATAACATAAATTCACAAGAGAATCTCTTTCTCTCTCTCTCTCTCTCTCTTTCTCAATTGATTTAGTTATGTAAAACCATTAATATTTGCACCAAACTGTGCATGCATCCATTTAATAACTTGAGCCACCTGGTCCTGTATAATCAATTGATGTGTTTTGAATTTTTTTTTTTTTTTTTTTTTTTTTTTTTTTTTTTTTTTTTTTTTTCCCAGTTTCTCATTCTATTTATTTTTCATTTCTCTACATTATATACATAGTTATATAACATAATAACAATATATTAAACATACTGGTATAAATAAGTATGACCCTACCAGCGAACAGCATGTACCAACAATTACCATTAGCATGAAGATAGATGGCTAATGATCATCAACGGCACATGATTTTCGCAGGTGAGTTGACAAGCAAAGTAATATATAATATGGGCTGTCATGTACATGTGTTTTACGAATATGTACATATGTTTTAAGAATATCAGAACCTACTATTTACTCTGTGCTATGTAGGCTTTTGCCAATCTTATGCCACATATTTTCACTATGTCTCAATATACTAATTCTCCATCTTAATTCGTACAGAAACCATTTAAATGCATCAACGTTTTTATTATCAGTGATCTTGATATGTCTGGATCTATATAGAGTGAACGACGCCAGACTAAGCATTCTATTTAGCATTACATTCAATACATTTTGATTAGCTGGTTTATAACCAAGTACAATGATTTTTAACGATATCTCTGGACATGGAATATTGTTAGAAATAATAAATCTTTTAAAATGAACCCAAAAGCTTTTTGACAAAGGACAGGCAACAAATGAATGTAGATAATCATCTGTCGTGTTGCACTGAAAACAATTGGGTGAGTTCACCTTATTCCATTTATATAAGTTTGCTTTGGTAGCGATGATTCTATACAATAATTTGTAATTGAACTCTGCCAATTTTCTCTCTTTTTCAAGAATAGTTTTCATAGTCCAAATATCGTCCCATTTTGGTGACGTTGACAGTTCCTGTGCCCATCTGTTCTGAATTATTGGCACGACTGTACATTTTTTAACTACATGAACGTAAACATACCTTGATTGCCAATACAATATATTTACACGTTTTTTATTTACATATATACACGAGGTTCTTAAACGAGTACTTATTTCAATAGGCATATTGTTGGTGTTTAATAAAGCAAACCAATTCTTTGGAATTGATTTGAAAATAATAAATAGCTCTGCAATCCAGTTGTGCTTATTTTTGAGCTTGTCAAGTATATATGTAGTGGAAAAGATACCGTCATTATTTATAAGGTCATTGATATATATTATATCACTATCAATCCAGTGTTTGAAATACAAGGTCTTGCCATTGTGCATGATCAGTTCATTTCCCCATATAATATGACTTTTGACCCTTAATGAGTCGTTGATTGGTAAGTTTCTATAATCATTATCTAGATTATGCCATGCTTTAACCAGATCTGAATAAAATTTTGGTAGACCAATTAACGATGGGGCATTCTTAGCTTCCACAAAATTCATATTTAAGATTAAAAAGTTTGGACCATGAGCATTTAAATAGCGTTTAAAAAGGCATTTCCATTTACTATCATCATCGTACATATAACGTTTTAACCATATACATTTCAAAGCTATACACTGAGATTCAAAATCACACATTTTTATTCCTCCCATATTGTAATTTCGAATGAGAGTCTTTCTCTTTATTTTCTCCGGTTTTTTATGCCATAAGAAATTGAAAATAATTGAGTTTACTTCATTCTTGAAGTTGTCAGGAACGGGTAGACAAGACATTAAAAATGTTAAATTGGATATACCAAGACATTTTATAATAGTTGCTTTACCGTACAGTGTAAATTGCAAAACAATAGCAATGTTATGGAACGCATTTCGATTGAGTATATTGTCAATAAATATAATAATGAAACGGCCATCTCCGAACCACATTACCCATTACCATGATTACATTTGAATTATGTTATTTCTACTAGACAGCTATAACGGACTGCCCGTATGCTCCATTAAACACCTCAATCAAATGTAATTCTTTTCATCATATTCCTCTATCAAAACGAAACATATCCTTATTGACATTGCAGTTTTGTTATCACTCTCAAAATGGATCCGTCTGGTATGCCACCGGCGTCGTCTGCTCAAAATTTGCTCTCAAGTGTTGCCGCCACTGGATGGTCACATAATGCTTCTCTCTTCGTAGAGTCTACTAGCACCATGATGACCACCTCTGCACAAGGTGGCTATGAATTTTCCGAGGTGTCCAAGATGACTCTGTCCGTGATAATCTCTTTTGTTACCATCATGGGTCTCTTTGGTAATACCATGGTGATACTGATAGTGTTGTGTTTCTCTGATATGCACACCGTGATCAATTTCTCCTTCGCTAATCTGGCTCTCACTGATCTGACTATGTTGATTCTTGACGCCGTGCCGACGATGACTGACACGATTGGCTGGAATCTCTCGGCTAAGCTGGGCTGTAATATCCCGATTTATTTGCAATATGTAAGTATACATGGATGTAAGTATACATGGATTTTCATTAGGATCACCCAGTAAGTAGATTTTTAAAGATGGCGGTCATATAGAGGGACGCGGGGACCCAGTCTAGATTCATACATACTATATTTGCAGTGCAGCCTTACGGTGAAATGAAGGTCCTTGTATCACGCGTTTTCCATATGACATATCTTTGTGTTCGTTCAGCTCCCGCCCATTGCCATATATGTGCGTCGGCTATTATATAGATGAGGTGACCGTTGTTTACATCAGTGGTGTTTACAAATTGATTAGCGCCTTGTCTAAAGACATGCTAGAGGTACTAGTCCATGACTACTGCATACATACTATTCGAAAGCAAAACACACATCACTGAGCGCCAATTTTAAAAGCACAGGGCAGGGCAACCAGATTTAGTACCTGGTCTCTCACTGTGCTTAGGGATGCAGACCATGACTACTGCACTATTACACCGTAAGCATTGTAAGTAATGATCAATCAAGTGTGAATTAAAGTCACCGGTCACACCATCTATAGGAAGGACCGGAATCTCAAATTATTTAGCCCCTCTTTGCATAATTGGTGTGTTTAGTTGTGTTCAAAACAAATTGTCGTTTGTCAAATTAAGTGAAGCGAAAGAACTGTGATTATTTGAAAATAGCTGCTAAATGAAAGCGTCATTAGAAAGAAAAAGTTATATACGACTCATTGAATTGAGTTATTTATTATATATATAACGATAATGTATAATATACAATATAATGTATAAGTTAAGGGACGTTTTGGTAGCAAAGTCAATGTTATCACATTCATAACAAAAGTTACGGAATTTCATGAAAGCCACTTTGTCGAAAAAATAATTTTCAAGTTATTGACATTTGGTTTTGTTAACAAATTAAAGGACTAAATGAAAATCAAATACCTCACAGTGTAGTTAATTCTTTATTGTCACGAATCTAAGTAATTTGGTTTGATATAAGATGAATCAAAGATCAGAAATATTAGTGTATATGAATTCGACTAGGCCTATTATGACTTTCTCCCACATTTCTGCTTTTAAATTAATAAGACTAATTTAGACTCATTTTGGGTCATATACTTTATAAAATGTTCATGTAATTGTTTACTGAAAGCAGTTATTTTATGTAGACTATAATAATTTACTAAACCTATACAAACCTCGGGCCTTTGCAATTAAGCCAGGTACCGTCGCATTTTATTTTCCATGGCAATTTGACGAAAAACGCGCAATGATTTACTTTTGAGTTCAACCATACCACCACATCACAGCCATTATCCAAAATGTCTACAAAAACATTAGTTGTATTTACTCAATCTCAATGAAAATATAGAATCTCACAGACCATGTAAAATTAATTCTGGCGCGGTCGCGTTGATTTTCCGTGATTCAACAATATTTGAAGTATGTCGGTTAAACATACGTTCAACTGGCACCAGATTAAACGACGTTTATTTCAATTATTCGCCAAATTGCACGTGGCTTTAAAGGCATTTTGGTGAATAACTCTTGCAAAAATTATGGATAACTTATTTCATCTAATTAAAGTTGATCCAACAGTGTAAATTACTGCATGATCGTTCTCATGAGCACACGGTACCTCAGGCACGTCACGCCAGCTTTGTTGGACCGGATTGGGGGAGGGGAGTCAGAACCATACCATCCCCTTGTTAAGCATATCAAGAGGATATAGGCCCAAAACTTCTTTTATTTCTCTCTCAATCTCCTTCCCAATCATTTTTCCATATTCCTTTCCCCTTCTTTCCCCTCCTTTTACTTGTTCCCTTCATTTTTTCTCTTTCCTTCTTCCCTATCCCTTTCCTTTAATCTCCTCATGTGCTCTACCCGTGTTACCGATATCCCCTACATGCTTTTGAGCATGTTTCCTTGGTTAAATAAGAAATCAGTGCTACGTGATTTAAAGTATTGAATTTGCCAATCATGTTATTTCCACGGGGCTGTGCATCTCCCGTCCGCACCTTATTGAAGTCATGTCTCATTTACGCTAAGTGCTCGTTTAACAAAACGGCAGTGTCCTTTTTTCCCGAAACTTATGACGTATATTTTAATAATAACCGCGTCCTTCTTGCCATATTAATGCGAAATGTAATATAAGATATTGTTAAAACCGCCACTGAACTTGTTAGATACAAACTTTAAAAAAGCTAAAGTAATAATGGAGATATAGTCCCCTGGGGTTATAGTCTGGCCTGCAGAGTAAAATATAGGGCACCGTCATGTTCTACACGCAATACTAGTTTCAGACAGGTGAATGTCTATAATGGACACAGGACTATAGCTCCAGGGATTATGGGACTATAGCTCCAGGGACCAGGAACTATGGTTCCTTTTACACCGGACCTTTTCCGGGATACAGAAGCGTTACGTTTATATACATGTCAACGAATTGAAGTTAATAAATCATGTGTGGGGACGGATTTAAACTACGGTGAGATAATGCGAGTATAGAAAGACGATGGAACGGGCAGCTGTGAACAAAGGTCGCAATAAACCGTCAAAACAGCTATTAGTATTAAATGACCGAGGAATCGTGTTCTTCATTTTAGAACGAGACTTACGAGATAGGCAATGTAACATGGAGCTATAAATCTTTCGAAGTATGCTAATTTAGGTGGTAATATCTCACCGAAAGAAATGTATTGTTTATATCATAGAAATTTGTCGAGGATGAAAATTACTATTTTCCTCTTCAAATGGAAGTGGAGGTGTACATTAGCAGTTATATTTAAATTACAGGGACGGCTTAGCCGTTTATTTCTACAGCTATGTGTGTCTCGGATAAAGATCGATCACAACCCTTCCTACGCGGGAGGCGTATGCAGACGATATTTCAAAACTTCATAAAATGTTTTTAAAATTACCATATTTGGAATCAAATGAGAAATGCGCTGAAATAAATACAAGTATGCCTAGTATTTGTTAAGTAATGCTTGAGATAGACTTTGAAAATTGGAAAAGGTTTCTGAAAAATCTGTTATGTGTATGGTAAAACTAATAGCCGCGTGGAAGCGTAAATCGCGTCGGTCAAATTCGTATGATAATTTAAGTAGTTTTTCCACCGACGCTTTTTTCTTCTTCTTCTTAACATTCTAACATTATTACACCATGGAAAAGTGTAATTTAGATCCCAGATCCTGGTCTGTACTAGTATCGTCCGATACTGGAACACACGGTATCGTTCGATACTTGTACAAAGTCAGTATTCCAGTATCAGTCGATACTGGCACATATAAAATCTGCCAGTATCGAGCGATACTTGACATAATTATGTAACAGTATCGTTCAATACTGGGACAAATTTCACTGGTATCATTTGTACCACTACCAGTATCGGCCGATACTGGAACATAACAATTTTCCAGTATCGCTCGATAATGAAACACAATTAGGTGTTCCAGTATCGACCGATACTGGAACAGTATAATCGTACCTACCAGTATCGACCGATACTGGCAACTTTTATATTCCAGTATTGAACGATACTGGTATACCAGGATTGTTTTCTCAACAGGTTATAAGTATCTATATTTATTTACCGGGCTTTTCAAATATGCAAGCCATACAAGTGCCAGTGACACATACATTAAGTAACAGTTGTCTACATCATTTCAATACAGATGATCATCCCTGCTGTTCATAAGGTTATGACACCAAGAACGAACACTCGGTTAAAAGTGCGTTCGTTGTCAAATTTAATATTAGATTTACTTTTACTTTAACCGAACTCAATATAAAACTCTAGACATCTGGTGTCCTTAATCGTGGCCGTAATGGCCAGTTACGACCATTTTCCATTAGACTGTGAAAGGCTGCGAACCCCGGCTGCGAACGTGTACCCTCTCTTAGTTTAATCAATGAAAATGGCGTTAATGTTGTTAGACGCTTCTACACTACTACAATCAATTAGCAAGTTACCTAGGGAGTTTTGGATTGTCATGATTGTGTGAACGGTCGTTGACATTCGACGGCCGTAGGACTCTACATTGTGTTAATTATTGTACTCCGAGTGATATTTCCCCATTATTACAAACGACCATGTAGTGAAAATAAATAAAATTGCGATAAATTGACAAGCTCACTATTGATCACGATTGTACACATGACTTTTACATCACATTACAAGGACAAACACTCCTGTCATAACACAAAAGATTTATATTTATAATTCAATCGGTTGCTATCAATGTAGATGTGTTTTTCAATACAAATAGTTCCATACCAGGTTCTTCAATGTTAGCAAATTTGTAATCAGTAACTAGAATAAAAAAACTGAGATATAAATTAAACAATATGATTCCTCATACATACAAATTGACTGGATACTTCTTAAGTTACGATGCCTTTAAAAGTTACGTTTGCTTTTTGTATGTCATTGATTTGTATTGAACACCGTGTGCTATCAAACCGGACAGGCATGTACGGATGAAAGGTGAGCTGTGATTCATTTCACACAAATTGTCACCGCTGCAAAAGAAATGATATCCAATTGAAAATCACTTTAATGCAACTTTGTGCTCGGTTGGTATCGTTACTTATGTCATCAAAAGTACCCACTCGATTTGCATGCAAGAGGTGTTATATTGTGGAGAGGAAATTTGCTCGTTTAATGTATATCTCAGTATTTGATACCCATTACTGATTTTAAATTAGCTAATATTAAAGTACCTGGTCTGGTACTTTTTGTGTTAGGTGTATTTTACATCACCATATGAATAAACTCATAAAGTTTTTAAAGTGTGGCAGTATGTCTTTTCTGAATGTCTGTCATATTTTGTATTAAACTTCATAATGTATTGAATCATGTGTTTTAAGCTCGTCTCCTTTCGCGTTACACACGGATTTTGGCTTTCGTGACATGATTTTAACTTTACACATTTATATTTGTTTGCATACCCCCCCCCCCCCCCCCCCCCCCCCCCCGAGGTAGTTAAAGTATACATTTTTTAAGGGAAATTGCATGAGAAAACCAAATATGCCATTTAAGTTATAGTACGACTAAAATGGTATGATTCACAATGTTCGGAAAAATAACAGAATTTTTAATTTTTAATTTAAGATTCAAACATTTTTTTTATACATACCTCTATCATTATTTACTTTACATATTTTATTTCCTCATGAAATTAGCCATCAGATGATATATAACTCTCAAAGGTTACTACGTCGGTAAGGTAATTATACCGGCTAGTGAATATCTCCAATTTTTTTAAAATATATTTTTAGAATTTTCAGAAATATGTTTTAAGGATGTACCCTTCCCTGATCTAAACTACATTTCAGAATTCCTCTGGTTACAAGCTTTCCAAAAATGTATACTTTTGCTATCATAGGTTGAAACCTTTTCTGTTATGGTCATTTTTAAAAATCCTGTAATTTGAGGCTAATTATTTATGTTGACTGTGTAGCGGAAGACAGCTGATGATCAGCTGATGGTCATGGTCTTATCCATAAATAATTAAATGTTACAAAGAGTTGACAAGTCTATTGAACCACATTAATAAAGACTACTAAATATCCTTTAAAATGGGACCAGAATGGTGTTGTAACATTAGGGGATGACTAGTTATTGTAAAAAAGAACAAAGCATGGCATTTATATCTCCATTGAGTTTCTACAGGCGGCACCCCTTCCGGCACCACCCCTGGTCCCCAAACTTCAAACAGCTGTATCTATCCTTCTATATTAGCTATACCAAAGCCATTTTGCAGACAGATAGCTTGTTATAAGGGCTTTAAAATGATACCCAATTTGTTGAGATGGCTTTTATGGTTTTAAAAAATAAAGAATATGACAGCATGAAACTAAAAAGTGAAACAGCACCACCCTATTGGGAGGCGAGTTCATAACGCATGACCACAAATTGTCCAGTATTCATTCTTTTCACTTTCAGGTAGTCGCTGAAGTAACGAGTTTAACATTGGCGTTTCTCTCTTACGATCGCTATCGATTGATTGTAAACCCGCTGAAGTCTCTGAGTACACGATCCTCTAAGCAAATCTACTTGATAATGGTACTAATATGGATAGGTAAGTGTCATATTCATTAAAAAGCAATAAGTTGAAATAAGGTATGCTTACTATATACATGTACAAATAAAAGGAGATACGCGCATTGAAGACCCTTCTTCCCGACAACCCTCTAGCAGTAAAATCAAATCCTTTTCTGAATAGGTTGTGCTAATAATTATCATTATTTAATTAAAACAAAGTGTGGACGAAATTTCAAATCTTACAAATCTAACACGTCTATAACTCGGTGAAACAGGTTTGTTATGGAGACAATCTTATGATTAATAACATGTTAATCTACTGCATACCGTTCTCTCATTATTTCCGCAGTATATTAAGTATATTGAATGTCAACCAGAAAGATCCTATGAAATAAGAAACAGATTCATCTGTGTCCCGCTCCTCTTTTAAGATTGTTAATTAATGTTGTGTGTTAGTTTTATTGAAGTTTTAGAAAATTTTGAAACTGTGTAGAATTTATGAAATATTTGACAATTGCGTAAGGGATGGCATCCTGATTGGTATGGATTGAAAACCGTCGAATGGAGAGGGTAAACGCAATGGGATAAACAGTTGTGTGTAGATGAACGGAATGCAGTTAAATAATGACCAGCCAATACAAAAAATAATGTTTGCTCCGTCGTAATTGCCCACTTATAGGTATTGATCGATCGATATACGAGGGGGTATCATAAAGTTTTAGAAAACACCCAGAAGTGAAGGAGCCAGAAACTTTATTTTGATATGTGATCCTTCAGACATCTTTACTAAGTCCCTGTGCAAAGTTACACATTTTTCCTACTATTTATTATCTGTCCACAGACCGCCATTGTAGAGATCCTCAGATTGACCACCATTGATAGAATTCTCAGATTGCCTCAGATTGTGTTATTCCCAAAACAGCAATAAATAGTTTAAAGTTTTGACAGAAAGGGGTCAAAGGTCATTACAAACAAGCTTTGTGACAATAAACTTATGGGTAATATGGGGTATACACAGATTGACCTCTAATGACTCCTACATGACCTTTGACCCTTTCTGTCAACACTTTAAACTATTTATTGCTGTTTTGGGAATAACACAATCTGAGGCAATCTGAGAATCTATCAATGGCGGTCAATCTGAGGACCTCTACAATGGCGGTCTGTGGACAGGTAATAAATAGTAGCAAAAATGTGTAACTTTGCAAAGGGACTTAGTAAAGATGTCTGAAGGATCACGTAACAAAATGAAGTTTCTGGCTCCTTCACTTCTGGGTGTTTTCTAAAACTTTATGATACCCCCTCGTAGTATGTTTTTTTGTCCTGGTGTGATTGGTCAAAAGTAAAGCAAACCAATTATCGGATAACAATAGACAACTTCTCACCGTTTGTTTGCTTACTTTCCCGTGTGTCAATTCGGTGTTTCAAAAAATGTGTTTAGCGATAGTCATCGAACGCAATGAACAACTAGTACGTTACGTTTTTCAATCCTTATGAATCTGGATGCCGTGCCGTTCCTTAAAACAATAAACTGTATTTGTTTGCCCGCGCCGGTTTTGAGAACGCCACCACTCTCATTTTTACAACCCCTCCCCTAAAATTTATTTTTACTGAATCCCCCGCTCCCCGCCCTCACCCTCCTCCCCTCCCCTTCCCCCGCTGGTAAATATCGGCGGTACTTTTCTATTTTGGGTGGGGGGGGGGGGGAAGAAAAAAACCGACCGACCGACCGATCAAATGTACCTGAGAGGTCCGTTTGCCCGTAGAACAGGGTGGTTTTTTCATGGCCTTAACTTCAAAAATGTAAATCTAAAGTAATTGCCATAAGTCGATTTTTGTTCTTTATTTCACACTAAGTATCACTTTGTAAATTTTGTATTTCACAATTGTCAATTTTGAAAATATTTGCTAGAAAGACTGAAGAAAGATGGATCTATTTAACAACAAACATGTATCGTATCGATATGATCACCATTTTACTCCAAAAACTATGTTGAGAATTTACTTGACAAATACTTATCATGCTTACTGGGTATTTATAGTCGATGTGTACACTTGTTTAACATCTCATCATATTTAGTGTTTTGATTATAGTCAATTCAACATCTTACAATTAACCTTTTCGCCATTAGTTCTGTTTGTCGAATACTTACTGCTACATGTTGATCATCAGAGTGTAGACTTGCTCTTACCGGCAGCACCGCGGATAACGAAGTTTGCGTATGATAAAGAATGGTACATTTTCTCTCTAAAATACACTCATATTGACTTATACTACAACAATAACATACACGATATGGAAAAACAACAAAACAAAGTTTGTGATTCAAGTTTCTGCATAGGCTACATTTACCCCCCCCCCCCCCACCCCATTTAACTAAATTATTAAAGTTGACCCTATGCACATTGTCAAATAACAAACCTGCGTTCTCTGTTGCCACGTGGCCGTCATTATTCTTTACATTAAACATTATTGAATTTCAAATCTGGTGAAGCTTTTCGAGCCTTTAATTATGTATACAATTCTGTGTTTCAGCCTCATTTATACTACAGATTCCGACCGCATTTGTGCCTGCCGATTCACCGGAAACCGGATGTAACGAGTTCGGTCTATCCTGGGGTCAAGAACTATTTTTCACATATGCCACTGTGTCTCTCTATATCCTTCCGCTAATGGTAATTATACCATGTTACACCAGTATTGCGGTCAACATGGCGAAATCTTCCGCCGCCACTGAAGTAAATGAAGATGCAAAGCGTCGATTGGCTCAACGTAAACGAACCATTATAGGAATTTTCGTGGTGGTGATTTTCTACATATTGATGTGGTTACCCGTTCACATCGTTCACATGTGGATGGCATTTGATCCAAATGTTAACGCGCAGACGCCTCTCTATATAGAACTACATACGGTTGTCAATGTGCTGATGTTTATCAACAGTAGCGTCAATCCATACCTGTATACCCTGGCAGGGAACTCATTTCGTAGACATGTGAAAGACATCGGTAATTGTTTGTTGTGTGGTACCGTACGTAAGCAGACATCTAAAGAGGCTATTCCACGAAGTATATCAGGCTCTACCGAGTTCTAAAATGGTATAAAGGGTTAACTTCTATTTGTCTTCATCTGGACAGTGTCGTAACTCTACAGTCACAGTATCTTCCGTCTTTCTACGCTCGTGTTTATACGCCAGCGCCACGATTAGGCACGGGCGTTTATGAGCTGTTAGTAGCTGTAGTAGAATACGCAGTTACGTCAGTATCTCGTGATGGATAAATAGACTATAGAGAGCTATTGCTGCCGCAATTCGTCAAATTCAAATTTCTCGATAATCGACACACACACACAATTCACTTCTGTGTGGCAAACGACAATCAACAAGATTGCCTTATTTTAATATTAGATTACCGGTTTTATATGTTCATACAAAGGCATTCAACCCATCCGCTACGTGACCTGTATATGTATTGAGAGCGCCTACGTCCAATCAAACTCGCAGATGGACTGAATAGAAATGCTTACTCATCGCCACGTGTCGTAGTTTCCCATTCACACCTTACGCCCGGTTTAACGCTGTTAATATGTTCGACAATACACACAACTCTTTTTTAGACACAGGCATAATCTGACCTTAGAATTCAATTGTGCAATATCATGTAACTAATGGTACCTCTTGTTTTGTGTATGCAATAATTAATTAGTATGTTCGGCGTCATGCGCTGTTTCTGTGCTATGCTACGTTGATTTTATTAGCCAATGAGCCTGGGTTTGAACCTTTCTTTACGAAACATTGTGTTCGACGATTTAGCTATTGCCCAATCGTAAATTATCCAATTCCCAGATTAGGCAGGCCAGTGGCCTTAAAGAGATGTATCGATATACTGTATGAGCAAATAACGTAAAGATAATCATCAACATAGCCCAAATCCAAAATGTCATACAATTCCGACATCGCCTTTATGCCAAATAAGCAAATAACGGCACTTCCGGGTTGAGATAACTTCCGATATGATCATATCGAAACTAAGAAAATCATGCAATTTTATATAATCAACGGCGAATGTTGGTAAACTGTTTCAGATGGTAGTTAGTATATTAGTTTGATGCAAAAAAAATGATATCCAGGATAATTGAAGGCGAACTCCCAAACGTATCTCTCAATGCCCTTTAAACACTATGTTGACGTAAGCCCAACACATGGTTTTGCTTATAGCCAACTGTACAATGAACGCAGACTAACAGCCTCAAAACATTATGGCCTCAGGGTCTTCGTTCTCTAATCACAGTAATACAAAATGTTACGAAAAGCAGTGGAACATATTGAGCTTTGCGGTTGATTTTCGGGTGAGAAATAAACAACGGACCCAGGACGCTCAGATAGGCATGATCATTATTTTAATATTCTGAAGCATTTAATTCAAAATCACAGCAGCATACATTGCCTGTAGTTCACTTAGGGCGTTATGGTATTAAATACACATACTGATACCAGTTGTTTGACCACTATACGACCCACGGGAGATGTGCGTCATGGTAGCGTCACAAAATTGACTAAAGGGTACCTTCATTGTATGGCAAAGGTCCGTCACATTTGTGACACAGCGGTGCGTCATGGTACATGAGAAAGTGACGTACCTACCTTGGTAAATTGACGCAACATTCCTGGGGTCGTATTGTGCGTCGTACAACTGTTATGTGCATAATTTAATCATAAAGCACAGATATGCAATAATGCAATGCAACCTTTCACTTCATTCTGGACATTCGCTGGCAATATAACTTTTAACAGATACCTTTAAAAGGGCAATATTGCTTTTAATAGAATATACATAGTATCAAATTAGTTTCATAAAAGCAAATTTCGTGAATCAGGGATACATCATAAAAATCCTCGTCTCCACTAATGCCATATCATTATTTTGAATAGAGGTCAATAAAATGTAAGTTATAAATAATATACATTGTTTTGTTATTATATTGTTGTCAGGACATACCTTTTACTATATTATCATCACGGTGTTACCATAGATTTTAAAAGTGCTTGACCGTCGAAATCTGATAGGTCGGTGCAATAGTATCGGATTTTTACTATTCGGTGTCTTTTATAACAAAGTGATATATCATTGTCGCTCTCCGAAATATGAGAATACCAGATGATATGGCCAGGTAATCACGACCAACGTTATATTTATGTATCTGTTACTTCCATGGTTATACACGTTAGTACGAGAATACGGCCCAATATGTTTATTGTTGAGGGTGGGAAGGGATGAAACGTACCAGGTAAAACATAACCCTTTTCGATCAAAGGTGACCTCATTTAATTTCAGTAGTGAATACAAGCTATATATAGTTGTATTGCCATTCATACTGTCAACTTGGATAGACGACCATCGATCATAATTAAAGAATTATCTTTCAGCATACCTAAAGCAATATCACCATTGAACGTGTTCTACAAACACTTTTCTCGTGATGCTGTCCAGAACACGGGAATGAATTAGAATTATCCTAATATGATCATTTTTATCCTCTGTTACCATGGTTATATACATTCCCTCTGTTACAAAACAAAAGCGCCACATTCGATGGTGTTAATCTACACAATCATACACTTTTAGTAGTTCCGACAAATCAAAAAGCAGTAAACTTAAAAAACAATGAAAGTGTACAATTGCACCACGCGATTTGTTTTAATTATTTGTTCACGAAGTACAGGTTCTCCGATTCTTGAGTCTCAAGGGATGAAATCTTTTGACCGTACATTGTGGGTAAGGGATGTTTATGAAAGGGATATATGGGCCAGTGATGCGTGTTGTTTTGCTCTTGTTGCCATGGTAACCATACAGGACCTCTTCTGATTGGCTAAACACTGTAACGGATGTAACGGAAATCTCTAGAGTTAAAATTACTTTACCTAGCGGAGCCCAGCGATTTAATTTGGCAACTACGCCATTTTGACGCTATTGTATTAAAATAAATTATTGGCATTAAACCCTTCAATCTTCATTCGTCTAAATAGACTTTGACTAATATTTACTTTATAAACATTGTTCATGCAACATACACAATGACTCTTGTTGATTACTTTTAAACAGAAGGAATTTCTCATCTCTTTTTTATTAGACAGCATGTTACAATGATTGTTATGATATATACAGGCTGTCAAAGAAGTTCATGATAATACAAATAGTTATAATACAGGAACTTGATTGGAAAAGCTGAGACCTACAATATTTGTGTGCATAATACTGTAACTGCTATGTTATTCATTCTGTGGATATACAATAATTAGCATTTTGAAATAATGTCAATTTCGAGGCCAGTACAACAGTTAATCTGTACCTTTTAACCGTTCAATTGGACCCTTGTAAACGGGCTGCACATAAGCACTCGCCCGCCTGCCCATGGGAAACATTTGGTGCCGGAGAGGTAAAAGTGCAAAAGTACCTGCCCAACTGGCAGGTAGCTTTTTTCATCAAACTCAAAGATTCCTTTGTACTTGTGAGTTGGTAAACAAATTTGGGCAGGTAAATTTGTTATTGTGCTGGTAGCTTTTAGAATCTACTTGCCTGACTGGCTGGTACAAAAATATATGAAGTTCCAGGACTGCTTATAAACACAAATATCCTTCATTACATGTAATGACTGTGAATGGTACTGTTTTTAATTGATAGACAATGTTGTTACTTATCTCAAGTAAAGTCAATTAATGTAATCATAGACATTGGCTCGTTCGACAATGACACCTTTCGTTTTTTGAATAAAACAAATGCAATTAATTAATACTGAACATGGTTAAACTTACGTATAAAAAACAATCGTTACAAGGTGTTGGTCTAGTAATGGTGATTGTCTTTTTGCAAATATTAATTTTGATATAAATAACCATAGAACATGTGGATAAATAATTGACTTTTTAATATTGCTGCATTTAAACGTCATATCTATTTCAAGACATAATTTCAGATGTCATTTTTGGTATCGAATTAATGTCTAGGCTTTCTTAATCAGGTGTCACGGTTTGAGTAAAAATATCATAACTTTCTGTCATAAACACAAAACATAAAATCCAACCCGTCCATTCTATACATCTTAATGACAAGAAAAATCGAACATCCATCATTAAAGGTAACACAATAACAATAAATGCAATTGCACTCATTTGGGGATGATTGTGTATGATTGAATGATAACATTGTAAACCAACAACAACAACAACAACAACAACAACAACAACAACAGCAGCATCAACAGCAACAACAACAACAACAACAACAACAACAACAACAACAACAACAACAACAGCAGCATCAACATCCTCAGCAACAACAACAAAACACACAAAGCCGAATTCATAATATGACAATATAGTAAAACTCACACATGTAACTATCCAGTAACGAAATGTTGTGACGTAATTGAAATGTTTCAATTAATAACTAAATCTGGCTTCGACAACCGGGCTTCAATCAACGTTACCAGCTGCATATTTACAGAGGCGTAGTCAATGTACACACCTTTTCAAACATTTTTAGCATAATAATGAAATGAGTAAAAATCGTCAACACGACTGAAGACATTACAAGCGAGAAAGCCGTGAGAAATGCGCTAATAACGCGTGATATACGAGGCCAATTTAATTGATAATATTAGAAAAGGTCTGCATGTGTGAGATTATATTGCGCGATTATGGAGGTTAGAATTGAAACAAAATCGATCTTTACTTACAAAAAGACGGTCCTAATAACTACATTTACAATTGAATTTGTCTAGGGCTCAATTAAATTCAATGTACTATTCCGTCCTTCGGGCTGCGATTTTTGAAATTGTATTACAACAGTTATTGCAATAGTACGGTTATCAGCCGTGAAGCCAAGTGACCATAACGTTATGTAAAATGTATGTCAATATAAATGCAAAAGGACTCCTTTCTTCGAAAACCCCCAGAGCCCTCAATTTGGCTCAGTTGATTTGACTTTAGCTCCAAATATACTCGGAGACAAATATACCTAAAGAGGTAAGAAGCACGGTCTACAGCTATTCATCACTGTGCACAAGGTCCGATGCGGATATAGTTTAGTCAATCGCCAATCGATTATCATCATTCAGTTTAATTTGTAGCACGACCTGCATTATTTGAGTAAGCGCGCTATTTGAATCCAGTATTATCCACACGTTTATTACACTTTTTAAATAACCTGAACGCACTTAAGCATGGGATGGCTACCGACATACAGACCGTGATAGATTTCTAAAATGAATAAACATTTATATAGCTATATTTTTGGCATTTCAGAAGGGATATGACTATTAAAACATATTGGGTACATTATTGGGTATATACACAATGTATTATGATAACAAAGTTCATGGTAATGTGTTTATATTTAACATGAATTGAGAAACAAATGTTATACTTTAATTCGTAAACAAGTTCTTCAAAACATCACTTTTTATAGTTTAATTCGTAATGAATCTAAATGCAAACTATGACATTTGGTTATCACAATACATTGCTTATATGTTCAAGAATGTACCCAATAGGTTTTAATTGGCATATCTCTTCTGAAATGCCATAATGTTAGCGATATAAATGCATGATTTCAGAAATATATCAAGCTCTGTGAGTCGGTCACCATCCCATACTAAAGTACGTTCAGGAAATTAAGAAAAGTATAATACACGTGTGGATAACACTTGATTCAAAATAGCGCGCTACTACTCAAAGGATGAGTTCGTGATACAGATTAAACTGAATGATGATAATCGATGGGCCATCAACTATAACAATGTCGCATCGGACCATGGATCACTGCACATGGCAGGTATCAATGGGCGCTTAAGTAGTTATATTGAGTGCATGCAAAGAGAAGTACTTGACGTTTGACTTAGGGAGCACTTCAGCAAGTGTACGTATAAGTGACTTGTAGGCTACGTAAGACTTTCATACGCCTGTCGTTGCGCATCGACCGACGTCGATGGATAAAAGTTGACATTGTTTCAACTCGCGCGCCGATGTCCATCGACGTCGGCGGGGCGCAATGACGGGAGTATGAACGCACCTTTATGCGATAGTCATCAAAGTAATACTTTATATCATCCATACGTACGAAAGCAACTTTAAAATTGAACTAATGCAACAACAAAAACACTATCATGGAAATAATTTCATTGGTGTTGTTCATTTTTTATGGATGCTTAATTGTTTACATTGGTGATTATCGTATAAGTCTTACGTACATGTAATTTATATGTATGAGCTATACATACTAGATTTGCAGTGCAGCCTTACGATGAAATGAAGGGCTTTGTCTAATGCGTTTTCCGTAGCACATCTTTGTGTTCGTTTAGTTCCCACCCATTGCCGTTTATGTGTGTCGGTTACAGGAAAGACCGGAATCTCAAATTAGTTAGCCCCTCTTTGCATAATTGGTGGGTTTAGTTATGTTCAAAACAAATTGTCGTTTGTCAGATTAAGTGAAGCGAAAGAACTTATATTTTGAAAATAGCTGCTAATTTACAGTGTCATTAGAAAGAAAAAAATCAATTTGAGCCACTGATTGAGTTATTTATATCACGATAATATAAATAAGTTAAGGGACATTTTGGTAGCAAAGTCAATGTTATTGTTATCACATTCAAAACCATGGTTACGGATTTTAGTGAAAACCACTTTGTCGTAAAACAATTTGGTTTGATATAAGATGTATCAAAGATCAGAAATATGTGTGTATATGAATTTGACTAGGCCTATTATGACCATCTCCCACATTGTGTGCTTTTAAATTAATAGCTACTGCCGCATCGTGCCTTATGTTGGGTCATATAATTTAGAAAAATGTATATACGAGCGTGTTAACCTGTTCATGTTATTGTTTACTGAAAGCAGTTATTCTATGTAGGCTATACTAATTTACCAAACCTAATACAAACCTCGAGCTTTTCCAATCAAGCCAGGTACCGTCACATTTTATTTTCCATGGCAATTTGACGAATAAAGGTGGAATGATTTACTTTTGAATTCAACCATAACACCACATCACAGCCATTATCCAAAATGTCTACAAAAACATTTGCTGTATTTACTCAATCTCAATCAAAATATATATAGAATCTCACGGACCATGTAAAATTAATTCTGGCGCGTCGTGTTGATTTTCCGTATTTCAACAATATTTGTACTATGTCGGTTAAACATACATTCAACTGGCACCAGATTAAACGACGTTTATTTCAATTATTCGCCAAATTACACGTGGCTTTAAGGGCATTATTCTTTTTTCTTTCGCTATCAATATCCTTTCCAATCATTTCTTCATATTCCTTTTCACTTCTTTCCCCTCCTTTTACGTAATTTGTATTTTTGAGATTTGAATAATTAATTAACTAACTTGCATATTTGATAAGATATCGAACTGATTGTCAGTTTGAAAATACATCTTAATACAGGTATCCATCATACCAAATGTCATAATTCTTTAAGGATTTCCCCATTACGAATTGAATTCTTTGCAAACATTTTCAGGAATCTGATGTACAAAATGGAATAAAAAACACTTCGGATTTTCCATCAGCTGATAAACATGTGAGGAGTGTAATGATAAATGAACATGTTTACTAAAATAAAGATGTTCAATGTTGACAATAAAAATTCCATTGAAATGGAATGGGGGCGATCCAAAAGAAAGAAGCATGTTTTGTAACCATTTTCTGAAGCATCTGTTGCAAACCAAAATACCAGGAAATGGTGTACGGTATGTATTTTCCATAATTCAAACCAAAATACAATCAAAACACCTAAGTCCAAAATAGTACAGGGGGGGGGGGGGGGGGGGGGTACCGTCTGAAGAACAATCTAGGTATATGACATTGTACTTGGTCTGAAACGTTTGGTCCAGGAATTGATATGATACTAATTAAAATGGCATTCCGCGATCATGGTTATATCCATATTGACATTTCATTAAATCAACCCAGGAATTATTATTATATATTGCCGCCAGACACGAGGATTACAAAATCAGGACGCAAACGCAAAAGAATCATGTGGAGTGTTATCTGCAAGCACATACCAGAGTGCATTTAATATTCACATCAAAATTTTATCAAATGTAATTCATGTCATTTGTATAATAGATGATAAGCGGACCTTGATGGTCATTCAAATCAATTGTGTCTATAAATTTAAATATTGTAGTGACACATATTATTGTTAGCACATTTTTAAATTGGACAATTCCATTTAAAATCTGTCACACACCATTCAATTGTGTCTATAATTTTAAAGTTCAGAGTGACACATAGAATTGGGTGTTGTAACAAACCTGACCATATTTGGTCATTTCGTTCAATTGTTTGTCTGTAGATAAACAATTGTCAATCATTGATTGACATAAAATGTAAATGAAGTAGTGGACGATTAAATTTTAATTGGATGAATTTTACAAACCTAAACCCTCCGAGGTTATACCTTAGGAGGTTATCGACCGAGCGTACTTATTTCACACTGCAATGGTATTCAAAAATAAAAATTCATGAGGCTTCTGGACAAGATAGAACCGTGGGCGCTAGAAAGCGATGTTAACCCAAGTTCTCCGAAGATTAAGACCTAAGGGAACCTAAATTGCCATATGAGGCTAACCTTGTTGTTAACACTGCAATGGTATTAAAAAATTAAAAAATCATGAGCCTTCTGGACAAGATAGAACCGCGGGCGCTGGAAAGCGATCTTATCCCAAGTTCTCCGAAGATTAAGACCTAAGGGAACCTAAATTGCCATATGAGGCTAACCTTGTTGTTATTAACAAAGCCTGGACAGGAAGAGGTTATTAATAAACAAATGTATATTGATCTCTGAAAAGCAAATGTGAACTGGACAAAAAAAGAATGATGATGTGGCTTGGGTGATGAAAAGGTGTATATCAAACTGCCGTATAAGAGGGTAGCTCCTCCGCCACTTGTAACAAGGGTGGGAGGGTGGGGAATTTTATAACCTTCTGGTATGAGATGCAGAAACAATATGACTTGTGATGTGATCACAGAAAAGGAGCTGCGTTGAGCCGACGCGCGCGGGTAAACAACAAACAAAGCGAAATTCGCGGGTTAGCGATCCTTACTTTGGATTGGTCCAAAGGAATCAAAACAAAGGTCAACTGAAAGGCCAGGGGGCAACGCACTGGCAATCCTAGTGCTTGAGCAATTCAGAATTATGTTAGACAAGCAAAATAATTCTTTTATTGCCGCCAGACACGAGGATTACAAAATCAGGACGCAAACGCAAAAGAATCATGTGGAGTGTTATCTGCAAGCACATACCAGAGTGCATTTAATATTCACATCAAAATTGTATCAAATGTAATTCATGTCATTTGTATAATAGATGATAAGCGGGTACCTTGATGGTCATTCAAATCAATTGTGTCTATAAATTTAAATATTGTAGTGACACATATTATTATTAGCACATTTTTAAATTGGACAATTCCATTTAAAATCTGTCACACACCATTCAATTGTGTCTATAATTTTAAAGTTCAGAGTGACACATAGAATTGGGTGTTGTAACAAACCTGACCATATTTGGTCATTTCGTTCAATTGTTTGTCTGTAGATAAACAATTGTCAATCATTGATTGACATAAAATGTAAATGAAGTAGTGGACGATTAAATTTTAATTGGATGAATTTTACAAACCTAAACCCTCCGAGGTTATACCTTAGGAGGTTATCGACCGAGCGTACTTATTTCACACTGCAATGGTATTCAAAAATAAAAATTCATGAGCCTTCTGGACAAGATAGAACCGTGGGCGCTAGAAAGCGATGTTAACCCAAGTTCTCCGAAGATTAAGACCTAAGGGAACCTAAATTGCCATATGAGGCTAACCTTGTTGTTAACACTGCAATGGTATTCAAAAATAAAAAATTCATGAGCCTTCTGGACAAGATAGAACCGCGGGCGCTGGAAAGCGATCTTATCCCAAGTTCTCCGAAGATTAAGACCTAAGGGAACCTAAATTGCCATATGAGGCTAACCTTGTTGTTATTAACAAAGCCTGGACAGGAAGAGGTTATTAATAAACAAATGTATATTGATCTCTGAAAAGCAAATGTGAACTGGACAAAAAAAGAATGATGATGTGGCTTGGGTGATGAAAAGGTGTATATCAAACTGCCAAACAAGGGCCTATAAGGGGACTTGACCTACCCCCCCCCCCTAGGATTAAGGAAGAAAAAAGAAAAAAGAAACAGAGTGAATAACACTTATAATTTTAGATCTAGACTGGAGGGGTGGTGAAGGTCAATGCCTCTGGAAATTCATTAAAGTGTGTGAGGGCCATTTGAAGAGAATTTCTGAAAATGGTGTTGC
This sequence comes from Ophiura sarsii, assembly GCA_035610835.1. Lineage (NCBI taxonomy): Eukaryota > Metazoa > Echinodermata > Ophiuroidea > Amphilepidida > Ophiuridae > Ophiura > Ophiura sarsii. The sequence goes on along the minus strand of CM069458.1, from coordinate 39,939,228 downwards.
CTCTAGGGGACAAATGCAAACCATCCCACCTGTACAGGCTCCTATCAGCTGGAAAAATCACCTTGTAGTGGCGGATAGCACAGGAATTTCCTAAGGATTTGCAAACCTTGTAAGCATACTTATTAAGAGAGATAAGGCAGCATTTGCCACCCCCAGGCTTGGACTCATAGTGGTAGTAACGTTTCAATAAAATGTCGGACCAAATTATCTTTGTCTGAGGTAACAAGTTACGCAACATTGTCAAAGTATCCAAAATGCGTTGTCTAAGATCAAATATGGGAGCAGAAAATAGATCGTTTGTACCTGCATGCACTATAAGGGTAGTGGGGTATGGATAATCGGCCAGGCCTGCTTTTACCAATGACATTGTTTTGACCAGTCGGGAGCCTCTGTCCCCCATCCAAAAGGTGGTGCCGCAATCTTTGAATTGAGTGTTATAATGGCCAGCCCAGGATACCATGCTGTCACCAACGATCCAAAGGCGACCTGTGCAAAAATTATTATTGTTTTTTGTTTTTGTTTTTTGTGGAAAAAAACAAAACAAAACAAAAGAAAACAAAAATGAACAAAAATGGGGAGATATAAAAATAAAAGAGAAAAAGAAGAGTTAGAATAACAATAAAAAATGGGTAAAATATTGCTATAAATTCTTTGAGATAGGAATTAATATAGACTCCTAAAAAACACCAGCCCAAGCACTTGAGTGAATAATACGATGTGGCCTTATATATAGCATGACAGCCGATGACTGCCACCGCCCCATTGACTTAATAGAATCTATCGGTATGCCCCCAACCGCAGCGGCTGTTGCCGCCCCAATTCTAAAACTGTGAGGGGAAAAATTCTTAGACTCCAGACCTGTCGCCCTGATACCCTTCTTAAGTAAACTGTCAAATTGATACCGAGTGAGAGGGGACAAGCAAAAGTGGATAAAGAGGGGGCCCTCGACAACTGGTCTGACGCCTAAATAATCTGACATTGCTTTAACAGGACATAACATGTCACAGTTACCTTGCTCGAATCGAAGGGTAACAGATTCTCCACGTTGGTCGGTCTTTGAAAACCTAACAACAACATCCATAAAACCTTCATTGATGGTGATATCCCTGAAGTTCAGGATTCGTGATAAGTCTGATTTTTTAGAAATGGCGGTGAATTCCCCTACTCTCAAAAACCCAAAAAAAGCTATAAGGAAGGCAGCCCTGAATAATAAAACCTCAAACGCAGAGGAGCAAATACCCCCCAAAGATTGACAAATGCGTCCTAAAATAGGAATGGTGATGGGAGATCTACTGTCAGGTTGCCCCTTTAAACGCCGTGAACCCTCCCTCAGTTTCTTTATTATAAAATTGTCAGTAGGGTCAAACCAACCATTAATCTTATGAGCAAAAGCGATTGAAGCTAAGTAAGTACCAATTGTGGAAGGGGCTTTCCCTTCAATTGATAAATGTGATAGAAAGGCAACAACATGAGGAATGGGAGCGGGCCACACGCAGGTAACGCCCAGCCGTGTGCGGAAAAAATTCAAAACTAGCAACTCCGCGACGGTAAGTTGCGTGAGAGCTACTGGCCATTGATGCATGAATTAGCTTCTGAGCTTCGTCCTCTAAAGATTCCAAAGAAATTCCGGTACTAGAATGCCCATTGGAGATGAATCCGGCGCAGCTTCCCAAAAGCGGTCCATCTGAAAGCGTGATAATGCATCAGCAATGTTATTTTTGACGCCTGGAATATGACGCGCGGAAAAACCAACATTATCCTTGAGACATCGAAGAACAAAAAATCTAACTAAACTCATGATCACAGGACATTTAGAGGACTGTTTATTGATAATAGCTACCACTGCTGCATTATCCGACCGTATAATCACGCGCTTACCCTTCAACAATTCGCCCCAAACCACTATTGCGACAACCACTGGAAAAAATTCTAGCCAAGCGATAGAATGTCGAGCTGATTTGCATTTTTCAGGCCAACGACCTTGAAACCAAGCCCCATGGAAAAAAAACCCAAAACCCAGCTCGCCACTCGCGTCCGTAAAAAATTGCAAATCGCGATCTTCGCACCAAAATTGTTCAGGGATGATTGCACTGCCATTGAAACTCTGCAAAAAAACTAGCCACATTTTCAAATCGCATAATGCCCCTTTTGTGATACGAATTTTGTGCCAAGACTGTTTCGCGCCTCGAGTTAAATCAATGAGACGGCGTAAGAAAGCACGTCCAGGGTTAACCGCCTTGCAAACAAAGGAAAGGGACCCAATGACTGATTGAAGTTCACGTAATGTGACTTTGGAAGAATCGTGAACATTCTGAACTTTAGAAATATTTTTTTCTAATTTAACAGCAGGGATCGAAATAACCTGGCGAACCGAATCAATCTCTAAGCCCAAATACACTAACCTAGTAGTTGGAGCTACGGATTTGTCCTTAGCTAACGGGACCCCCAACTTGTGACACACCTTGTTAAAACTATTTACAATGTGTTGACATGACAAAGCGCCCTCAGCAGACGAAACGAAAATAAAATCGTCTACATAATGGGATATGTTATCGGAGCCCGACTCCCTTTTTCCTGCCCATTCAAGAAAGGTAGAAAAAGTTTCAAAGTAAAAAGGAGAACAGGAAGCGCCCATAGGAAGAGATTTGTCAACAAAGAAATCATTGCCAAATTTAATGCCGAGAAGCTCAAAATCACCAGGAAAAATGGGTAAAAGACGGAAGGCAGACTCGATATCCGCTTTTGCCATCAACGCGCCCCTCCCGTTCCGTGCACTAAATTCACAGCATCATCGAAATTTGCATACTGAACTGTGCATAAAGATTTTTCAATGCCGTCATTGATGGAGCCACCCTCCGGATGCGATAAATGCTGGATTAAGCGATATTTTCCAACCTCGGATTTTGGAACCAAACCAATTGGAGAGATAATTAGATTTGGTGAAGGACTTGAGTTAAAAGGACCCGCCATTCGGTTGAGATTAACCTCCCTTGTTAACTTATCAATGGCAGCCGAGGGCTTAAGATCAACAGACTTTAAATTTGGACCCTCCCTCGAAACTCGATCACCTTTATAGCCTAATTTGAAACCCTTAGAAAAACCCTCCTCAAGAATATTGGCAGCCTTTTTGTTAGGATAAATGGCCAACAGAGGGCGTAAAGAAACAATATTAACGGGAGTTGGATAGGGGCAGCAAAGGTAATTAAAAACACCTGAACCTTTAAAGAAATTAAACCCTTTCTTCCTACAAACAACTGAGTGACCAACGCTATTTATATCAACACAATCATTTACCACCTCTCTTACTACAGGATACCGCCCCGTGGCCCCCACCATTGCAACTTTGGCAAATGTGGCTGAATTTGCAGGGGTTACGTGAACATCCCGATTTCTTGTTAAAGGCATAGCATGCCCCAATTGTGTTGTTGGAAGGGCGTTGACCCCCCCTTGATTGACCTCTCCCATTGCCACGAAAAGACTGACCCCCCCTACCCCTAAAACTTGAAGGAAATGATGGAAAAGGAACTGCAACATATAAGTTCCATAACTCGCCATCCATAACAGACCATGAATAATGGGGGTGGGTTTGTTGACGTAAACGAAATTGGACATCATACTGACGCCAACCATAACCCTGAAATCTTGCCGCGGCCGTCCTAATAATTTGACCGTACTTCAGTAATTCCTGAGTACGGGCAGGATGAGCGGACAAGTAAACCGCGGTGTAGACAAGGTAAGCGTTTGTCCAAGAGTGAATGGACGTGATTTTTTGCTGAGATTTTGACTCCCTCATAACTAATTGGCCCATGGCATTCAATTCAATGACCGGAGATTCATTTTGATTAGACATAGCCATTGCTTGGGTTTCCCCTTTGTCCAACAGAAGACCGAAATCAATAAAATCACCCCTGATAATTTTTTCCTTCAAATTCAGAGGAAGACACTCGCCCAATGGGCTACAAATTGAAGTTAAAGCCTGAGGTTGAACTGTCATATTTGCAAAAACGGATGTATGACCCAGATCGCCACTTTGACTTTGATTTTGAACAAAACTAGTATTATTATTGACATTGCAACTGGTGGTTGTACTGGCACTGCCATCGTTATTATTAATCAAACTAGGGACAAAACCAAGGCCGGAATTCTGATTGAATACGGCATTTCCATTGTGCAAGTTGTGAAAATTAGTACTGCAATTATCGTGAGAAGCGGTAGACATGGTGGTAGTAGTACTAGCCCCAGTGGTGGGTCTAAATGTATCAATAAAACTACTACTAGTACTAGCGACATTCTGACTAGCTAAATTATTGGCCGACGAGACCCCACCACTCAAAACCCGCCCAAAATTAGATAAAATGTTCTCACCGGCTGTTCCCCTGACAAGGCGGTCAACGCTTGGCTGCATACTTGGATGCTGAACCTGGTTCATACCACTTCCCAGCGCCGAATTTCCTGCTGCTGATGCTGTTGTATTTGCAAAATGGCGGTCGTTCCCACGGTCGGAGGTCGATGCAGACGAAGTCCCGGATGTATTACAGCCTGGTCCCTGGAAATTATTAACAGCCGTAGTAGAACCGTTGCCATGGCGACTAGCTTGGTTTTGTTGTTGTTGTACTTGAAGCGAAGCAATCGGACGATCGTCCGGTTGAATCCTGGCATGTCCGTCTAGTTCAAGTCTCAAATCGTCCTCGGCATCAACATTCACGTCGAGAACATCCATATGATTTTGAGCGTTTTGCTGCTGAAAACTGACATTTCTTGGAGTTGAAACTCTCCGACTGCCACGGACGGCACCTCGTCCGCGAGCACGACCTCTACCCCGGCCCCGCTGACTTTGAGCAGAAACGCTGCTTGCAGATGCCCCGGCGGCGGCGGATAGAAGATTGTTCACGGCCCTTGCTTGTGATCTTGTTTGGCGATCAGCATTAGGGTCATAGGCCTGACTCACGGCCTTTCTCTTTACGGCTGCGCGTTTAGGCGGCATTTTTGTTTCTTGAATGAAGCAAAAACCGGAACGATCCGTGAATTTAAACTAAAAGTACTCACGAAAAAACAAACGTTGAAAACAGTATAGCAGGTAAATACTCGTTTTTAAACACCGAAGCGGTAACACCGAGAGATCCGATGAATAAAATAAAGAAAGGCTAAAATACCAATTCTTAACTGCTGGCGCTCCGATGAACTTTAGAATTTTATAACCTTCTGGTATGAGATGCAGAAACAATATGACTTGTGATGTGATCACAGAAAAGGAGCTGCGTTGAGCCGACGCGCGCGGGTAAACAACAAACAAAGCGAAATTCGCGGGTTAGCGATCCTTACTTTGGATTGGTCCAAAGGAATCAAAACAAAGGTCAACTGAAAGGCCAGGGGGCAACGCACTGGCAATCCTAGTGCTTGAGCAATTCAGAATTATGTTAGACAAGCAAAATAATTATTTTATTATATTACCCGAAACTCAAGCATCCACAACTAACCACTTATTAGATAACCCCCCAACAATTGGGAGATTTCTCCTCATAGTCAAACCAGGGAGGTGTAGTTGACACCTCCCTGGTCAAACCATCTATCTGTGATCAAATAAGATAAGCTATTATGTGTCTCTGTGGGGAGTCTAATAAACATCTCTCTAAATGAATCATCAACTTATGCATCAACTAAACAAATATAGCTTTGACTCTAGCACAGACTGCGGGTACTGTTAGAATAAACTGCATAGGTGCATGTAATTTACAAAGACTACAAACATGGCGGCCCCCACTTATGTCTAGAAATACCTAAATGTGCAAGTTTTTGCAATCCCATGCTATTGGGGGGGGGGGGGGGGGGGGGCTCAGATTGGCATTTCGTGGCAGGTTTACGACTACTTTAGGTGAATGTCAAATGACTATAGTTCCAGAACGCATTACTCAGATAATATTATTCTTGCACCAAATTAGACCTGTTGCCAAGATCTGTAAAATGACACCTGTTGTGTTGAATTTCAATATATTTTAGTGTGCTATGCCTACTTATATAGTCAACTGTACAATGAACGCAGACTAACAGCCTCAAAACATAATGTATGGCCTCGGGGTTTTCGGTTTGTACTCACGGTAATACAAACATGTTAAGGAAGGCAGTGGAACATATTGAGCTTTGCGGTTAAATTTCGGTTTGGAAATTAAAAAAATGGACTAAGGTGGCTCAGATAGGCATGATCATTATTGCAACAATGTTTCGATTCAAATAAAAGTAGCATACATTGACGATAGTTCACTTTAAGCGTTAAGATAAGTTCATCGTAAAGCACAGATATGCAGTGCAATATTTCACTTTATTCTGGACAGTCGCTGACAATATAACTTTTACCAGATACCTTTAAAAGGGCAATATTGCTTTTAATAGAATATACATAGTATCAAATTAGTTTCATAAAAGCAAATTTCGTGAATCGGTGATTCATCATAAAATCATCGTCTCCACTTTATTTTTAATAGAGTTAAATAAAATGTAAGTTATAGAGTAGGTGAAAATAGTATACATTGTTTTATTATAATATTGTTGTCGGGACTAACATTTTACTATATTGTCGTCACGGTGTTGCCATAGATTTATAAAGTGCAATAGTATCCGATTTTTACTATTCGGTGTCTTTTATAAGAAAGTGCTATATTATTGTCGCTCTCCGAAATACGAGAATGATATATGCCACATGATATGGCCAGGTAATTATAATTGTCCTGTTTTCGACACCGGTGTAAATGAGATGTTCCTCTCAGAGAACTGGACTGATATGGCAATGATAGCAAGCGCTAGAGATAAGGGGAAAACCAATAAGCCAGGTGCGGTTTGCCATGTTTATATTGTATGAAAGTGAAAATCAGAAGCGGTGAATTTAGTTAGCATTACAAATTCCGGCCAAACCCATTTCTGTCCAAAAAAATCAATGTTAGTCTTAAGCTGTGTTTATAACACCTATAAATATTCTTGTCATTTGATTGGTGGATTGCATGTTATGTAGCATCAAATATTTGTTCCATATCATCATCGGAAAATATTCCATTGAACAATGTATAGGTCATTCATCGTGTAATTTGGTTATATTTCCCATCCATCTTAATGGATCGTCTTCTCTTACGTACTTAAACGCGGTTTTAAGCTAAACACGCGTTTAATTTTGAGTTTAAACACTTCGTTTAACTTAACGCAATTCTCGACATGTGTTTAACTTAAACACGCTTCTAACTCACTGAAAGGTGTTAAACTTTAAACATGGGTACGGGGTAACTAAACTCGTGCAACAAGTGTACGCCTTGAGTGATTACTCAACCGTGATCTGTGCTGACATACTGATCTTGTAGTCTTAAAAATACACGTGCATTCGAGGAATTCGGTCGATATCTCGTAACCCATTTGGGCCACAATAAATTGAATACCTGTATACAGGGCGAGTCAAAATATTCGGGTTCCGATTTCACTGATTTTTTTAAACGAGTGCAAATCCAAAAATGAATATGTTTAATGAAATGCGAAGCAAGAACACATTGTTAGCTATTATCTAAATTTGATTTCGTTCAAATTGGTTATTTCAAACGAGAGATATGGTTTTTTCCCCAAATTCTGTGAAATTCAATATGTTCCAACATTGTCCAAGTAAATGGATTGTTATGATAGTAAAAGTGTTTGCTGATTTGGGTGGGACACAAGTTGAACATGTTGAAGGAAGTGCTGAACATATTTAATCTAGTTCCAGACCATCACACATGACATATGAGACAAAAATCCTTCATTTGTTGTGATTAGTGCGATCAAAAAAATTGCAAACATTATTTTTTCTTAATTTGATAAGAGAAAAAGACAATCCTCCGTTTTACTTCTTCCCTTCATATTTTCTCTTTCCTTCTTCCCTATCCCTTTCCTTTTTTCATTCGTCTAAATGGTTACCACGGCAACCAGAGCAAAATTGTAAGTCAATTTTGAAAGTTTGCGATACGGGCTATATTATGGTATATAACACTTATGGGTCAAGTTTAGGGAAAATTGATAAAATTGACATTATATATACGGGCTTTTGATACCAGAGTCAAATAGTGTACACCTCAAGAACTAAACGTTACCTAAAAATATTGTTTCCAAGTTTGGCCAAGTCTGACTTTACATGAGCCCCCCAAACAGTGCAGTTATGACAAAATGTAGGTCGAAGGTCATGTAGGGAACATTAGAGATCAATCTGGGTACACCCCATGAGCACCTCAAGCCTCCTTACCCAAAGAATATTGTCACAAAGTTTAGCCGAGATTGAAATCTGGCTTTACATGAGAGCCCGAAACAGCAGCAATAAGTGTAGTTTGAAAAGTTGACAAAATGGGGTCAAAGGTCATGTATGAGTCATTAGAGGTCAATCTGTCTACACCCCGTGAGCATCTGAAGTCCCCTTTACCCAAAGGTCAATCAGTGTACACCTCATGAACATCTCCAAGTCCCCTTACCTATAAATTATTGTAACAAAGTTTGGCCAAGATTAGAGTCTGACTTTACATGAGTCCTAAAAAGTAATAAGTGCAGTTACGACAAAATGTAAGTCGAAGGTCATGTAGGGGTCATTAGAGATCAAACTATGGACACCCCATGAGGACCTCAAGCCCCCTTACATACAAAATATTGTCACCAAGTTTAGCTGAGATTAAAGCCTTGACTTTACATGAGAGCCCTGATTAGCATTGTCCATATTGATTTCATGCTCTATTGGTGGGACGTGCATATAAAAAAAGCGTTTTTGAGAGGGAATATGAGTCTGCAGTAAATGCAAAACGGATCGCCCGATAAGTGACTGCTACGTGAGTTTAAGTCTACTTTTGGATTGAATTTGATAGGAACCAAGTAGGTTATGTTTATATGTATATTTGCTTTACCGAATTTCTGTAATAAGCGTATTTATCGACGAATGCTTTGAATTGTATTGATCGCCAGGACATGTCATATTGTGGACGCAATAGTTGACTAATTTGGTCTCTGATGAAAATCAACTTAACTTTTAAAGTTCTCGCAATTAAAACCTATGAAACATCTTAAAATCTAGTCTTAAACTTGGTGTGTCCCTATTGTACGCCTACATGATGTCACAACGTGTTTCGGCGGTACAATATCTAACTCACAATTACGGCGAAGCTGCACATTTATTACGCTGTGCACTGGAGTATAGGTAACTTGTGAATTTTACGATGACGTACATAGTACAAATCCCAAAGCAATTTTGTCGAAGTCCTTAAAGATCTACCCTAATCAAATTTCTTAAATGTTTGTACGATGAGTGATACAAATGAAAGGCCTTGCCCTGATCGGAAAACTCTAGAGTTAAAATTACTTTACTCAGCGGAGCCCAGCGATTTCATTTGGCAACTACGCCATTTTGACGCTATTCCATTAAAATTTTAATTATTGGCATTTTAACACGCTTCATTCGAATGTGTTGCTGAATATTTTGATGTCAAACAAAATCTTATCCATGCTCATGGGATTTTAATGTATGGTTTGCTCGTGTGCATGTGATGTATGTTTTCTTTACTGAAGGCAGCATACTTCAATAACTTCTTGGGGAGCTACCGTATGCCCTCATTCGTCTAAATATACTTTGATTAATATTTACTTTATAAACATTGTTCATGCAACATACACAATGATTCTTGGTGATTACTTTGACACATCTGGAATTTCTCTTTTCTTATTTATCAGACATGCGGCCGAGTGCACCAATGGCGGGTAGCTGAAGAATAGCGCTACCTCGCTAGTAACTGAGGCGTAACCCAAAATTTTGAGAGCACCAATGCGGGGTAAGCTACTAGGCTAGTAACTGGCGGGTAATTAACGCTAAATGTTATACCTGACCGGACCCAAGAGTAAGTTGGGGCATAACGTTTTATGCCACTAGTCAGTCGATTCTAGCAGTAGCGTAAACTTGTTGTGAACATTGGAGGGGATGATTCGCTGATGCTGAAGAACCAATTGCGCTTGCATGCCCAGGAGGTGTCTATTTTAAGTGGAATGTGACCCCTCATAACCTGAAAGATTTTATATTTTTGAAAATTCAATCATGCAATTTGGTGATTGCTTTAGTCAAAATTTAGATCAACTCCTTTTGCCCATTCAAACACTAATCGCACCGACTTTGGGTTATATTTTGACCAAAATGAACTAATTGTCCAAGGATCTTAAATAATGACTAAATAAATAAACTTATTATTGTTTTTATTAATTAAAAACTGATAAAGCCAAGTTTCAACATTATTATGAGTGGAAGGGTAGAACTAGAAGAACGAAATAAAAAGCATATCGTGCCGTGCGTCGTCTGGGGATCAAACCGGGGTTCCGCGGTTATCAAGCGAAGGACAAGGTGTCCACGCCACGGAAGTATTTGTGTTAAGGGCCATGCGTTTTAAGTTGGGCCGGTATCGTGTGACGAACTTAAAATTGGTGAATATCGCGTGTATTTTCATTTGAATGGCGATAACTTTTCAAAACTAGGCATTACCCCCACAAAAGTATACATTTTCTTGACTAAAATTGTCTTAGGAGTTCAAAAATGCACTTAAAATTAACATAGGATGTACCCCTAGAAGGTTATGAATTTGAAAAGGTCAAGAATTTATGAAACAAATCTGCTGAGAATAAAAATATATGAAAAAAATTCTGCATACCCTACAAGATTAATTATTGCAGATTTGAATTTCTGACAGTTAAAGCCTTCCAAGCATATATAACTTTCTATATGTAGGTAATGTTTACAGTGTTTTGCACCGGGCTGGAAAAATGTCATTTCGCGAAGAAAAAAATCTGACAATTATACCCGCTTGCCATGTGCTTACTGTAACCTGTCCTTTAAGATTCTAAACATCTCTTAAGTGATCTAATTCAACTTGATAGGGCATAGAAACACATACAGAAGCAGTAAATGAGCTGGAATACATGTAAGTAATAGTACCCTGTACTAACTGCACAACCTCATTAATACAAACGCGTCAACGTAAAACAATTCAAATCTGTATATTTAAGTTCTAGCTGCAACTAAGCAGAGGTGATGGTATGTTCATTTCATTGTCTAGAGTTATAATGCTATTGTACTCATAATGTCTTCATGGTCTTCAGTTTGAAGTACATAAATATCGCTCTGCTTTCTACTTCGCTGAAGATCAAAGCCACAAAGCCACACTCCTGTGATACAATGGCCTCCTCTCTGCCTTTTTTTGTAAAGCAAGTGTCCTTTAACAAACTTTGTACCTGCCAAGTACATGTGACCATAATCTGACTGTGTATTTTGTTCCAAGGGAACAACACCATCCGATATGACATGAAGCAAGAAATAGGAATATATTGCATCAGATGATGGCTGAATTGCAATGACAGAGTCCTTCACAATCAACCCAGTATAGTCCACCTGTGGCAAATTTAAACCTGTGTCTGCTTGATCTGCAGAGTCTTCTGATACATCCTGATCACTTGCACTCACTCCATCGAGAAAAGCTACTGATTTGAATGGCACGACATGTGCACATGTAGCCTTGTTTTTACTGCTGTTCAATTTTGGTTGCTACGCTAGTTAATATTGTTTTAATTGGCTTAATTAGGCTAAGTATGAGGTTTATGCAAGTTTCAGATTCTATGCAATAAGCCCTACTCCAAAATAACAGTATTATAGGCCCAACCGTATGTGCTGGTAAAAGACGCTGCTCCGGTACATATCCATATCCAGTCATAAACATGTAGTTCTTCAATGCATTGCGGGTCTGTAATTATTAATTAATTCTTTATTAATTAAGGTGATTACCCATTATTAAACATCTAAATTATTCAAATCAGTCTATTTACCAGAGTTTATGTACTTAGATACAACAATTTCATTCCATAAACATGATTTAACTCAATTGCACTGAACTGTACTGTTGATGCCAAATTTGCTGCGCCGGACTCTCCTCCACCCCTGATGTTGGTTAATTAGCCATTAATTAACAGAAAATGACAACATTTTAACACATACTAATACTTTTATCTTCTTGCCCTGCATAAGAGCTTTATTTTGATACCAAATTTAGCTATGTAGGTGGTATCTTTATACAAGAAATTGAATAGACAATGTCATTTTTGATGTGCCGATGTCACAACTCCACCTATATGCAGGCCCAATTCAAAACGCATGGCCTAAGAGATATGTTATAATTATATATAATTGTTTCCATCGGGTGCTTGTGTTTGTCATTAAAATTGTGCTTTTTGGTGCAATATTTGTATGTGCCCCTCGCCCAAAATATGTTTGTAATGTCATGATAGTCCTTATTTTTTGAAAAAGCGGTAAACAAACTTCGAAATTTGTGGCCATAAAATGGCATCATTTTTTCCGGATCGCAGGCCGACCCCACGTGATTCTTGATTTACACTCACCTATGACCTAGCGAGTGACGACACGTTTTTAATATTACGGAGGACCATTCACGTCAGAATTTACAGCAAACTATAGGTTAACACTTGGCATATGCGCCAATTAATTTTGTAAGGGGACGATGCTGATTATTGTGGATATTTACCTCGCTAGTTGCTATTCTGGTGTTACTAGCCAGTTATGCTCTAAGAATTACATCGTTAGTAAGTTATGCTACAGTTAGAGCATAACTACTAGGGAGGTAGCTTACCTCCCTATTAAGTTACCCGTCATTGGTGCACTCGGCCGAGAATGTTACAGTGATTGTTATGATTTATACAGGCTGTCCTTGGAGTTAAGAAGTTCATGGTAATACAAATAGTTATGATACAGGAAATTGATTGGAAAAGCTAAGACTTTCGATATCTGTGTGCATAACACCGTATAGTTTTTTTGTGTTCAAGATTTTACAAGGATTGTTTTCTTTTAATTCTTGACCATATATTTCAACAGAAAACTGCTATGTTATTCATTCTATGGGTATACAACAATCGGCATCTGGAAAGATGTCAATTTCGAGGCCAGTACAACAGTTAATCCATACCTTTTAACTGTTCAATTGAATCCTTAGAAACACAACCCTTCATTACTTGCTATAACTGTGAATGGTACTGTGGTACAATGCTGTTATTGATCTTAACACTGTCCACGTGGCTATAGTTTTACCATATTATACAAGACAGATTTATCAGACACCTTCTCCAAGTTTGTACTTATTTTAATTCGTGTCTTATGATGACTCCAAATATGGTGAAGAAATTCAATAATTCTGACATTTTTGAAACATTTTGTGACACTTTGGAATGTCGTCTGCAGTCGCCAGCCGCGTGCAAAGTGTTAAGTATAAGAAATAAATATTTTTGTTTTTGAATAAAACAAATGCAATTGATTAATACTGGATTATATTTTGGTTCAAGTTACGTATAAAATACAGTCGTCACAAGGTGTTGGTCTAGTAATGGTGATTGCCTTTTTGCAAATATTTATTTTGATACAAATAACCATATGTGGAAAAATGTCAAACTCTTGTACGCATGGAATTACAACAACAAAATGTCTGTTGAATCATGGGCGCAATTTCAAATTTAAAAAAACATACGTAGCTCATTATGTTGTACTACATGTTGATATAATTGACTTTTTGACATTACTGCATTTAAACGTCATATCTATTTCAAGAAATAATTTCGGATTTCATATTTGGTATCGAATTAATGTCTTAGTCTGGGCTTTCTAAATCAGGTGTCAGGTTTTGAGTAATGCAATCATAATTTTCTTTCAAAACACTAAACATGAAATCCATCCCGTCCATTTTGGACACCTTAGTGACAAGAAAAATCATATAGTAATTACCATGATTACAGGTAACTCAATAACAATAAATGCAATTGCACTCATTTGGGGATGATTGTCTATGACTAAATGATAACATTGCAAACCAACAACAACAACAACAACAACAACAACCACCACAACAACAGCATCAACATCCTCAGCAACAACAACAAAACACACAAAGCCGAATTCATAATAATTATGACTTTATGGTATCTCACACATGTATCTATCCAGTAACGAAATGTTATGACGTAATTGAAATTGTTCAATTAATAAATAAAACGGGCTTCCACAATCGGGCTTCAATCAACGTTACCAGCTGCATAAATGCAGAGACGTAGTCAATGTAAAGACTTTTTTTAAAACATTTCAGCATATTCATAATATAATTATTTCATTTCATAATATTGAAATGAAATAAAAATCGTCAACACGACTGAAGACATTACATGCAAGCGAGAAAACCGTGAGAAATGCGCTAATATCGCGTAATACACGAGGCCAATTTAATTGATAATATTGGAGAGAGTCTGCATGTGCGAGATTATATTGCGCGAATTTGGAGGTTAGAATTGAAACAAAATCGATCATTACTTACAAAACGACGGTTCTAATAACGACAATTACAATTGAATTTGTCTAGGGCTCAATTAAATTCAATGTTCTATTGTCCTTCGGGCTGCGATTTTTTTATATATGTTTAAAACTATTGAAATGGTATTACAACAGTACTATTGCAAAAGTATGGTTATTACTTGTGAAGCCAAAATGACCATAAAAGTTATAAAATAAAATGTCAATCTGAAAGCAAAATGATTGACACCTGTCTTCGAAAGACCCAGAGCCCTCAATTTGGCTCAGTTGATTTGACTTAAGCTCCCAATGTTACAGATTTTCTTGAGACAATCATCCAAACATCTAAAGACCCTTTTACATTCTGCTGCGATCAGGCCGGCGCTTGGATAACGCTGAAACATTATTAAAACGCCAAGCCAAACGCACCAAGATCTTCATGAACCCCTCGGTGACGCAGTGGAATCGCCTGAAAGCCTGCTCGCACTATTCGCCGTATGTGTGACAGGGGTATAAGAAATCATTGCTTCGTGATTTAGAGTATTGAATTTGCCCATCATGTTATTTCCACAGGGCTGTGCATCTCGCGTCCGCACCTTATTGAAGTCATGTCACAGTACGCTTAGTCGCGTTTAACAAAACGGCAGTGTCCTTTTTTCCAGACACTGATGTGACGTATATTTCAATAATAACCGCGTCCTTCTTGCCACATTAATGCGGAATGGAATATAAGATATTGTTTTAACCACCACTGAACTTATAAGCAACAAACTAACAAGCAAAGTGATAATGGAGATATCATCCCCTTGAGCTATAGTCTGGTCTGCAGAGTAAAATATAGGGCCCCGTCATGTTCTCACGCAATAATAGTTTCACGCTTTATTCCGTAAACAGGGGAATGTATATAATGGGCGCCGGACTATAGCTCCAGGGACTATGACTCCTTTCACACCGGACCGTTACCGAGATGCGATTTTATTAACCGTAAAAAACATTTGGCCAAACACTGTATACATGTATACAAAGTTTCATCATGTATACTATACGCTTTTATTCCGTCAACATGGTCAAGGTATCAAATGTTGTTTACGGTAAAAAAATATCGCTTCCGGGATACAGAAGGGTTACGTTTATACATGTCAACGAATTTAAATAAATAAATCATTTGTGGGGACGGATTTAAACTACGGTGAGATAAGATGCGAGTATAGAAAGACGACTCGACGGAACGGGCAGCGGTGAACAAAGGTCGCAATAAACCGTCAAAACAGCTATTAGTATTAAATGACCGAGGAATCGTGTTCTTCATTTCAGTACGAGACTTACGAGATAGGCAATGTAACATGGAGCTATAAATCTTTCGAAGTATGCTTATATAGGTGGTAATATCTCACCGAAAGAAGTGTATTGTTTATATCATAGAAATTTGTCGTGGGTAAAAATGACTATTTTTCCTCTTCAAATGGAAGGGAAGGTAGATTACAGAGGCTGCTATGCCGGTAATTTCTATCGAAGCTATGTGTGTCTCGGATAAAGATAGATCATAAGGAACTATCAAAAAATACTAGGTAGTCTCTCGTCTCAACATTAATAAATAACTCGATTCGACACTCTCAATCCCAGAAACTAGTTTCGATTTGAAAAGATGCACTCATTGTCCCGAGTGCATATGGGTTCGAGTCTAGGCCTAATGAAACACTGAGCGAAACTGTTGTCTACGATATTTTTTAAATATTGTGACGTAAATCGCGTCGGTGAAATTCGTGCAATAATTTAAGTCATTTTTCCATCGATGCTTTTTTCTTCTTCTTATCATCCTAACATTAATACACTACGGAAAAAGTGTAATTTAGATACCAGATCCTGGATCGTCCAATACTGGATGTTCGATATTGGAACATCCAGTATCGTTCGATACCGTACAAAGTCAGTATTTGAGTATCGGTCGATAGTGGCACATATAAAATCTGCCAGTATCGAGCGATACTGGAATATCATTATGTACCAGTATCGTTCAATACTTGGACAAAACTCACTGGTATCATGTGTACCAGTATCGCCCGATATTGGAACATAAAAACGTTCCAGTACCGCTCGATAATGAAACACAATTTGGTGTTCCAGCATCGACCGACGACCGATACTGGAACCGTAATATCGTACCAGTATCGACCCATACTGGCAACTATTATATTCAAGTATTGAACGATACTGGTATACCAGTATTGTTTTCGCAACAGGTTATCAGTACCCATATGTATTTACTGGGCTTTTCAAATACGCAAGCCATACCTGTGCCAGTGACATATACAGGGTGTCCCAAAAGTCTATGCCCGTTTTTGAAGAGTCATATCTCATAAAATATAAATTATATAGTATAAATTTAACCATATTTTGATAGAAGAGATTTGGGAAATTATTTTGATACCAAACACAACCCTATTGGTGAACCCACAACATTATAAAACTGGTTGAAAGTTTTTGGCCGTGTGAGACCCACCCATACCAACTACCACACATTACTGCTAAAACAGGTGCGCATTAATTAACGGTATGAAAGCAACGTTGCGCATTAGTCACAGTTCACTGCTTACCTTGCAACATTAATGTTATTACCAAACTCGGTCACTCACAACATAAATAGGCAACATTGCACAGCAAAAGTCTTCATTCAAGATGGTTTACAGCATAGATAAGCTAATACAAATTGTATGGTTGAACGCTGAAACAAATTCAGTTCAACTTACTCAACAAAAGTTCAGAAAACATTTTAAAGTGAAACGCGCACCAGGAAGAATATCCATTCTTAAGTTGATGGATACATTTTTGAACACAGGAAGTGTGCATGATATGTCTCGATGTAGTAGAAAAAAGACTGGTAGATCAACAAGTCACATTGATGTCATAAGAAATGCAGTAGCCAAAAGTCCAAAGAGATCTATTCGCTGTGTGATGTGTGTGTTCACTTTTCTGTTACGTTATTCAACTTTTTAGGTCGGTGTTTTGCATTAGCGCACGTCTCTGTATAAATGGAAAACATTTAAACTAGATTTGACTATAGAAACGAAAACTATGTGTGATAAAGTTTTTTATTATGATGGGATCACTGTAATGTGAATTCTTAAATATTAAATATTACAATTGACGGATCACTTTCCGTGTAACCAACTCTACCAGTCTTTTTGTTAATCTCAATAGGTATGGATTTATGAACTTTATTCCTCCGAAGTATAAAATTACATTTTTGCAGTAATACATATTTTACTTCTAGGGTGGCATTACAAACAGGTGTTACTCCTATGTTTGATATCAAAATTATTTCCCACATCTCCTCTTTCTAAATATGTATTCATATTTTCAATACGACTTATATTTTGTGAAATACAAAGCTTCAAAGTCGTGCATAGACTTTTGGGACACCCTGTAGTAACAGTGTTCTACAACATTTCATTACAGACGATCATCCCTGCTTTTCATAAGACTATGACACCAAGAACGAAGACTCGGTTAAAAGTGCGTTCGTTGTAAAATTTAATATTATATTTACTTTGAATTTAACTGAACTCAATATAAAACTGGTGTCCTTAATCGTGGCCGTCTTGGCTAGTTACGGCTATTTCCCATTAGACTGTGAAAGGCTGCTAACCCCGGCTGCGAACGTGTACCCCTCTCTTAGTTTAATCAATGAAAATGGTTTGAATGTTGTTAGACGATACTACACTACAATCAATTAGCAAGTCACCTAGGGAGTTTTGGATTGTCATCATTGTGTGAACGGTCGTTGATATTCGACGGCCGTAGGACTCTACATTGTGTTAATTATCGTACTCCGAGTGATATTTCCCATGTAACAAACGATCATGTGGTGAAAATAAATACAATTGCGATAAATTGACAAGCTCACTATTTATCACGATTGTACACATGACTTTCAAATCACATTATAAGGTCTAACACTCCATCAATGTAGATGTGTTTTTCATGATTATAAATGGCAGGGTTGCCAAATAAATACGCTGGACTCCAGAACATGCAGAGTACAAGTGACTTCCTATAGACGCCAGAGTAATATACACCTAATACAAAACAAATAGTTCCATACCAGGTTCTTCAATGTTAGCAAATTTAAAATCAGTAACTATAATAAAGAAACTGAGATATAGCTTACATTAAACGAGCAAATTTCCTCTCCACAATATGAGTCCTCATACTTAATAATTTACTGGATACTTCAATGATACAAACTAACTTGCCTCTTACAGCAACATGATCGATCTTATGCACTGCAAATATTGAGCACACTCAAATATCTACCTGGCTTAATGCTAGTACATTATTATCCCTAAAACAGATATGATACACGAATTTATAACAATAGATAATATTTCATTTGTTAAAGTTTCGAGCACAACATTTCTAGGTGGTATTCTTGACGATTTTACAAAAATGATCTCAAAATACTCAGGAATCCTTTTCCGCTTAAAACACACATTACGGTTCTGTTCCATTTATATTAACAACTTTTTTGACCACGGAAACACCATGGTATCCGTGGTTGTAAATCTTGATTCTTTTCCCCAACTCTTTGAGTTATTGCACCAGCTGTTAGTGTCTACAGCGCTTTGGGTATATGCACTGGGCCTTCGGACCTTCCAACCCAGGTTTTGACTACAGGGTGTTTTTGTAGCAAGGCCGTCACACTAGTGGGGTCATTGTCAAATTTAATCAATGCCGGTTTTGATGATATTCGTGATTAAAAGTACAAAAATAAGTACATTATATAGATAGCACAGTCTGCTTTTCGAACGAGCAAAATTGGTTGGATATATCTTGACTTATGATATTAGAAAAGATTTCATGTTCACAATAAATTCATACTCAGTAGCTGTCTATAAATAACTCCTACCTTCAATAATAATTTGGGCGAGCAGCAAGCTGAAAGTGTTAAGTTTATCTTTAGCCTTAAAACAAGCTCATTATAGAAACAAAGCCTGGGGTCGCTCATGCATGCGTGACGATCCATTGTTACCCTTCAAATTGAATCAATTGAAGAAGTATTAATGGTTTAAACAACAATATGATACAACAGCAGTTTAAAATAGAAAGGAACCAAAGATATTAGCAGACAAGAGATTAAGAGAATGTATTAGTTTCTTTCAAACAAGCTGTTTAAAAACACTTTGCCAAAAAGGTGAAATCACCATGTCTTACACAATGGAGTGTAATTTTATCAAAATAAGACCGATATTTATGATCTAAAATTCGAATAAAAGGGTACAGTAGCAAATATGATAGAAAAACAACGGATCTAATATCATTGATTTTGATGATGAAAAAAATTGAACTTTTGGCATCGATGGGTACTAATCATTTTGGGACAGCCTGTATTGTGGTGAGGATATTTGCTCGTTTAATGTATATCAGTATTTGATACCCATTACTGATCTTAAATTAGCTAATATTAAAGTACCTGGTCTGGTACTGTTTGTGTTAGGTGTATTTTACATCACCATTTGTATAAACTCATAAAGTTATTAAAGTGTGGCATTGTTTGGATATGGCGCATTTTCCTTGGTCTCAATTCCGTTTTACGAAGATGTGTATAATAATGGTTCATGGTTCATTACTATGACGTCATAGTAAAATTCTTGAGTAAAAGTCACCTTAACTTTGGCGCTCAGCGTATTGAGTTTGCAACTCAGCCGAGTAATATGTTTTGTCTGTCATATTTTGTATTAAACTTCATAATGTATAGATTGTCCAACATTCATCTTTTTCACTTGCAGGTAGTCGCTGAAGTAACGAGTTTAAGGCTGGCTCACATAGTAGCGGTAGATAACCAACGGAGGGCGACGGACGTGAAAATCACAAAATGTTGGCGGCAAAACGACGGCAAAAGGGGAAAAGCTAGATTTGCTGACGGGAACGACCTTCAGCGACAACACGACGGCAAGGGACGAATGGCTGCGGCAGGGAACGGAGTCTAGCGACCAAAATCGGACGTTGTCTGAGCGGCGAGTGACGATGTCTCGACGGAGTCCGGCAACAAGGAACGAGGTCAGACGGCTGGCAGCGGATTGGCTGGCGGCAAGGAACGGCTGCTGACGGTGGGTTGCGGCGACGATGACGATGTGTGTGGGCGGGTCGTGTAAATAGAGGTTGGCGTTCCCACTCTCCACAATGTTCTAGTCATCCACTCAGACATACGCTGTGCTGGGCTTAAGAAGAATCTACTAACTAAAAGTTTAAAATCGTGGACCATCGTTACAAAATCGTAATCCATCGCCAGATCACCGTTGCAATGCCGCAGGTACTCGCAAACGACCCGCCATCAACAGTCATCAACCGTCACCCTCCGGCCAAAATTCGCAATCCACCGTCGCACCAAGGTCGATACAATTTCGTTACTTGCCGCAATGTGTCGTCAGGTTCGAGATGTGACGTCACTTGCCGTTGTTTAGCCGTCAATGGTCGTTGACAACGACTACCAACGAAATTGTGACGACCTCAAAACGACTAGATACGGCCTCGCACGGCATGGAAACGTAAAGAAAATGAGGGTTGCGGTCTCCAACGAAATCTGAACGGAATCACAACGATTTTTTTGCCGCCACAAAATTTTCAACATGCTGAAAATCTGCCGACGGACGCGACTGATAATTTCGGCCGTCTGCGGTGGCTAGCGGATTCATCAGCGACAACTGACGGCAACACACGATGATTGGCGGGAAATTCAAAATTGCAATCCGCAGCTTACCGTAGCTTGCCGTTGACCCTCCGTCATAGTGTGAGCCAGCCTTTAACTTTGGCATTTCTCTCTTACGATCGCTATCGATAGATTGTTAACCCGTTGAAGTCTCTGAGTACACGATCCTGTAAGCAAATCTACATAATCATGGTACTAATATGGATCGGTAAGTGTGATATTAATTTAAAAAGAACTAAGTTGAAATAAGGTCTGCCTACCATATACAAATAAAAGAGATAAGGAGATACACGCATTGAAGACCCTTCTTCCCCGACAACCCTCTAGCAGTCAAAAAATCAAATCCATTTCTGAAGAAGTATTGCTAATAATTATCATTATTTTGTTTAAAAAAAGTTTGGATTTCAAAACGAACGCGTTTATAACTCGGTGAATCAGATTTGTTATGGGGACAATATTATGGTAAATGTTAACCTACTGCATACCATTTTATCATTTTCCCCGCCCCTCCCCATTCCCCAGTAGGCCTATATTAAGTATATTGAATGTCAACCAGAAAGATCCTATGAAATAAGAAACATATTCATCCGTGTCCCGCTCCTCTTTTAAGTTTGGTAGTAAAGAAATGCTGTGTGGTAGTTTTAGAAAATTTGAAACTGTGTAGAATTTGTGAAATATTTGAAAATTACGTTAAAAATAACCAAATTAATACAATAAATTCTATTTTTTTCCCGTGCCGGTTTTGAGAACGCAACTCCTCTCCTTTTTACAACCCCCTCTCAAATTTCATTTACCGCATCCCCGCCCATCCCCCTCCCCCCCCCCCCCCCCCCCCCCCCTGGTAACTTTCGGCGGGACATTTCCAAACATTTTGGGGGGAAAACTAAAAACAAAAAACCGACCGACCGACCGAATGTACCTGAGACGTCCGTTTGCCCGTAGAACAGGGTGTGGTTTTTTTCGTGGCCTTAACTTCAAGAATTTCAATCTAAAGTATTTGCCATAAGTCGGTTTTTTCTTTATTTCATACCAGGGATCACTTTGTAAAATTATTTATTTCACAATTGTCAATGTTGTAAATATTTACTAGAAAGGCTGAACAAAAATAGATCTATTTAACAAAATGCATGTATCGATATGATCACCATTTCACTGCAAAATCTATGTTGAGAATTTACTTAACAAATACTTACCATGCTAAAGGGTACATGATAGTCGATGTGAACACTTGTTTAAAATCTAATCATATTTAGTGTTTTGATTGTAGGCAATTCAACATCTGGTCTTACAACTAACCTTTTCGCCATTAGTTCTGTTTGTCGAATACTTACTGATAGATCATTAGAGCGCAGACTTGCTCTTACCGGCAGCACCGCGGATAAAAATCGTTAGAATTGGTTGCTTAACAATACTAAAGTGCTCAACAAAAGAAACTCATACACTTTGTTAAGGTCATTTAGAGTAAATTCCGATTATTTGTTGACCAAACAGACTAGATAGACATTTGGATGAATCTTTCCGGCACAATTTGATTCCAAAGTTGCAACCTAACAACAAAGATAAACCATGATTAGCATCATTTAAAGAAAATTAGTCACTTTTCAAAAGTCACATTTCAACGCACGCAAGCCACAAGAAAATGCTGTGCGCGGCACTTGAATGGCCGAAAAACAAAGGAATATTGATCACACAGTGCAACTGCGTTGGGTCGTGTCTGAGCGAGCGGGCTATTTGATTATGGACAGGTAACATGTGTACTTTTCTTCCCACGTAGTGTATTGAAAATGTGACTTTAGAAAATTGACTAATTTTCTATAAATGGTGCTAGTCATGGTTTATTTTTGTTGTTAGGTGGCAACTTTGATATCGAATTGTGCCAGAAAGATTCATCCAAATATCTATCTAGTCTGTTTGGTCAAAAGATAATCGAAAGTTACTATAAAGGACCTAGACAAAGTGTATAATTTTCTTTTGTTGAGCACTTTACAACAATTTCATAGATAATGCCTTGTGTGACTAAATGAAGTTTGCGTATGATAATGAATGGTACATTTTCTCTCTAAAATACACTCACATTGACTTATACTACAACAATAACATACACGATATGGAAAACAAAACTAACAAAACTTGTGATATCAAGTTATTGCATAGGCTACATTTGCTCCCCCCATTCCACTCTGTTTTATATTTTTTCACTGTTTCTTTGCTATTTTTTGTTGTTCTTTGTTCATAAACTTAATCCTATTGTGTCCTGTTAAACCGTCTGTCTAGTAACAAGTGTGTCAACACCAAGTAAGTAATTTGTTTGTATCTTCTCGCCTACCTTTCATTCTTCTCTGATCATCTTTCTTTTATCTTTCTACATTTCCCTTTTGAACAATCTGTATGTACAACTGCAATATATGCAACAAACATATCCACTTATGCTCAACTTACATTCAATGTCAATCATGCAACTCCAAACATCCACATGTCCAGTGTATCAACCGGTCTCACCACAACTTCAATAGCTGGAGCTAGTTGTCCCAGCTCACCAACACTCCCTTTTAACCATTTTTTGCACAATGATGACTTCTTCAAGGCACTATCCAACTTCTTCTCCGACACCAAAACTAACATTGCCAAACTGAACTCATTATGCTTTAACCCACTACTCACCGATCCGATCTCAGATCAGACATGTGGTCTCCCGTCACTACTATCACACCGCAACCTCTCTAACCACGAGTGCAATTACCACACAGATGATAGCCTCAACAACATCAACCCCCCCCCCCCCCCCCGAGCATCAAGCTCACAAATGATCCAAATTCGGTATCAATGCTTCACTTCAACTGTCGTACTATCTCTAATGCACATGAGCACATCTCTACTTATCTGCACCAATTGAAACACCCATTCTCGCTTATTGCCTGCATTGAAACGTGGCTTACTCACAACAAATCTCCTCCTCAATGTGACAACTTTAACTATATCGAAGGACCACTGACTGGTAGAGGGCGTGGAGTATGCATGTACCTTAGATCAGATGAAGTACAACTCCACTGATTTTACTCTGGGACCAGAAGCAGACTCACTATTCATTGAAATAACCATCAAACACAATAACACTACTAAAAATATCATTGTCATTTATAGACTGCACGAGCACACAATTAGCAACTTTAACACTAACTGGGAAGCGCTCCTTTTAACAAACTTTAAACAACAACAAAAGGACGTCTACATCCTTGGAGACTATAACATCAACTTACTCAACTACAATACAAATCCGCACATTAACGACTTTATGAATACCTCACTCTCTAACTCGTTCATTCCTAAAATTGACAAACCGACTCGTATCACACGCACCACCAGTGCAACTATCATAGATAACATCATACTAACTCCACCGACATAAACACAATCACGGGCATCCTGATCACCGACATCTCTGATCACTTTCCCGTATTTCACATCACTTCTCATCGAAACACACAACACATGGCTTTACTCTCACGTAAAAGAGATTTTTGTGAACACAACACCTCACTCTTCAACACAAAACTGCAAGAAGAGACAATGGAGACCACCATCAACTCACCTGATCCCGACACTGCTTACAACAACTTCATCAATATTGACACAACTATAACTCTATTTCCACTCAAACGTTCATCAATGAAAAACAGAGCATTATATACACGTAAACAGCCATGGATCACGAGTGGAATTGCAAGATCAATCAAACACAAGCAAAAACTCTACTTGAGTTACCTCAAAAAGAAAACACTGCAAGCTGAGGAGAGGTATAAAAAATACAAAAACAAACTAACTCACATTATTCGACTTGCAAAGAAAACATATAATATTGACCAACTTCACAAACTCAAGCACGATCTTACAAAAACATGGAAGTTCCAGACCACAATCAGTGGCCGGAAACGCAAAGACAACACATTACCGGATCACTTCACTCACAGCGACATAACCTTCACTGATCCCAATGACATTACTAACAAATGTAATGACTATTTCACCAACCTTGGTAAAAATCTGCCTAATAAAATCCCTCCAGCGGACAAACCCTTCACCGCTCACCTTTCAAATAGCCCACTCGACTCATTCTTCTTCAACCCAATCACTCTTTTCAAGAATTGCACGACCTGCGTCACCTTCTTAAATCCGGTAAGAGCTCGGGTACAGACAACATTGATCCCGGGTTTGCTAACAAATCATTTGATCACTTCACAACACCTCTTCTGCATATTTTAAACAAATCACTACTCACGGGTATTGTATCACATAAACTCAAATCTGCAAAAGTCATCCCTGTGTTCAAAAGCAAAGACCAGCACAGCATAACTAACTACAGGCCTATTTCCGTATTGCCACCCTTCTCCAATATTCTTGAAAAAATAGTCCACACCAGATTATATAATTTCCTGGACAAACACAGCACTCTCGTCAATGAACAATACGGATTCCGGTCAAAACGGTCAACCTACATGGCACTTCTTGAACTCACTACTAGCCTCACACATGCACTCAAAAAGAAAGATCACACCATGGGTATTTTCCAACTTTATGGCAACTTTTGTCTATTGTCATGTACATGTAGGATTTCGTCTATATCTCACATAATATATCAATGATCATTATATGTCAAAAGGGAAATGCGCCCGATTGAAACTCGATAAAAGCTGGCTCCATATCCGACATTTAAAATGATAAATTTCCAAAACTAGGAAAGTATATCTTACAACCTTACAACCTGACGTAAAATCTGACAACTTATTGTCTTGCTGAAAGTTGTGTAGGCTTGTGCTTTATTCCGTTTTTGACTAAAAGACACGCGGCATTGGATGTTCTAGACTTTGAACACGTATGGCTCATATTAAACTTGTATATGAGGTTTGATGTGTATATAATAATGGCAGTTATATTTATCTTACGATAAATCAAAAAGAGAACTACCTTAATGAGTTATTTAAACGATGACAGAAGGCTTCTCCTGCCTCCTTTAAACGATGATCGACGGAGGCGACTTGTTGTAAATAACCCGGTTATTGTTATTGATGACTATGAAACTACAGGTTTATGAAATGTTTGAAAAAAGAAAGCTCGCTTGCATTCGTAACTAAGATTACTCTGGGAAAAGTTCAAAAATGATAATAAAGACAGCAAAAAAGTAACTCGGCTGTTGTAAAAGCACCTATAATTTTAAAATTGTTACTCATATTATAAAAATGAAGATACCAGGAGACGGAAAACTTAATTACGGTGATTTTGACACCTTGTTTGTTAAAATCGATCGAGTATTGTTATCGCAATATTCTCCTACATGAGTATTGTATGTGCTTACAGATGAAAAGTGCCCATTTCCATTGCTGCAGTAACTCCTATTGATCTCTCCGATTCAGCGTGAATGTAATAGCGGGAATGTTGATATCAAATCTGCCCATTTGCGTTCAACAATAAGAACACGACAGTACTTTTCATTTTAAAAAATTCAAAACTTTCATGGTTGTAATCGTGATAATACGAGGCATTTTGGAGTTTTAAATTCATCCTTTTTAATTGTAAAGAAGTACGCCTTTCATCCCCATTAAATTAGTCCCGGATTATGCTAATCAAGTTTATGCACAACAAGAACAGCTAATCAAAATTCCCGCTATTATCATGTAGGGGTCATTAGAGGTCAATCTGTGTACACCCCATGTTACCCATAAGATAATTGTCGCCAAGCTTGTTTGTAATGACCTTTGACCCCTTTCTGTCAAAACTTTAAACTATTTATTGCTGTTTTGGGAATAACACAATCTGAGGCAATCTGAGAATCAATCAATGGCGGTCAATCTGAGGATTTCTACAATGGCGGTCTGTGGACAGGTAATAAATAGTAGGAGAAATGTGTAACTTTGCACAGGGACTTTGTAAAGATGTCTGAAGGATCATATATCAAAATGAAGTTTCTGGCTCCTTCACTTCTGGGTGATTTCTAAAACTTTTTGATACCCCCTCGTAAAGATAACTTTCCGTGATCAGGGCATGTATAGTCAGTGATGATATTATTATGCTTAGTGAATTCTAAAATGCGTCAACAAGTTATACGGTCTAGTGATACGGTATTTTAATTATAATAGATTTATTAATTAAGTTAATTTGCGAGTACAATAATAACAAAGAGCTACTCAAGTTGATCCCCAATAAAAGTACCGGTCTAGATCGTATACCAGCGAAATTCTTAAAAGACGGTGCAGCGGTAATTAAAGATCACATGGCTTTTATCGTTAACTTGTCTATCACCAGCAACACCGTTCCCACTGATATGAAATTTGCTAGAGTAAAGCCTTTATTCAAGAAGAACAGTAGATCCGATGTTGGCAATTATAGACCGGTTAGCATATTGTCCATTGTCTCAAAAATTCTTGAAAAAGCAGTGTATAACCAACTTGAAATGTACCTCTCTGATAATAATTTGATTTATAGCCTGCAATCTGGTTTCAGAGGCTCATACTCTACTGATACATGCCTTATTTACCTCACCGATTATATTAGATCCCAGATGGCGGCTGGTAAATACACAGGTATGGTGCTCTTAGATTTACAGAAGGCATTCGATACAGTAGACCATGACATACTTTGTAACAAATTGCAGGCTATGGGTATTCACATTGACTCTGTTAAATGGTTCAAATCATACTTATCTGACAGAAAACAGATTGTTAATGTAAATCAGGTTGAATCCAAACCCATGAATATATCATGTGGCGTTCCACAGGGTAGTATTTTAGGGCCTGCTCTTCTTGTGTTATGTTAACGATAGTCATCAAGCGTTAACTGTAATCTTTTGTTATATGCTGACGATAGTGCTCTTTTCACATCAGATAAAGACCCAAAAGTAATTTCTGACACTTTAAGTAGAGAACTTGAGTCGTGTAGACAATGGCTGATCGACAACAAATTGTCATTGCACCTTGGCAAAACAGAGTCTATTCTTTTTGGATCTAAACCTAGACTGAGCAGGGTGGACAAGTTTGAAGTTTCTTGTGACGGAAAAATTATAAATCCTACCAACTCTGTCAAATACCTTGGGATTACTCTCGATGAAAATCTCAGTGGTGAAACTGTTGCAAAATCAGTTGTCAAAAAATCTTGTGGTAGATTAAGTTTCTTATACAGACAAGGTCATTTTTTGAACGAAAGATCTCGTAAGACCCTTTGCTCCGCCCTTATACAATGCCATTTTGATTATTGTTGCTCTTCATGGTTTTCTTCACTTTCTGCTAAGTTGAAAAATAAGCTGCAAGTTGTGCAAAATAAGTTGATTCGCTTTATTTTGAAGCTGGAGCCCAGGTCCCACATTGGTGATGTAGAATTTAAGAAGCTGGGAATGCTGAAAGTTGAAGATAGAGTTAAACAACTTAAACTCAATCATGTTTTTAAAATATATAATGAAATAGCACCTGAGTACTTGAATTCTCAATTTACCAAATTGTCCAACACTCACAGATACAATACCAGGGGCAGTGCAACACATTTTCTGGTTCCCAAAGCTAAAGGTCAGCAGTGCAATACATTTTTCTTTACTGGTATTCGGGAATGGAACTTGCTACCAACTCAGGTTAAAACATCCAAAACCCACGGGCAGTTCAAAAAGGCAGTAAAGAGTCACTTTCTATCTTGATTTTTCATCCATTTTTATATGCAGTTGTTTCATAAAAAGTGCAATATTATTTTGTGTGCAAATATATATGATGTTTTTATAATGTGCTGTTTTAATAAGGACCCCAATGGAAATAAGCCCTTTTCAGAGCTTTCTTGGGCTATCCTTGGCATTATATGTTTTCTTGTATTAATATGTTGTGTTAATTTTGTAAGTTTTTAAGATTTGTATATTTGATCTGATGTATTGTATCTCTGTGTCTTGATATGCCAAATAAAACTAAACTAAACTAAACTATGCAACACAAATTATTGTGTGCGAGAGGTTTCTTTGTCTAGTGGCCGAGTTGTTTCATTGGCCGAATTGTCTAATGGCCGAGTTGTGTGGGAGGCAGAATCTAGTTGTCCGACATCACCATGCGTAGTCAACAAAATTGAGTAGATGACCTTCAATCATAATCTTTCAGCACACCTACAGTGATATTCACCATTGAACAAACAAACAAACACGTTTCTCGTGACGCCTTCCATCCAGAAAACGGAAATGAATTAAAAGTGTCCTAAAATGAACCTTTTTTATCCTCTGTTACCATGCTTACATATTGAATACCCTCTGTTACCTGAGACCATTTAGTTATTATGGTCTCAGCTGTTACCAAACAAAAGTGTCACTTCGATAGTGTTCATCTACTCACATTTATACATTCTTAGAAGTTCTGACCAATGAAGAAGCAGGACACTAAGAAACGCTGAGTGCATCAAAAGTGTCTAATTGCACCGCACCCGCACCACACCCCCACCCCCCCCCCCCCCCTCCCCCGCCCGCTTTGTTTTGATTCGGAGTGAACAACTGCAGCACGGATTCTCGATTTTTGCGACTCAACTGTTGATGAAATCTTTTGACCGCACGCGTCAATCTGAGGATTGTGTATGGATGGGAGGAGGGGAAGACAAAATTGTACAGCACTTACTTTCTCAAAACAGGTTGAAGCGCCTAAAAAGACCTTGTGGTATTGTACTGATGCAGAGAAGAACGTGCACTATGATGCAAGGAATGTGCCAGGATACGTGTTGTTTAAAATAAACCCCTCTTTACGGTAACGTATTAATAACTTGGAAATTCAATTGGCCTAATTCCAGGTTACTACGGTCGTAGGTTTCCACAGGTTTGGCGTCGCATAAGACTATAATAAAATATATCTAAGGTCACTCGTTAAAACGAAAAGACTTTCGTAAATAGTTAAAAATAAAAACCTGATAATTTTAGCTTGAATAGAAACTTTAGTTTCCGATGTTACACTAGTTGCAGTCATTTTTACTACACTTATTTAATGATATTGATCATGTACTTATAAGCAAATGTATATGACAATCTGTGACATTCTCAAGTTCATAGCTGTATTTCATACCTTTATTGTATGTCACAGCCACAGTACTTATAGTTTACTATAGAAGTATGAGAAATGTGTTACTTATAGAAGGAGTGATTGTACTATAAAGGAGTCGTAACACAAAAAGTATCGTTTAACAAAAATAAGGAAATTCAGCACTTTACTTTGCACGGTTAATTCAAATTCCCCCGTGAATATTATGTACTTTTTGTGTGATAATCACTACGAATGATCGCTCGCTCAGTGTTCATCTATAACAATGATTTCATCACAGATATCATTAAGTCAGTGTGCTTGTGGACAATGTACTTTTGAGCATGTGTCACCGAGAGAATACAGTAAAAGCCAGTTATCGCATGAAATAGTTTTCACAATATAATGAATATGGATTTTTGTTCGTGTATCTATTGACGGGGTACAAGTACATCAATTATTGGTTTCGTACCCACGTCATCCGCACGTCGCGCCGACAGCGAAGTGCCCCAACCTCGCTTCGGCTTGGCTCAGATCATGAAGATGTCGCGGACACGAAACCATTATGCAGATGAAGTGTTGTTGGAGGGGAACAATCGTACGAATCGTACGGACGAAAATGTCACTGGCGATCATGTTGCACTGTAATGACAAAATGTCACTGAACGGCTGTCGAATGTCAAAGGTCAGGCTGACGCATCTAAAATTATTTCTTAAATGAAAAACTTGATACTTGATTATCATATTTTTATCATGCATCAATTTCTATTGAAATGGAATTCAAATCGGTTCTAAATGAACCAAATAATAGTTTGTTCATTTTTAAGCTGGTTATTTTCAACCGTGTGGTGTTGCTATATAATCAAAATAAAAGAAACTAGTGGGAAATGTTTATACCGACGTACATTTATTTAAAACTTTCTTTATATCCTGATTGATGTATGGAAATGTTAAGTAACTATACTCATATCTACACTGCAATAACTACAGATCACATCGACGCGTAGAGAACACGTCAAGAACATGTCAAGAACGCGCCTGGACGTGTTCAAAAATGTAACAGATTTAGAACATGTTCCTGGCCGTTACAGATGTGTTCTTGATGTGTTCTAGAAATGGCCCTTGAACACATGCAGAACACATGGTGATTCGTAGAACACCAACAGAACACATTAGAACATCTACAGAACACATCTGAACACATGAACATGTTCTATATAATTATGTAGTGTTACATTTGGACGCTTCCGACACATCCTGAACAAACGTGTGTAGAGCACGTCGGAATGTGTTCTGTGAAGCGTCTGATGTGCTCTGTAGTTTTTGCAGTGTAAAATCGTCATCGATGTAAATTACGTGGTCCGCTGGAGCCGTAGTCTGCCCTGTACAGTGTCTGTAAAGGATAGGTGGGCACTCATATCAACACGCAACACTATGTTCACGCTTTATTACGCGTATGTCTATGGAGGCACCAAATTGCACCTGAACGAGATGTGCGTATTAAAACACGCACAGAGCCCTGGATGACCCCGGCTATTCTCGAGAAGATTAAGAATCGCGATAAAATCAGGAGGAAGATTCTCAAAGGTAGTAGCGATTTTACTTATCAGGACTTCACTGCATTGCGCAATGAAGTCCAGAGAGATATTAAGAAAGCTAAGGCATCATTCTTTAAATCTAAACTCGAGGATAGCATGGGTAATCCAAGGAAGCTCTGGGAACATCTAAAACAACTTGGTTATAACAACAAATCCAAAAGTAAAGGGAAAATTGTCTTGAATATCAACGGTTCATTGTGTTATGACACCTTATCTGTTTGTAATCACATAAACACCTTTTTTACAAATATTGCCTCAACCTTGGTTAGCAAGCTACCCACATCACTCAAAGAATTCTGCACAGACTCGGTGACTTTTAAACAATTCTATTTGGATAAAGGTGTGATGCCCAATGAGTTCGATCTTGAGGCTGTAAATGAAGATTTTGTACTCAATGCATTATCAAAGCTTGATCATCATAAAGGTGCTGGTCTTGATGGGTTGGCACCAAAAATTTTGAAGGATGGGGCCCCCAACTGGCCCCAGTCATCACCCATATCATTAACCTATCCATTGTCACCAAGACTGTGCCGGACGACTTGAAATGTGCCAAAATTATCCCCCTTTTCAAAAAGAAAAGTAGGTTGGATGTGGGCAATTACAGACCAGTGAGTATCCTAAGTTGCATGTCTAAAATTCTTGAAAAATGCATCTTCACCCAGATTGATAGTTACCTTAGAGAAAAGCAAATTTTATACAATTACCAATCTGGTTTTCGCCCTGGATTCTCTACAGAAACATGTCTCATACATCTGACCGATTACATAAGATCTCAACTTTCTGAAGGTAATTATGTGGGCATGCTGTTGCTAGATTTACAAAAGGCTTTTGACAGCGTTAACCATGATATTTTGTGTACCAAACTTGAGTTCATGGGAATCAACCCTGGTTGGTTTAAATCATATCTGTCAAACAGACAACAACTTGTCTCGGTTGATGGCATTTCATCTGATTTTCAGAAAATTACTTGTGGAGTTCCACAAGGTAGTTTACTGGGTCCCCTGCTGTACCTATGTTACAGTAACGATATGGTGTGCTCTGTTCGCAATAAGTTATTATTGTACGCTGATGACAGTGTCATCCTTGTTTCGGACAAAGACCCCGGTGTTGTTTCCCAAGAACTCAGTAAAGATTTGGAATCTTGTAATCATTGGCTTATTGACAATCAACTGTCTCTACATGTTGGTAAGATTGAATGCATCTTGTTTGGTTCTCATGCTAATTTAAAACGTGCAACTGATTTTAACATCAATTATAATGGGAAAGTCATCCCCTCCCAAGATTGCATCAACTACCTTGGAGTAACAATTGATCAAACAGTCTCTGGAGACAAATTAGTGGACGATCTTGTCAAGAAAGTTGTTGGTCGTATCAAATTTCTTTATAGACATTCTAGTTACCTTAACCAAACCTTGCGTAAAAATCTGAGTGCAGCTCTCATCCAATGTCACCTTGACTATTGCTGTTCCGCATGGTTTGCTGGTATCAATACCAGGGCCAGACACAAATTACAAGTCACCCAAAACAAAATAGTTCGCTTCATTTTGAAATTGTCTCCAAGGACTCACATTGGTCAATTTAACCGTAACTTACTTAGACTCCTAAATACACAGGACCGTGCAAAACAGTTAAGACTTCACCACGTTTTTAGTATCTTTAATGGCATTGGTGCTCCTTACCTTGCTCACAATTTCATAAGAACCACGAGTGCTCATTCCCACCGAACTAGGTCAAGCAATTTCAATTTTATTGTCCCTAGAGTTAAAGGAATTGCTTCCAAGTCATTTTACTACAATGCCATCTTAGACTGGAACGCCCTGCCACCACATATCCAGACCATACGCAGGAAGATGGAATTTAAAAAGGCTGTGAAAAAACACCTGGCTGATTGCGCTCTGAAGCAGGAATCTGCTGATTTTATACGTGTGTAGGCTTATTGTCCAATGTGTCCATTGTCATTTTGTTTATGTTACTCCACGTCCATGGCCCTCTTGTTGTGTTGTTTTGGGACCCCATTGGAAATAAGCCTGCACATGTAGCTGGCTTTTATGGGCTATCCTGGCCTTGCAACTTTTGGTGTTGTGATGTTTGCCGTTCCAGTTTGGGATGGCATTGTGATATGCGTTATTTATTGAATGTGATTATAATTTTATACTCGTGTGATTTGTTATTTGTATTTGTTGTGATGCCAAATAAAAACTAAACTAATAAAAACTAAGGCCAGAAAATGGCTCCTTTCACACACTCTGTATAGCCTATACAACTTGGTTCTCGGGTTAGGTAGTTCTTAGGGTTCTAAGCTTTCACTGCCTATCTCTGAGAGACTTGCTATATTTATTGCCGAGAGTTGAACCGCAATTAATTACGACTGATCCGAGACTGGGGCATAAGACATATAATTTCTTGCCGCCAAATAAACAGATACATGATGTTGCGTGTCGATCAATGAATTACACAGTACAGTGTATACTCAATGTACAAGAGCCGGTATGTAGGAGACGAAGTCATTTCAGGTGTTCTTATAAGACCACCTTTTTTCTTGACACATACTGTCCACCTTATCATGCTTATAGAAATCTACAGGTGGTTCATTTGAATCCCCCTATTGAACGAGATAGTCAATTGTAGAACATATTAACAATAACGAAATGAAATGCTTACTAACTTATATAGAATACTAGGTCCTGGTAGCGCGTGGTCAGTCTTATCTGCGCTGCCCAGGCATGTTATCATACGCGCAGCAATGTTATGATTTTGACTCCTTAGGTCAGTTGCGGTAAGTTAGGCGCCGCAGCCGACCCGGGTTCGGTTCCCCTCCCCTGGATTAGGATTAATACACTGATTGTGTAATGTTTACACATCTGAATTTAGTTAAATCTTGTCTGACGCGCAAAAGCTACCAACATCTTAATGCTATCTGATCAGTAGCGTATCTGCTCGGGGTTAAAGGGAACAGAGTGCTCCCTTGATGGCTTCGGAAAATATGTTGGCCCTCTGATAATTAGTGAGCCAGATACGCACTGCATCTGGTAACGGGAAATGAAATACCAGATCTATGCTTAACATAGTCGGACCGGTAATTTCCTAGAGAGTACACAGAAATGCTATATTGCCGATTGAAGTTTGAGAACACATCCTTGAAGTTTGAATAGCCCTTGAATGTATTTTTCTGACAACTTTTAACACAGTATTTACAAATAAAACCTTATTTCATAGAAATATAGTTTAAAATTCATGGAGTTTTGGGCACTTTTTGAAGTTATGTCTTGACTTGTCTTAAACAACAAAAAACATAGCAAATATTTGGCTGAAGACACGTCGAGTCAAGACATGTCTGGTAAAGCCAGTAAGTTGAGACATGTCTTCAGTAAAACACGAGTCACGTCTCTAAAAGACATGTCCCGCAAAGAATTCTCCATGCAAGACACGTCTAAAATGTATGACATGTCTATTGAAGCAAATTTTGAGACATATCTTGAGTTTAGACGTGTCTCATATGTCTCAATTGCCCTATACGTCTTGGCTCGTGTCTCCAGCCAAATATTTTGTAATGTTTTTTTATTGTTTAAGACACATTTATTTGCAAGATATGACTTCAAAAGTCGCCAATACACCATTTTTACAATGTACGGTGGCTCCAGGCCTAGCTTATTATACCTACCCTCAATTAGTATAATTATTCATTGTATTAACAGACTATCAATTTCTAAAACTAAACGGTGTGTATGTTTACAATTAAAACACTAACATGGAATAAAGAAGCCAATATGACCTTGTCTACGAGATATTGATTAAATCCGAAAGTGCAGCGCTCTGTGCATCAGTTGTCCAGCAACTTATATTATATATATACATGTAGCGCATTGTTATATAAAACGTGAGTTGATCATCATATCGTGAGATATTAAAACTAACGTTACATACAATGTAAATCTAAAACATTTCATTTCAAAAAGGTTGCTGCATATTATGTGTGTTTGAATAAAGCCGTGAATGTCACAGCCATTAAATACTTATTTGCAGTCCTACATACTAAATGGATTTTGCGTCAACAACTGCCATTCACTGTTGTGAAGTCAAACAATATGAACAATGCACGTGCCCATGCAAATACCATCTGTATTTTCCGCCGACGAGGTTCCCATTAATTCTTAATTCCGCCAATGCGCTAAGAGACTTGACATTTATATTCATGAATAAACTCTGGCTGTAAGTGTGTTCATTTCATCAGATTATTGAAACAGTACCATTTTACGGACTATGAATGGGCTCAAAATATGTAACGTTGTGAGTTTGTAACTTCGTACATCTTCCGTGACTTTCTTAGCATGTGTACGTGTGTACGTGCATATATTGACTCGGTACAACATAATCCAGTTGTTGTCTCTGGTTCCAGCAGGGAATTCACCTCCTGCCGATGCATGCACTGCACCATATTTCATCCTGATTTTTGTCTAAGGTAACAGCGCGGACTTCTGGTGACCGTGCGCAAGATCAATATCCATGAACCAATCAGAAAGCTGAACAGGAAAGTACACTGACATAACCGGTAGGACATCTGGTGACGTGACCGTGCGTAAAATCGATATCCACGAACCAAGCAGAAACCTGGAGCGTAAATAGATCTAACTTATGTCATGCGCGCGACGTCTTTCCGCTGTTTACATCGTTTACGTGTGGTTAAACATGTTTAAAGGTTGAGGCCACAAAAACATAATCTTTACGCGGTATTTCAACCGGTAACGTAATACAAAACCCCAGGTATAATATACCATTGTATGATGACCGTCAGAGTGTTCTCCTGGTTGGATCTGTTTCTGTGGTAGTAGATTGTCTTGTGCTTCTTTGCGGAGTATTTCTATTCAGCGTGCTCTCATAGTCACCTCTCCTAAAGGTCTCTGGTGATATGGAACGTTGATCATCATAGGTGTACAAATCTTCTTGAGTAGCTGATAGTCTACTGGGAACCAAATAGTCTTGGCCATCTTTACGTCTATGTCCATCATCATATAGAATTAGATAACCGTTATCATCTCTTAATAGGTCTAGAGCCGGAAGGGCTTCATAATGACCGCTATCTGTATCCGTCATGTCTGTGTAGTCGTGCAAATCAGGTTCCGATGGAAGTCTTCTTCCTTCCATTGCGGAAGATCTTGAAGTCAAAGGCGTCGGTTCCATCATCTCGAAGGCCGATGGTACGTCATATGATAGGTAGATTTGACTTTCTGGACGCACCTTGGGTGTCTCGGGTTCCCTGCTGAAAGTGAACAGTCAATAATTATATGGTTAGATTCAATCGTTCGTTATGATATTCACGTTGCACTAGAACATGTAGTTACACATTCGCACATACGCTTTAATAATATATCCCCATGACAAACCATTCGATTTTTTTCTGTTAAGGAATTTATATAATAGTACTGTTTCAATAATCTGATGAAATAAACACCATACTTCATCATTTATAAACATGAAGTCAAATGTTGGCATCAATATCATTAAGGTGTATTTCAGAATTCATAGACCTAGACCATGTATACGATGCACGTCCTGTTCATGAAATGTATCGGATTAAAGACGTTTGAAAACTTGAACTACACTAGGGAAACCTAAGATTTAAGACAGTGATATTATACACAGGTGAACATGAACAGTACATTGTATGTTCAGATACGCAACACTTGAAAGGACATTCTATGGAATGCAGACGGTACATGTATGTAGACCAGCCGCTCATGTGCTCTGATGACCTGACACTTCTTCGGGTTCTGTTTCCTAATAAAGCTAGACGTATACAGTTTACTTACTTTTTATGACGACATAGCACACATGCAGCAATCAATAGCACAAGAACTATGACCAATGACATCGGTATAACCAAGTAAATGATCAGATCCAGTCGTACTGCAATAGAAGATAAAAGGAGAGGCAGTGCAATTTGTAATGAAAACAAAGTCTTTGAGAAAATAGCCTCTACAGCACAGACAATGAACACATTGCAGACGAGCTTGAAGAACAATAAGTCTTCTCGTGCCTATGTTGTCGGATAACTAAAACCGAGTACATGCAGTCCAACGTATTCCACATCCTTAAATCAAGTTAGTGGTACAGGGTGTCCCAAATGTTTCGCCACCATTTAAACGCTCCATATCTCAAACTATTGCATGGCGACAACTGTATCATGTGTATGTAGCGCGATCTTGGATACCATACCAAACCTTACTCCATCGATGACCACTTAACATAATACCCCCAATTTACAAGTGTTGCTGCAAAACAAACAATTTCATACATGTGTTCTTTCAATAGAGCAGGTGCTATGCATTGTTAAGCTGGACATACCGGCACGTGCAATTAATATTCATAACTTGCTTCACTGTCATTTTGTTCTTTCATGCGCCATTGTAAGCATTTGTTTGAGAAAATACTACAATTAACGATAAACTATTAACAAAGATATTTAAATAGTTTGGGTCTACGCGGAAACAAAAAAATTGAATTGAAAGACCCCAGGTAGTATAGGGTTCAACAAAAGAAAGTATACCACTTTGTTTATGTCATTTTGAGTAACATTTAATTTTTGTTTGACCAAACAGGCTAGATAGACATTTAGATGAATCTTTTAGGCATACTTTGATACCAAATTTTCCCCCTAACAACAAAGATAAACCATGATTAGCACCATTTAAAGAAAAATATCCTATTTTCAAAATTCGCATTTCCAATAAACAGCACGAGAAAAATAAACCATTTGTTAACACACCCCATGTCGTAAGACCCAACTCATTTAGCACTGTGCGATCGATAGCCCCGTAAACCCTAGCTAATACACACACCCCGAGAGACCCCGATTGGTCCTTTCTTCTCGTGCTGTGTATTGGAAATGCGACTTTTGAAAATGGGATATTTTTCTTTAAATGGTGCTAATCATGGTTTATCTTTGTGTTAGGGGGCAAATTTGGTATTAAATTATGCCTAAAAGATTCATTCTAGCCTGTTTGGTCCAAAACAAAATGAAAGTTACTCAAAATGACATAAACAAAGTGGTATACTTTCTTTTGTTGAACCCTTTACAATAACTTACCATCCTTTGATGTACTGCTTCCATTTGTAGCAGACCTAAACGTCGTACCGTTGTCGTCTTTTGTGATTGGATTAGAAGTAGTATAGTAGGTAGCCTGCGTAGAATATGATACAGTTGTGGTGGCACGCTCTGTTGTAGGTGGAGTTGTAGTTGGCGGAAGTTCTGAAATATTTACCATATAAATTTGTACTTGTTTTAACGCATTTGTCACGATGATTCCAAATAAATGGTGATGAAATCCAATAATTCTGATATAATTGAAACATTCTGTGAACTTTTGGAGCTGTCGTCTGCAGACGACTGCCACGTGAAAAGTGTCAAGATAACTTTAAAACGAAATCGCAGACACTACATATTAATTCTCTAGCGCAACATATATTTTGCATATAGTACATGTTACTATATCATATAAATGATACATTATGTACTACGGACCCAAAGTACGATTTGATATTGTCTTCATCGATTTAGCAAGAA
Organism: Ophiura sarsii; assembly: GCA_035610835.1. Taxonomy (NCBI): domain Eukaryota; kingdom Metazoa; phylum Echinodermata; class Ophiuroidea; order Amphilepidida; family Ophiuridae; genus Ophiura; species Ophiura sarsii. Next base: position 39,899,984 of record CM069458.1, on the reverse strand, counting down.
GTCTGTGGCTTTTTTACAGACTCAGGTACAATAATGTAATGTTGTTCTAGAAGTATGATGTCAGGTTGTATATTCGATATCATAATGTTTGACGTATTGTTATCTGTACATGAAATCAAATATTGACACGTAGGCCTACATAATGTAAGGCGATTCTGTACACGAAATGAAGAAAATTGGCCAAATTAACAGCTATAACCGAACAAGGGTCATTTTGAATCTACATACCTTCAACAATAACATCAAACGCACACACAGCTTCGTTTTCCGCCATATCTTTAAATGTATAGGTAACTGTGGTAGTGCCAATCGAGAAGAGCGAGCCCGGTGTATGAGATATTTCAACTGAGGGTGTTTCATTCGAATCGTCTGACGCAATTGGCTGTCTCCACGCAACTGCTACTTCGCTGGATGAACGGTCACTTTGAGTTACGGTGATATCGGAAGGACAGTCCGAAATAACGGGCGGACCAATGTCTGGAATTCCTGTCATGAAAAGAATAAACCATTCGTCGCGTGAATACAATCCATGTCAATGTACAATATGGTCAAATCACACTCAACTTATGCGTCACTGAATACTAATTTCGATCGCTTTCGAAAACTATTTAAACCAGCGTTTTCAATGTCTGTCATAAATGAAAGTTTGCTCTTAAAACACGCAGGGTATAGAGTCCTTGGAAGTGGCTTTAGCTGTGGTTTACCGCCCCCCACCCCCCTTAAAAGATCCAAACCGAGGTGCAGAGTATGCTTATTTTGGTACCATGGATATAGCTATACAGGTCTCATCTTTCCATACATACGCAAACAAGTACAACCATTCCACGCATGACGTCACAATGACGTCACGAAACATGGCCGACCTCAAAATCATGTTGTGGAATTTAGGCCAACATTGAATTTTCGCCCAAAAAGTTCCAAATATCGGAATTTCACCAGGTAGTTTGTTTATAAGTGAAGGAAATGATGTTTCTAGTATATAGGCCTACTATAATAGTTGAGTCAGTTCCAAATTGGCGAAACCTGTTTAGAGTAGCGGATGCATTCAGAAAAGCGTCGTGCGATAAACGCTCGCATGGCGCAATATGACACGCAATGCCGCAGTGACATTGTATCCGTGATGCTTGCGATTGCCAAAATCGCGATTATACTCTTGGATTACTTTTGCGCGCGGATAGAAAAAAACCCGAATATTTCTCGCCAATTTGGGACTGATTGAACTATATAACATTCAGGAGCATACAATTAAGATATTTTTCAAAATGGCGATTTTCAAAAATTGTAAGGTGGCAACCACACCCCTCTCCCTACCCTCGGACTTTGACGGCTTACTCTACCTCCGGGTAATGTTACCCTCATTTTTCGTTAAAATGAGCGCAAGGTATGTAATAGCGATCACCGAGACGCCCTATAGGTCACTGTCTTTTGCGTCTTAGCGCAATCATAGCCCCCCCCCCCCCCCCTAAGAGCTAAGAGGACGAGGGTTAAGCTACTACTCTACAACCATGATTCTCAAAAAAGTGACTTACTAGGTACACATACAACTCCTGCATCACGGGTATGATCGCATTCGTTAACTCCCCATTCTTGTGGTTGAGTACAATCCTGCAATCTTGATTCTGATCCGGTGCATTGCGTCTCGCTCATCCACACTGGTCCCGACCCTTCACCGTAGTTCCCCCCACCTGTGAACCATGAAGCGCCCGGGTAGCCAAGGTAGTGACAGACCACGACGGCATCGGCAATGTCCCATCCGTAATCACAGACCGTCCCCCATATGCCATCATAGAGGACTTCTACACGGCCAGAAGCCTGGCTCCCTCTTTCCAACCGTAGTGTAGCACCTGTAAAATACGTATGTGATTTTATGTTATAGTTAGTGCTTTAAACAGACGGTACTATTATGGTATAACAAAGACATTAGTGGAAGTGGCGTAAGCAGGGATGGTAAAATTGGGATAACTACTGACATGTCAGGTAATATTTACAAGGCGTTTGTCGGTCACTCAAGCTGGCAGACTACACCAGATGGAAAATGCCGTTTAAATAAAATCCATAAAATTAGGATATTTCAAAGAATTTGAAGGTAAAGTCTAACATAGGACCTACTTACTATTTAAAGGCGATTAGAATGAAATAAAGTCATCACAATAAGTAACTGACCAGGTAATAAACATGCTGATAACTCTAAAAGTATAACTCCTACATAAACATATTTAATTAATTTTTATAAAGTTGTTGAAAAATTTCTCTTCTTGAATTTGAGATATTACACGCTAAGATTGGTTGAATAATGAGGAAGTTACGATCCCAAACGTTAGGGCAAGTCTGATTTTCATTTTAACATTTTCTTTTCAACACGGGGAGAGTACGACAGGTAAGGCGTGTGTGCCGTATTGATTAACCGTAACAATGCCACCGGCCGACTATCCAACAACCAGGCCATCGACCGGTGAATTGGCACTACCACTACCAGTAATCAATAATTTGCCGGTCTGAGTCCCCGTGTTGAAAATGAAAATGTGAAAATGAAAATAAGACTTGACAGTACATTTAGGATTGTAACTTCCTTAATAATCAGCCATTCTTAGCGTGTAATATCTCAAATTCAAGAAGAGAAATTTTTCAACATAACTATAATTTAATATGTTTATGTAGGAGTTATACTTTTAAAGTTATCAGCACATTTATTACCTGGTCAGTTACTTCTTGTGATGACTGTACATACCTGTAACGCAAACAATCCCGACATCTTCCGAGTGGTTACAATCCGTTTCACCCCATGTGGCCCGACCACACTCAACAAGTCTTTTCTCGCTACCAGCACACTCCGTCTCATCTAGCCAGATTTGTCCGGTTCCCTCGCCGAACCTCGTCACTCCAATATCAGCTTCTAGGACATCCTCGTATCCGAGTTGTTGGCATACTATTCTGGCGTCGGATGTATCCCATGCGTCGTTACAAACAGTGCCCCATACACCATCGTGGAGGATTTCCACACGGCCTTCAAAGTCTCCCGATCCACCGATAAGTCGAACTGAGAATTCATGGAAATAAAAATATTCTCGTGACTTACATTAAGGTCGGACACTTGAAAGTAAAATGAGTTGATCTTTATACACTGCAAAAACACCGGTGTTAAAAATAACACCATTGGTGTTGTGAGAGGTCCACACCAAAAAAATTAAAGTTAAATTTGTGGTGTTATATCAACACCATGTGTCATTTTAACAACTGCAAGTGTGAAAAATAACACGTGTTAATGTAACACTGTAAGTGTTAATGTAACACCAAGATAGTGTTAAAATAACACTAATTGGTGTGGACCTCTCAGAACACCGAACGGTGTTACTTTTAACACCGGTGTTTTTGCAGTGTAAAATGGGACCCGGCCCTCGTAATATCGGTCCTATTCCAGTTATTCATTAATATGATGAATAATCTTCTTTATAGCTTGAAGGATTATTCTTAAGTTCACTTACAATTAATGTTTAAGTGTATGAAATACGAGTCATTAATTGTGTATAAAACCATAAACCCCTTATAATGTATACGAATTTAATACGAGTTGACATTAAGAACAGCTTTTCATATACATGTTACTCGCACAGATATATTATGCTGTGGAATGTTCTATGAAATTGTCATGACATCATTTCTCTTCCATATCGTATTATATGTAATGTCAGAGCTTATTCGACAATAAAAACGAATGATTCATGTTGTAATGACTGGAAAATGACACTAACAATAAGAAAATCCTCTCCTTCACGAATCGATGGGATTTTCTGATCCACGAATACCTTGTATTCCTAAATGGGGAAAATAACTTGGCTTTGAGCCCCATTGGCATGATAATCATTCAGTATATGGATTTGAAAGTTACATCACAAACTTTCTAAATCAAAACCATGTCAGAGATTCTTAGAGCGCTTTACATTTGTGGCTGTACGTGGGTATAATAATTCGTTGCAGTAACTGTGCAGTAACGTCAGAGTGTAGTCGACGCAGCATTTACGGCGGTCTTACGCATTAAGTGCCGGGCGGGAAAGCGTATTTGATCGTGTGGGTTTATATTTACACCAGCGCATGATCATTGAACACGCTTTGACGTCCCTATACGCAGAGTTAGATGAATTAAAGGCATATTATGCAGCATGTGATCTTTTCCAGAGAGCGCCCTCTATTCATTATTTTTTTTAGAAAGTAGATTTTCTTGCAGATTTACATTTCTGATCATAAATCATGCATACATTCCAAGTTACAGAGCGATACGATTCCTAATTACCTCTAAATCATGGTTTTAGAGTGAATTTTAGAGTGAAAATATAAACTGTCGGATAATCCGACAGTTTATTTTCACTCTAAAATCATGATTTTGAAGTAATTAAGAATCGTATCGCCCTGTAACTTGGAATGTATGTAAGATTTATGATCAGAAATGTAAATCTGCAAGAAAATCTTCTTTCTATTTTTTTTTGATATTGAGGGCGTTCCCTGGAAAGATCACATAATATACATGTACCTTTAAGTACAGTTTCCATCCTACCTTCATCGCAAATGACGCCTGCGTCCTGCGAATGTTGACAGACATGTTGCTCCCATCCCCGATGGTAACATTCCCTCAGACCTTCTTCCTGTCCCGTGCATTGCACCTCATCCAGTAGGATTGGTCCAATCCCTTGCCCAAAAGCTGCGGCACCTGTCGCCTTGAAGGCACTTTGGAATCCTAATTGTTTGCACACTACATCTGCATCTTGCATCCCCCATTGGTTATCGCATACTGTGCCCCATGAGTTATCATTGTGGATCTCTACACGGCCTTCCAGGATGCTTTGTCCATTGACAAGACGAACTGCAAAGATATTGGTCAAAGGGTCATACATTTACATGTACCAACAATATTTCATCCGGGTATTTCAATTTGGCCCAAATGCTGAATAGCCTGGAAACAAAATTTTGCTTAAACATTGTATTTGTACGCTTTTAATATTCCGGCTACAACTTGTTTACAGTCTATACCATTACATGGAATAGGTCCATTCAACAGTCACCCCCCCCCCCCCCCCCCCCCCCCCTCCCCTTCCCCTCAATTTAAAAAATTGATCCCTTCTCTCTCCCTGTCATTTTTGTGATAACTAAGATCAAAGTACAACAACAAAAATGTGTATAGAAATATAATATACAGAATAAAAGAAAATATGTACAAAGAGCATTGGGAAAGACATCCATTTGCAATAATACAACATGTTCTTGTTAGATTTCAAAGCGTTTTATCAAATTGTCCTACATGTACATGTCATGCATCTTTCTAAAAATCTTAAACACAATTATTATCCCCGACAATATGCATGCTGCAAATCCATAACAATACAAATTATGTAACCTCTATCGAAATATTCGACATGATCGGCGGATAGTGTTTGGTTGGGTGGACCAATAATACAGGGTGTGGTTCAAATAGATCAATCCATTTTTACATATCCATCAACACCTGCTAGTTGTATACATTTCTCTGTTCTTGTGGCTAACTATGTTTCGAACCATCCTCCTGCAAATTATTGTTCGTACTTACCATCTTGACATGAGAGCCCAACATCATGCTCGTGTGAACAATCATGTATTCCCCATCCCCGATGACTACAGTTTCCTATGCTATCTTCTACCCCATCGCATTGTACGTTATCAAGCCAAATGGTTCCACTCCCCGGTCCATATGATGTCATGATACTCCGTACTCCGGGTGCTTCCAGCATCCGGCAGACCACCTCGGCATCGCTCTGATCCCACTCATCGCTACATACTGTTCCCCAGGCTCCTTGGTATCGGATCTCAAGACGTCCTGAGAGCGTGTCATCTCCATCAACAAGACGGATATCTATATCTGTATTGGAGAGTACAGGATGGTAAGATTAAGATATTATGAAGGGCACATACAACTAAGACGACCACACGATCAAATAAATATTTCTTTTCATTTTGAATATTAAATCAATACAGTGACGGAATAAAGCGTATGATAGAGAATGGTTGATATACATGTATGGCCACGCGTTTTAAACTGGTGGCCTGCTATTGGGGAGCTGCGACATTTGTTCATTCGCCCAAAATGTCAAACAATTTCAGAAAGGTACCTACATAGACAAATGACCTATCAAATGAAAGATATTGACTAGTGCTTTAAAATGACATCAGAAATGTGCACATTATAGTCTTATAGTTCTTGAGTAATACTCATTAAAATAACAAATAAAATGACAGTAGGGAGCCGGCCTTGGATAAGACGGCCCAACAAGATAAGACATTTTGCATTAACTCTTGATTTTTAAAAAAAAGAAGGTACATTCAAAGACAGATTAGCTAGCAAATCACAGCTAGTGGGAAAAAACTTTCAAATGATGCACAACTTCATTATGCAACTTGTTTAATTCTTCTGGTGTGATGATTTATCTTAATATAGTAGGCCTATAATATTAGATGTGGCACAAAGCTATTTTATACAGTGAAGTATAGGGAAAATTGTCTTGAAAATGCGTCAATAAACATTTGCACAATTTGAATACATGGATATCAAAGTAAACATGGTAAAAGTATACATTTTTGGAAAGCTAGTGCTCATCTACAGAATTCAAAAATGATGTATTTTTTATGTAAGGGCATTGGATCTTATCACTGTGTTCACATGAAGTCCATATAATTTGTTGATGATTTTACTGTCTTTCAACTTATGTGCATAATCAAATCAAATCGCAATGTATTTCCACTTCTTAAAAGGTTTTTGAGATGTATGACGGTCATGAACTTTGCACACCTGAAGACTGCGCGTTATTTGTATTTTCCTGGTTTTACCCAGGGAGGGAGGCTGGACATTGTTTCGTTTTGTTACTAAATTTGGGGAATTTTCGAGTTAGATTTCCAAAACTGCGAATTGGCGAATTGTATTTTGTACAGAAATATTTGGGACAATTCTAGTTAAAGAACGATATTAACCGATTGAGTTATCTAATTGGCCTGTGTTTTACAGTGGTTGGTGAGCCAACTCCAACGGTTTTGGATTGGAAAACAAATCTTCTAACCTATGATGAATTTTTCAAAATGAAAAGATTAACATTCGTGATTACGTGTTATTCCAATACGAATTCACAATTTAGGTTTCGCGTGACCAGCGTCGTCTGGTGTTTTACCAAAACTGAAGTACGCCCTCTCCTTATAAATAATACCCATTTCAAATACTGCCCTCCTAATTCTTGATGTGTATAGTGATTCGCCATGATTATAGGATAAGCAGTGATGAAGGGAATCCGGGAGTCAATTAATTTGTCCCGAAAGCACTCACCCGTTACAATTATTATTTTGAGAATAAGAAAATATTAAAGAATACATTGGAATAATTATGAAGAGGCCATTTTCTCAAATGTGTTTATTGTGCAAGGGTGGCAAGGCCGCACTGCAAACCAGTACAATTGGGTTTTTTTATCGTGCAACATGGGTCCATCTGCCATATCTACAATAGCTGCCATATTACATATCACGGGTGCTTAAAAGCCCTTGTGAAAACACAATCTCACAAATGGCAGCCATTGCAGATAGGACTTTGTTGCACAATCAATCGGCATGTACATACATGTATGTCTCATACGTACATTTACTTATAAGTGATTTGTTTGCATTGGTCTCACGTCAATTTACATGGTTGCAATGCTTAAAACGTAATGGTGATGCAAAATATTGGGCAAAATATTAGTAATTACTTTTATAGTTTGCAATGAAATGAAATTCTAAAGATAATGATATCACATATTAGGAGTTAATTGTTAGCTACAATGTTAGAAAATACACTTTGTAAGGTGTAATGTGAACAGCGATGGAAATAAGACCCGCCCGCCCGCCCATAGCGGGTAACTTTCGTGTCGGGCGGGTGAAGATGCAAAGGTACCCGTCCGACTGGCGGGTAACATTTTTGAAGCTCAAAGTGTATATAAATAACAGTAAGTTCAGGATCATTTCATCGTCAGACCGTGTGTCATGATGATAGAGGCGATCAGGTTGATAGGAGATTAAAGAATATTGGATTGAAGAACATGGGTTACAGTGGAACATCATACAATAAAGACAAAAACATGTAATTGTAGTTTTAAAGTATTCTTGCTCTTAATTGTTTGCTGCAAAATATTATGAAGGCACTAATCTTTCCGGTCGCAACATATGGAGCTGAAACATGGTCAGTCGGAATAGCAGATTCAAAGAAAATATCAGCTTTTGAAATGTGGTGTTGGCGCAAGATGCTAGGAATATCATGGAAAGAGCATAAGACAAATGAATTTGTCAGAAGCCAGATTGGGAATCAAACTTCTCTGTATACAAAGATCATGCGCAACAAGCTACAATACTTTGGACATATAATTGCTAGACGATCCGAGAGGGTGACAATCTAGAAAAGGTGATATTACAAGGAGCTATCGAAGGAAGACGTAAACGTGGCAGACCAAAGCTTCGTTGGACTGATGGCATTTAACACTTTCCACGCGGTAGGCGTCTGCAGAGTGACATTCCAAAATTTCAATTTTTGTTTAATAAAATTTCAAAATTATTAAATTTTGTTGCCATATTTGGAATCACCATGAGAAATGCGATGAAATAAGTACAAACACGCCTAGTATTGGTTCAGTAATCCTTGAGATAGACCTTGAAAGTTAGGAAAGGTTTCTGAACAATCTGTTTTGTATAATGGTAAAACCGTTAGCCGCGTGGAAAGTGTTAAGAAACAACTGGTCTATCTCTTATCTCTGCGCATCGCATGTCACAAAATAGACTCAGCCATGATCCATAGAACCACGACGACGACGATTATGAAAAAACCTTGGGCTGGTGGAATTTTTGTCGGGCAGGTAAATTCTGTGAGTTACCTGCCCGACTGGCTAGTTGGAAAAAATCTGAAGTTCCACCGCTGAATGTGAAGTGTGAAGTGTTCCCCCTTTCCCCTTGATCAATGTTGAATCCCACAATTTGTCCACCATCAGCACAGGGGCCTCGCAACATTGATCGGTGGGGTAAGGCAGAAACAAGTTTCGATTTTCACGTTACTCAAATATCATGCGCGTTATGGTATACAAACAGCGTGGCAATTATAGTCAGTGATCGAGCACATTTTTCTATGATTGTAGTAACTAATATAACACAAAAATAATAGTACATGTAGGCCTATCTCAATTTTGAAGGCGTTGCTGCTTTTTACTACTAATCTTTTGAAAAATAGTTGTATTTTTACATCTCACAAACATTACCGGCCTTTGGCCGTTTCTCCAGCAGCACGTTAATCCCAAGAGTTGAAATGCATTTTTATTTTCATAACCGATACAACTATAAGGCAAAATAAAAATAAAAATAGTTTCTCGTCCTAACTTTTGAATAAAAGGAGGATGAGGGCACTTTTTAATTTTTAATTTTTTTTATTAAACAATGCAAAATCACCATTACCAGCGTGGTATTGCATGATTGATTGTGAAAACTTGATGGACGAGGCTTTTGTAAAATCTTTTTATTTCATGGTTCTGATTTAAGATGCTCATTGGACTAAAGTAAATCTACAGGGTGTATCAAAAAAATAGGACTCTGTTTCATGACGGTGAAATTCTTATTATAATCATTGGACCATGACCAATTTAGTCTCAATGTAAAGCCCAATTAATTATTATGATATCCTGAAAATATGAGATCAATCCAATGAAAAATAAGAACACTAAAAGCGTACTTTGTGTAAACCATGTCATTTACTGGTTTGTACGATGGGAATTCACACAGTACACACTAAAAACGACGGGGTCAAAATATTAACCCTTTTACGGGGTCAGTTTTATTTAACCCTAGTGGTTAAATCAACCACTGTCGGGGTCATTTGGCATCATATTAAAATGACCCCTAAAAGGGTCATATCTAAATGACCCTAAATATAGTCATGAATGACCCTAGTCATGAATGACCCTAAAGATATATGATCCTAAATATAGTCATTTTCAACCACGTTCCGGGGTCATTTTCTAATCGGGATAGGCCCTATACCGTTATCAAAATGACCCCTGATTGAATATGGTCATTTTTTGACCCTAATATATATAGTCAGAGAGAAAATGTATAATCATTTGACCCCAAATATAGTCATTTTAACCACAATTTGGGTGAAATTTTTCACTAGATCACCGGGGTTAAATTTGACCCTTTTTTAGTCGGTGCATAGTTGACTCAGTAAGCGGGGTTAAAAATGACCCTTTGGGGTTGAATTTTGACCACGTATTTTTAAGATTTTTTAGGGTGTAAATGTTTACATGATATGCTTCCAGGCGCGTGTTGGTGCTCAAGCCCCCAGATTCCCAGAGGAAACCAAATAAGAGAGAGGGGAAAGTAGGGGAAGGGTAGAGGAGAGAGGGGAAGGAGGGAAGAGGATGAGGGAAAGGGGAGGGGGAGCTTTTATTAGTGTCTCACTCTAAACGTCTCTGAACGTGTCAGTTGTTTTATAACAAATGTATAATTCATAGCAAGAAGAGTTTTAGGTCATTCAGAGAAGTTAAAACCCAACAGCTCGGCCCTCTGAATCCCCGCCAACGGCATTCCCCACCGCCGTTGACGTAACCAGGGAGGCACCAGCAGGCCATGCCCCTCCCTCCCATTGACAAAAGGGTAACAAAAGGAATAAAATTAAGCAGGAAGAGGATAAGGAGGAGGAAAGGTAAGCCTGAGCATCAGGGATCTATATACTAATTTTCGGTCCCTCGCCTGATTAGATAGTTCAATAATAATTTTACACTCGCGTCCCTCTTCAACTGAAAAAGCGTGGTAATTGCGCCTCTAATAGACGAGCTAATTAGATAGTTCAATGCCAGTATTTTCCCGTTTTCAGACATGCGCAGAAAGGATCACAGATGATAATCCGAAATGTTGAATTTCTTTTACTCGAGTAGCTACTGTTCGGGCAAAAATTGTGGTTTTCGGAGTGAGTGATGACATATGGTCTTCACCCAAAATATTTTCATCAGGGATATAGCTACATTTCTGTATATGCGGTCGTTTGTTATTCTTAAAGATCGCATGAGTACAAGCATTTATACGTGACTAAACGTCCGACAAATAACATTATTTTACGACATTTTCTAAATGAAAATAAAAACTCTTACACAGATCTTAAAGTGACACTTTCGCATTAGTAACATAGATGAACGCGTAGTTTGCTAACGATAAAGAAACTGTGGCGGTACCATAACAACCGTTACGATGTTGAAGCTGCGCGGCCGCGTTTATCATGGCGCGCGCAATTCGGCGCACACGTAATGACGCATACAACGTGTATACGCGTTTGTGGCGCAAACTGCACATTGTTACGTGGCAGGGTGAAAGCAGGCAGTCCGTACACTCTTAGAAAAAGGATGCTTCAGGCTTCAGGGGTTCTTTGCTGTCCCGTATGGAACCCTTTATAACACTTAAAAGGTTCCAAAAAGAACCATTTTAAGGTTCAAAATGGGCAAAATATGGGCAAACATTGGTCTTTAGAACCTCTATAGGTTCTCTACAGAACCTTTTGGGGCCTTTAAAATCAAAGAACCTTTAAACTATATATACGGGACAGCCAAGAACCCTTCTGAAGCACCCTTTTTTCTAATAGTGTACCCTAAGCCACCTCCTCCTCTCCGCACTTCCCTTACTTGATAATCTGGATATAAGGGCACATGGGGCATCTGGAAAACGGAACGTGTGGTACATTATCATGATTATTAAAGAGTGTCTGGATTATTAAGGGCATCCGTGGTATCTGGATTACGGGGTTCACTATAAAACGAGTCTCAAATTACCTGGATATACTTATGCGCAGATGTGGGCCACCTGTGATAACTGGATTTTAAGGGTGTACACTCAGGCTTTATAGAACACAACAAACATGACAAAGGGACTACATACTATAATACGTTAAGGCCCCACATACCTATTGGAATAATGTATTTAATGTAAATAGGTCAAACAAAACCCGGATGGCACACATTGTGATCAAGTACAAGCGTGGAATGGTGCAAGTAATCTTGATGATAGACTCCGTCGACCATAAAACTAAACGACCGACTATAAAACTATAACGCTCAGAACGTAGGCCTACTGAATTACCTGGATACTGTATGTGCATGGGCAGTGGCGACACCAGCACCAAAATGTTAAAGGTGGAACATGGGATGGCGGGGCATTAAAAGAATCGGGGGAGACATATAAAAGCTAATTTTAAGTAACTTTCAATTTTGACATTAAAATTCAACTTTTTATTATTTGGGGTACAAAATAGGTAGAGACATGCGCTGAAAGGAGGTAATAACTGGGGGTATTAAGAACACGTTGATGGAGTAGGCCTATATACTTGGATTAGGAACATGGGTATCTGTATTAATTAAGAGCACATTGGGCCTAGGCTCATGGTGTATTAAGGGCACCATGTCACTTACATTATATCAAGGGCACTTTACATTATATCAAGAGTATCGAATTATTTAAGGACATACTCTTGATATTTATATAAACATTTATAACGCTTTGATATTGCTCACCTCTGCCTATTGTGATATGACTTTTACTGCCCGCTATCTTTGGCACCCGCGTTTAATTTACTTGACTATGATAAAGTAAGGGCACCTGGGTATCTCGAGATAACGGCACACTGCAGTGGGCCTACCTTGATTATGTGGTATCCGGTGCATTATTAAGGGCACCTGGGGTAACTGGATTACGGGGGTAGGGCTTAGGCCTATGGGGTCCCTGGATATAATGGGACAAAGGGTACCCGCATTTCAGGTCTCATGGGAGGCCTACGTATGTATCTGGAAACACAAACGTAGGCCTACCTAGATTAAGGCACATGTATACCTGGATTATCAAAAGCACCTGCGATATTCTGATTATTTAGGGCCCCGTCTGGATTATGTATGCACGTAGGACATGTTCTTGATATTATCTTACTATAAATCTGGAAACGGTGTGTGTTTGTGTGTTTGTGTGTTTATTTGTGTGTTTATTTGTGTGTTTGTTATCCTTATTTCTCCGTTAGATGTGATCAAAGTGGCGCCTAATTCGCATGACAGATAGAGGAAATAACGGGAAGGGTGTTAAAGTTTATTTCAGTGAAATTGGTTAACAATTCGCTCCAAAAACAGCAAAAAACCTCTCAGATTTGGCTCATAAATGCCATTAGAATTGAACAACATTGTGCGTTGCGCGTACTACAGCGTAATCTTACCGTGGTAACGCGTCGCGTGCATGTTTGCGCAAGGTCTCACTGCCGCGGCACACGCACCCCTACACAAGGCGCAGAAGCCACACGGGAAATGGTTACAGGCCTGTGTACAGTGTCATGTTGGGGGAGAGGGCGGGGGGGGGGGGGGGGGGAGGGGGCGGTGTAAAACCACGGGAAATGGTTTAGGATAGGCTAGGGTTATAATGGTACAATTAGCGTTTTGCGGGGGTTAATGAAACAACCTGATTTCTTTACTTTAACAACAATCTAAGGGATTATAAATCAAACTGGTTTGGGTGTGTGCATGGGAGGGGGGAAAAACCACGGGAAATGTTTTAGGATAGGGTTAAGAGTTAATGAAGCCGCGGGAAATGGTTGGTTGGTGTAGTTGCAGTGGGGGTGGGGGGGGGGGGCGATTGTAGGGGGGTTGGACATGGTTATAAATCAACCTGATTCTGATTCTGATTGGGGGGGTTATAGGGGGTTTATAATGCCTTTAGAATGGATATGGTTATAAATCAACCTGGTTAGGGGTGTTGAAGGGGGTTTATGTGGTTTCAGAGGTAGTTAATGTGAACCATCTAGCGGGGACCCGAGCGTAGCGAGGGTACGCCGCTAGTTGTATCAAATCTTCTTACGCTTTGTTTACTTATTCCCCGGGAAATCTTCTAGCGGGTCCAGCGCGAAGCGCTGGTGCCCGCTAGTACTATTAATTTTGGGATAGGAAAGTCCTATACATACTAACGCACGTAGCGAAAACGGTTCCGTTTGCATAAATTACATAAATTATGGTAATCATCGGAATGTGTCGGTGACCGGCGTTTTAATAACGCGTTTAACAATGTTTAACCAGGTTTAACGTAATATTTGGTCGGCATAGGTTTGGGGGCGCTGTGGATTTACACAGACGACGGTGGCCACGCGAAATCTAAATTTTGAATTCGTAGTGAATAACACGTAATCGCGAATGTTAATCTTATCATTTTGACAAATTCATCATAATTAGAAGAATTTTCATCGTTAACCGAGCGATAACTGTTAAAAATAATTCAAAATAGTGCACTTCCGTTGCCATATTGGGTCGTCTGAGAGACGCGTGGCCAGCGTCGTGTCGTCTGAATCGGTATAGCGCCACCAGTTCTATGCCGACCAAATTTTAATTTAAAAGTGGCCTCCGATCGGCAAGCTCAGTGGCACATCCCTGGGAGCATATAGACAGTGCAAGCGGGTGAAGGGGGGCACGCCCCCATATTTTCACAGTGGAGATGACGCCCCCTCTTCCCCAAGCCAATATTTACGCGCTTTGCACGAATCAATGTCAATGTTTAATTATTCAAGCTTAAACAACATGGTTTCAGGAACGTTTTCTGGACAAATTTAGTGTTAAAATAACAAATTCCATTTAAGACGATATTTTGAGCGCTAATTATTATTTTTCAAAATATTCAACTGCCAAAGAATGGCTTTCAATATCAATGAAGCCATAAAAACACATTGAACTAATTGGCATGTAATTTCCCACAGAAAATCCAAAATGGCGCCAAAATACACAGATTTTACCAATTTGGCATATTTTGACCATAGGCCTAATCTTAAATTTTGATTATTATTTTTCAAACATTTTAACAGCTAAAGTATGGTTTTCAATATCGCAGAAGCATTTGAAACACATTTTGAATCGAATTAACCTATAAAATCTCATTCAAAATTAAAGAATGCCTGGCAAATGTGCTTGTACTATATAGACTGTTGGTTTTACTATATTTAAAGTAAGTAATGAGTTCTCAAACCACAAATAGCAACAATTTGTTTTATTTCGGAATTTAATAATGTATCGTCTATATACGAACTGAACCAAGGCTCAGTCACCAATATTGGGTTCCCCCTTTACCCTCCCAACTTCGCCAGTAGCCGCCTGCCAGGGATTCTACAATTTTGGGCCTGGCCAAACTCGATTCCGACACCAGCTGGCCTGATTGAAGAATGTAACGTGACTAACAGTTTAATTAGTGCGCATGTGTACTTTACTCTGTGTATTGATAGGTATTCGACCTGTCAATCAATTCAATGGAATGGCGCGGTTATTTTAAAGGGAGCTAGAATAACGTGTTAGCCCTAGAAACAGATTGCGTGAAAGGTAAACAGATGTTTGTCAATTACTTCATGTCAATCAATGTTATTATTGTTTTGTCTTTTGACACATAGTTTGTGTAACATTGTTTGCAACATCAAAAGTATGTTGATCAACATGAATATAGTGTGCAGTTTGATTCTGTCAATCATTATAGCAACGTCTTTCGCGCGACCTGGCAGAGCATTAATAACCGTAAAGATAATAATAGGCCTACGTTGATACATGAATACAATGGACCGGCAGGTGACATTTGTTATTGCACTTGTCTGTCAAAAGGGCCTAATACCGTTTGATGTAGCACCGTCAATTAGGGCCTAGCGACATTTTTAAAGCTTAAAGAAACACCTGTTGTAAGATTACGTCACAAACAATCACTCAAAAACGGTCATGACAATTGACATCAAGCACGCGTCACGGACATTTGTTTAAGCCGTCTGACAATAACAGCACCGTTGTGTGAACACTTTCCCTGGCCCTGTCTTGCCTCGGCTCGGTAGACCAAGGAGTTTTATCAAAATTAATAGAATCCCTGGTTTTATATAACAGGGAATTAACCTTGGGTAGGCCCCGGTAGGCCACGGTGGGCACTACTTGGCTACCACACCGTCTCCGAAACCGGGAGCTTCCTTCGTAGACGTGAACGATACCACGAGGGCATGAAGCCGACCATCACAGGACCACCGTACTACACCGCTCACTGTGGACTTCTTGATGGAAGCAACGGGCGGTCGGACCCATCAAGACCACACGGACCGGACCGTGCCAAGATGCCCCCGGTGCACCGTTAAAACGTAATTGTTCGCAAAGATTTGCGCCGGAAAACACCGCCCGTCTCCACCGTGTCACAATCGTCGTGTACATCAAGCATGCCAAGGGATGACTAGAATCCAACGAGACAGGAAGAGTAAAAAAAGTAAGTTCCCTCCAAAAATTGGATCATGTTTGTTTGCATATACTCCACACGCAATTGGACGTTTTGAGAGATTGAAACACTTACAAAAGTGGTAAAAAACCGCCTGGCTACTCCTTGCAGGTTTCCTCATTTCAACATCTTTAGGCAAAAAAGAAGAAGAAAAGTTTGTCTCAAAGCTTGCGAAGGCTTCAAAATCGGGTGAATTTTTTTTACAATTTTTTTATTTGTGGTCTCTTACTATTTGCAACCGTTGACACTTTCTGATATTGTTTTTTTCTATTTGAAATAAATATTGTGATGTAGTTGTGTAAAGAACAATTTTCCAGCGTTTTTTGAAGAACTGAGTTATGTAAAAGTTTGAGAAAAGGAAAATCTGCCGATATTTTTGATAAAAACTTGAAATAAAAATTTGTATGGAAAATAAAAATTGATTTTACAATTTCCTGCATTTCAGATGCGGTATTTTGGCATTTCAAAACCAATGCGCGCGCAAGCTTTGAGACAAACGTATTTTTTTGTTTGGCCTAATATAACTCTTCCCAAAAAGTCACATTTTACCAAAATGATGTTTTCAGAAAAAGGCACTTTTCAAGATCCATACGAGGTTGTTTGCATATAACTCCACACATATTTACGCGTTTTGAGAGATTGAAACTCAGTGTTCGTTAAATGGTTAATACAGAATAAACTTGGTAATGTTTGCTCGCTTCGCGCGAATCAGGCCCCGTAAAGTTGATTTTTAGTTTCCCGTCACCCGCCCGCGCTTTATTTTCATGCCCGCGTTTGAATTCATTATTGAAATTTCGTGGGGAAAAATACCGTTTTTGCAAAAAAAACGTCCGAATTCATTGCATTTTGTGTGAAGAAATTGTCCGATCAATCGTCCGTCGTGAACAAAGTATTCATTTTGACTAGCATAGCCTTTCTGTAACTAACTTAATATATGTAAATTGACCCAATTTCATTCTTTGGTAGGGTGCAGCGGTGTATAACAATACGTTTGACATCCACATTTTGTATAATAATGAAAGTCGTACAAAAATGAATAATGAAAAAGTAAGTTGCCTCGCTACTTCTGAAAACAAAATGTTACGGGAAACTAAAAATCAACTTTGCGGGGCCTTATTGTTAATGTTATTATTCAAGTTTAACAAGATGGTTTCAGCAATGAATTTCTAGGTATTTAGAAAGTCTTTGGTTTCAGGAACGTTTTCGGGACCATGTTAGTGCCAAAATAACCAATTTTTTCTCAATGTTTTATTATTATGATGGCTTTATGAACGTTTTTATAGACCTTTTTATTTTGAATAGCCCAATCCTCTCCGCTTGCGTCGACTTGCGCGAATTATTCTCAATGTTTTATTATTCAAGCTTAACATGATGGCTTGAACGTTTTTATAGACCTTTTTTAAATTGTGAATAGCCCAATCCTCTCCGCTCGCGTCACTTACCTGATGATAGTATATAATGATACAATGGAAATACACAAGGCATTTTTTGCAAGGCCATGTAAGCCCCCAGACTCGGGTCAACACCATCCTGCAAACGCTTGTCGTCTATACGTTAAACTAAGGACAGGGAAAATGCTCAAAAGCGCAAAAGCACCAAAAAAAAGCACCTTTTGCCCAAAATAGCACTTTTTGCTCAAAAAAGCACTTTTTCATCACACAGCATTTTTTTCTTCAAAATTGTCTAAATATTTAACAAATAATGTCCATCTACCTAAAAATCAACAAGTTACGTAACTGTGGAAGTGTTTATTCTACACTTAGTTTAGTTTGAATGTAGTTTTGAATGAAAAATGATGGTTTTGACAACGAAAAAAGAAATACGTCAACATGGAAACATGGAATATAATCGCTTTTGGATTTATTTTTAACGCATATGGCATAATTTTGGTGAATAAAAGCATCTTTTACTTAAAAAAAGCACCTTTTACCTAAAAAAGCACCTTTTGCTCCAAAAAGCACTTTTTCCAAAATCAAGCAGCACTTTTAGTGCTTTTAAAAAGCGCAACATCCCTGTCCCTACCCTACGTTAAACACTTCGACTATAACAATGACGTGTTTTAAACACTTTATAACCGTCGAGTAACATTAAGGAGCGATTTTGTTCACTATTTTTTTTCCTTTCTTTTTTTCTTCTAATTTCAGTCTCATTAACCCTAACACTCTTAAGTATACTACTAATTACTACGATGCGGTGTGCTTGTGTTACCCG
Organism: Ophiura sarsii; assembly: GCA_035610835.1. NCBI lineage: Eukaryota > Metazoa > Echinodermata > Ophiuroidea > Amphilepidida > Ophiuridae > Ophiura > Ophiura sarsii. The sequence continues at coordinate 39,881,456 of CM069458.1, read as the reverse complement.
GCTCGGCTGTTTTTCGATGAAATAATGGCCCCAGGGTATATACATGGCGGAATAGGCTCCTATACTCCGCCATGTATGGTTTTCCCCGTGGCCTAGCGGAATATCGTCTGCCTCTGAACACAGAGGTCCGGGGTTCGAGCCACGGGGGCGTGTGGGGGGGGGGGCACTTTTTCCCCTCGCTATTTGGCCGCGAAAAAAATATCTTTGGAAAAGGTGCCTCGGGGTAGGGTGAAAGTGCTCGATTTATGACTCAATGAACCATCCACGGTGGGTTCGAGAACTGTTTAACAACACTTTTTTAATTTGAACAGAATAGGCTATATCTGTTTTGCGGCTTTTTTTAGCCAGTATTGATTTGTGCCAGAATTTAATGGATTACCCAACTAAACTTTTCTATTGACCGATAGATTATTTACTATGTTGACAATTTATTATAACGTATTGAAACGTAAACCATGTTATTTACTGGTCTGTACAATGTAGATCCCATTGTACTAACAAACCAGTAAATGACATGGGTTACATTGATTGATGGTCAAATGATTATAATAAGTATTACACCGTCATGAAACAGAGTCCTAATTTTTTTGATACACCCTGTATTACCAAGATATCAGCTTTTTAATTATTTTAACAAAAAAAGATATGGAAAGAATAAAGGGAAAAAAAGAAAATTATAGAATTCCTGAGGGGACGAGAAACTGCTTTATTTTTTTACTTGGCCTAATGGTCAAGATATGCAGGCTACAAATATTTGACCAGATTTGATACCTTGAAAAGACCTACCCAGGTGGACAATGGGCTGACCAAAATGTTTTGTCTTATTCGTGTACATTGTTTCCTATCTATAATGAGCGAGAGGTCAGGTAAAAGTTCTGGTCAGTGCTACATTTTGACATTCCCGTACTTAATGTTAATTGCCGCCAAGAATTATAATACAGGACGAGATAATAATACTGCTGATATCATCATTAGGTTACATGTATGTAGGCTATATCCTAACTGCTGAATGCTAATAAGTGCATTCTGTTCTAACAACTGCTGAATTGAAAGCATTCCAATACTACATGTATGTGCTTTATTGTGCTTTATTGTGCTTTATTGTGCTGTCTATTTTCTCATTTGCTATCTACTGCTGATAGCATTGTTTTATGTATTGTATGTTAATTTCAGTTGGGTTTTTCTGATAAAATGTTTGGGTGAAAAAAAGATAACTTCAACAAGCAAAATGAGATATATTTTAAGAATGTGTAGAGTACAAGTTTTTAATTTAAGGAGGTTTCTTGAACAACAACCCTGGTTGCTAAAAGCATTTGAACAGCATTGTTGCTGTGTAATACAAGGAAGAGCACTATTATTATACACAGGTATTGTCTCAGGACCCTGTCGAGTGTTCTATTACAATAACTGACCCTTAGGCGACAACAAAAAAACCTGTTGCTGTTGTACGTGCAAAAGTCGGTCGGGAGGGAGGGGTTTTTTGTTGGGGTTTGTGCGTGTTTTTTTGCTGGTTTGGTGATTTATTTCATTTTAAATCGAAATTTTCAAAATGTCAAAATTGTGCAAACATTCTCCCAACATTTTCAAATTCTTTTTCTGTGGTTGAATATATTCAAAAATGGGTTGGTCGGGCCAGCACAACAGTTATTTTCCTCACCATCGGGGACCGATGGGACTACGAAAGCAGTAGACTAATAATGTAGGATATAACAACATGTATATTTGATAATTTCGAGTCACATGATGGGATTAAATAAGAAAGAATGAGATTTTTTATCAAAACACGAAATTAAATGGATAACAAGGTCGTTTTGCTTCATGACTAATATATTCAAACAAAAGCAATAATAGTCCCAAACCATTATTTCACCATGCGTATGTATAGTGCATACCTCGAGCTCAATTCAATTGTTACGTTAGCCCTCACAAAAACGTAAACGTTATTCATTTTACAAGTTTGTTACATGCACAACTTATGCATCATCACCTTTGCATAGCCTTATACATGTATAAATAAACGAATAATTGGTCCAAAACATAATTATAATTGAATAATAAGTATAATATATCTTGATTAAGAATTTAAAATCGATCTAATTTCAATAAAATAATCTACGAAATCAGTTTCACTGTCCCAAACAAAAAATATAAAACAAGTCTTTCTAAAAAAATGGCATGTTAGCTGATCAGATATTTCATCTATGAAAAGAATTTAACAAACATGTTTACTTCAACTTCAATAATCAATCTATACCATTTTGCAATTGTTTTACATATACAGCCATGTGTTGCTACAACATACATTTCGTTCCATACTTTTTCTCGATGTATGTTTAGGTTTATTTACTTTCACTCTCTACATGTTCTAGTCTACTACTTATGTTTGTTTAGTTTAGATGACCCAAATGAATGGGATCAAACAAAAAGAAGCACGTTCACCCCCCCCCCCCCCCCCCCCCCCCAGCATATTTTGTGGTCCCTGAAATTTCAGATTGTTCGGTATATGACCAGGCATGACCATATACCGTCTTTAGTTTATCGCCGCCTTTTGATATAACTTCATTATTGTGAAAAACATTTCTAATGATGTTGTGATTGTATTGTAGTAACTAAACTTACCGTCACCAGCAGCCCAATCTACGGTAGACGAAAACACTGTGGTAGTATTCCATCGTTGAGATAATACATCATTCATCATAAGAAGAAGATGAAATACAAAAATAAGGATAAGCATGTTGACTTGTGATCCAGATATGCGATCACGTTATCGTTCCATTTATTTGTTGAGAACTACCAAATCCTCTTCTAAGTTCTTACACTTTTCACGCATTGTCGAGAAGTTTTAAGCACTCGTAGTCGTTCCATCATCACTGTTTAGTGTTTGGTTAGACCAGTTGCAGTAACAAATTCCAATCTACCAGAAGTAGTCCAAACGTTACAAACATTTGTAACATGTTTCACTATGCGTTTTTGTTAACAGTAATCGTAAGAATAATACCATAATTGCAGTTGCTTATCATCAATGAATGAGCGCCATGTTTTGTTGACGGTATGGATGACGTATATGATCTCACGGTGTACCAACTTGTACATGTACGTTAATTATCCATCTATCATATCGGGAATTCCTTAACGCTACCGAAAATTACATATTTACATCGATCTCAAAGACACGGTTTACCAAGTTTTAGAAGTAAAAGGGTCTACACAGAACTTGCACACGATCACGAGATGAATTGGTATCACTGTGTCCCGAGAGCAAATTCGATGAAGTGAACCGATACACGTTACTTTAAATGTATTTCGTTGTTTGTAGACGAGGTTAAACGTGTGCAATGATTAGCTGATTTATACATTCAGAATTTGCATGCGAAAGGTATTATGTGGGCAGGGCATCCTTGATTCAACAAATCTATTGTCATTATTGGCAAATCTCCTATTGATCTGTGTATTATTTATAGTTAAAAGTAGTAGTAGTTCACTCACACCATGGAACTAATTCCATGCTCACAGCAAGGAGCTATAGACATTATAATAACTCTCAAGTTTGATCACAGTTTATTATTCAGGGTAATTTTCTATTGGATTTCGTTGTAACTTGCACTTGTGTCGTATATAAAGCGCAAGTAGGAAAGTATTGATGTAAAATGTATTGTTGATGATGAGTAATAAGGCACGTGGGGTACATGTACCACACAAATTGATGGTTTTATTTTATTTATTTATTTGAACATTCAGTGGAACATTCAGTGGCACTCGTCTTGTTTATAATATACATACAGTATACAAGACGAAAGAACATTAATCATTATTTAATATAGTCATGTATACAATATATCTCAATAGACTCACTTTAAGTTCATGAACTTACATATAACAGCCCACGCACGTTAAAGCCGGGCGTTTAAAACCGAGCATTAGCATTATATACAATTTTAAGTCCAGATTGCTGATAAATGCCAGCCAAACCTGAGACTAGAATACCATTCTAGTCTCAGAGCCAAACATCACTAAAACCATTGTTATTTTCGAGTTTGAGATATATTCCTCGACCCTTATCTCATTCAGTGCTCTACATGTAAATAAGAAATGTCTTAAGTCTTCCACTGAATCATCATTTTACAAAGCATACACCATCCATGATTAATTGATATAGATGATAAGTGAAGTCAAAGGTTAAGGATGAGGAAAGAGACTAAAAGCAGAGTTGTACTGGACAAATTAAGTCGACATATCGACCACATTATTAACTAGTTGTTTATCGAGTGAAAAATTATTTGTAGCTTGAAACTAGAAGTTACTTGCCCTAGGAGTCACAAATATACGAGATATACGTCCCCCTTTTCGCAAGCCCATGCATGATACTAAATTTTTATGTTGCAAATGTTGTTTGTCAAGGGGGAATCATGACATAACCAATTAGTGTAGCGATGCTGGGAAATTTGCATACGTTGGAATTCGAAAATGTCACCCAAAAAATAGCCTCCGCGTAGTACATGTAGATTAGTACTATAATCGGTTTCAGCAATGTTTTACCTATTGCATATTGGCGGAGGTGCAATGTTGACTTGATGGGGATGTACTGGTTGCAAAATACGGATTTTTTTTTACACGTTTTGCTTCATAATCATAGCAAAAAAAACTGGCCCAAAATGTCATGCCGGATTTGTATTCAAAAGATGCGCAACTGTATGCCCTTTTTATTTCTTAAATAAAAAATGAGGGTCACCGACTTACTTTTTCCACAATTTAATGAAAAGTGTCATTTTTTAGGGTTAAAAAAAGTGCTGCCGCGGAATACCGCGTATGACGCGAAAGAAAAGGCGCTTCATTGCATGCGTATTTATTTGTACGTAATCACACAACGCACCCCACCACCGCTCGCACCCACGCGACTAGAATTTCAAACACCCCTTTTTAAAGACACACTCGTACATAAACTATAATCAATAATAGATAAAGAGCATTTTGATCCGAAAACTACCTGTGTTATAAGCCTAACTGGTGTCCCGGGGGGGGGGGGGGGCGGTCAGTGAACATACCAAGTGGGTACACATGCGCGTCCAAGCACCTCTGAAATGGACCCTAAATGGCGTAAACCAGGACACTATTTTGATACCCCTTAATGGCGTAAGACATACAAACCCTACCCTAAACGGCGTCACCAACACTCAATAATGCACCCCTAAATGGCGTAATATAGTAATGCTCAAAATAATCTTAATTTATAATCCAGCAACTTTTTTGATATTACCGGGGATAGGCCTATACAATTAAAGTAGGGAAATATAGGGAATTTTTTTTTTCTCAACATTTTGCATGTTTATTGAAAAGTCACACATACAACAATTAGTAGGCCTACCCCTAAACGTCGATACCTTGATGCTGTAATGGATACCCTAAAGGGCGATGCGCCCTAAAAAGTACCCCTTTTTCAGAAAGACGTCGACGACGTAGTGTGGTAAAATCTGGACCCTTTTCGACGTTATTTTGGACGCGGATGCGTACCCACCCGCTTGGTATGTTCACTGACCCCCCCCCCCCCCCCCGGGACTGGTGTATGCCCTGTTGTTACCATGGTTCTAATCTTTGATTTCAAACATGAACATCTTCGGGAGATCTCGTCCACGGTGTACTGTGACGTGGCCCCTTTTCTGAATCACTACTCCTAAAATACCCCCTTCGTGATTTCACGGTCTGCGCTGCAGAGACTCAACAATATAGGCCTACATAGTACATGTACACATGGAAAAAAGTATCGCACCACTGCTTTTTTTTGTTGAAAAGTGCAAATGTGGCCTCGAATTTTGCCACCATGGTGTGATATTAAGCATCATTTGTTTGCGTAAGCTGTCCAACAAAATGTTGTGCAATAAAATGGCCACATTTTAGTTTGTGACGTAATCGATGTAATGTTTTTTCAAGGCCAAGGGGAAAATGCATGTTTTTGTCCAAAAACATGCATGGAAAAAGTTTGGATTTAACGCGATATTGAGAGGCCCGATGATTAATCTCTAAAGTTATAATCTTTGGTAACACAATTAAGTATTCCAAGGTCAAAGGTCATCTGGGGTCAAATTAAACAAAAACAAAACTCCCTTTTTCGTACGCCCAACGGTTATGGGGTCTAAGGTCAAAATAGGTCAAATTTTAAAGAAGTTCAAATGACAAAAGCAATATCGCGAAGGTGTTGACCTAGGTCAAATAAACAAAAACAAAATCAACGGTGACTAATATAATGACTATTTTAAGTTTTTAAAGTCTATTCAATATCGCGTTATACCCAAACTTGTTTCATGAATGTTTTTGGACAAAATCATGCATTTTCCCCTTGGTCATTCTTTCTATATTTTGTAACTCCGTACAAAAACATTACAAAACAAAAAGTACAAAAATGTGTCGAAATGATCACCGTTTTTGAGTGTTATTGATTTAAATGAGATTTCAGGAAAATGCTTATTTAATCGTAAAAAAGGCCTGAGACTCAGTAAGCGGAAAGGAAATATCTAGAAAATACAGCCAAAAATGTGTTTTTAGTGGACTAAATTAAAAAAAAATCTCCACCGCAGCAAGCTCTGCACCCTAGCAGGGGGTGTAGGGTCAAACAAATTCGCACAGTCACAAAATTTCGCACGGTCACAAAATTTCGC